>OX123206.2:22896314-23056369 GCA_944739405.2 Euclidia mi | reverse complement strand
TGCAAGATGTCATCACTACCGTTGCCAAGGACTTCTGACGTCTACACGACAAACTATCCGGTCATCAAACACAATAGTTTATTAGCAAAGAGGTTTGAAGACTATTTTATTATTTGGAAATGAGTTTTTAGTTCGATGACGTATACACTCTGTCAAGTGTTCGCCAAATTCACCAGTCATTGACAACAAGGCGATGGCCGTGCGGATAACACATTCCTTTCACGTTCTGAAGGCGTGGGTTCAAATCCCAGTCATAACTGTTATGTGGATTATGGTTTTTATGAAATTTGGAAAATGTTTATGAATATTTGGCAAATATTTAAAAGATTATTTAAATATTTCGAGTAAAAATTAGAAAATTCTAGAAAATTCAAGAAGGAGTAGAAAGGTTAAAAAGAGACAGGAGATGGAAAAAACAATTGAATAACGAAAAGACACTCGAAATTAGTAGATCTAGAACATTCTTAGGGGTATATAAGGCGGTGTAGACGCGCTAAGCGCCAGTTTAAGTTGAACAGTGGTAAAGTGAAGAAGAAAAGGAAGAAAGAAGAAGTAGTAAAATAAAGTGAAAGTGAAAGTATAGTGCAGTAAAGCGCAGTGAAGAAGTGCAGTGAAGTGCATTGAAAAGTGCAGTGCAAAAGACGCTTGTGTTGGTGCTGTCCGCGTCGAAATTAAACGGCGCGTCGTGTGTGAAGTCGAATAAAGTGTCATCAGTGCTACTCGGTGTTTCCTTCCAATCCCGTTACCCCCGTCCGTAACAATTGGTGTCAGAAGTGGGATTGGAAGGATTAAGGATGCCAGTCATGCCAAGGGAAGGGCCTACGACACGTGCGAGGGCTGCCGCTCTAGAGCAAGGCGACTCTAATCCAGAAGTTGTGGGCAGGGAAGCTCCTTCGCAAGGAGGTGGCTACGAAGGAGGGGTATTTACGTCCGCAAGCGCAGCTAATCCGCTATCTCTGGCAGACCTCGCTGCACTATTCCAACAGTCGCTTCAGGAAAACTCGCAGCGACTCGAATCTCGACTCGTCGAAAACTCGCAGCGACTCGAATCTCGACTCGACGAAAACTCGCAGCAGCTCCAGCAAAACTCGCAGCGACTCGAGCAAAACTCGCAGCAGCTACAATCTCAGCTTAGCGAGATGATGGAGAGCCAGAATGAGATTCGCCATTATATATCGGAGAACGCTCGTAAGATCACCGAGATGGAGATGTGTATCGGTGAAGTGCAATCTCGCATGGCTACTATAGAGGAAGAGATACAGTCCTGCAAGGCGGCAGTGTCGGAAGAGGTGCAGTCCCGCATGGCATCAGTATCGGATGAGATGCACAGCCGCATAGAGGAGGAGTTCAAGAGGATTAAGGCCAACGTCCCTTCAGTCGCAGTCACCTCATCAGGTGCTGGTAATTTTAAAATGCCTTCTTTCGCTGGTACATCATCCTGGGAGGCGTACAGGATGCAGTTTGAAGCCGCTTGTTCTAGTAACAGTTGGAACAGAGAGCAGGCCAAGACTGCGCTCGCTCTGGCCTTACGCGATGGTGCAATATCAGTGCTACAGTCTGTGGGGAAGGACGCCACATATGAACAGCTCATCGAGGCTCTAGAGTCCAGGTATGGAGAGGCGCATTTGGAATTTGTATTCCGTGCTCAGTTGCGTAACCGCTGTCAGCGCCCTAACGAGTCATTGCAGCAGTGGTCTCTAGAAGTAGAGGAAATGGTAGGAAAAGCTTACCAGTCTGCACCCCCGGCACAAGTCCAAAGCATGCGTCTCCAGGCGTTCATTGATGGCATTTATGACGATGAGGTCAGGTCTGCCGTTCGTCTGAAGCACCATGACAACGTTAAGGACGCTTTAGCGCATGCTCTCGAAGTGGAGGCTGTCCGTCGAGACAACAAGGGTGGACGAGTCCGGATTGTGGCCGCAGAAATGCAGCGAACAGAGCGAAGATTTGGCCCAAAATGTTATAGCTGCAGGGAACCAGGACATTTCAGCAGTAGCTGTCCGAAACGTAAACGTAAGACTGACGCTACTGTTCAAACGTCCGAACACGACTAGGAAAACTAATTCCAGCCAGGGCTGCGGGGCAAGCGCTGGCCGGTAGACGAAAAGCCCCTAAAGTTTGTATCCGACAAAGCACGGATGGGAACAGTTTAACCATTGATGGAGCGGTCAATGGCGTTACCTGTTTGCTGACCTTAGACACCGGTGCGTCTCGAACTGTTATAGGGACTCACCTGATAAGGAAGAATGGAAAGATTCTAAAACAGTCAATTCGACCTCGACTGACAACGGCTACCGGCCAGCACATCCCAGTCAGGGGAGAGCAAATAGTGGCTTTCAAAGTAGGTGACGAATTGTATTGGCAAAAAGCACTGATTGCAGACATCATCGACGACTGCATTGTTGGGCTAGACTTCTTCAGAGATCACCAATGTAGATTGGATATTAAGTGTGGTATCCTAAAGTGTGGAGATGTGGAGATTCCAATGAGAGGTGGAGGCACGGGAAAGGTTTTGTGCCTCAAGGAGAGCAAGCTCGTACCTAGGTCACAGACATTTGTTCCTGTCACATTACCTGCCACTTCGAGTCAGCGATGTTGCATAATGATAGAAGACAATAGAGATCACGATCCATGGTTGCCAGCATGTGTAGTTGTTGCTTCTTCACAAATGGCTGTTATACCTGTCCTAAATTTAAGTGATGAAGAAAAAGTTTTGAAAATGGGTTCTGAGATAGGAGAGTCCGTGGAAGTCGCTTGGTTACGAAACTGCCAGGAAACCAAGAGTTTGGCTGGGACTAACGTTAACGTGGATAGTGTTTTGAAAGGTTGCAAAGACGATCTAACAGAAATAGAAACAGAAAAAGCAAAGAAATTGCTGACACAATACGTCGACATTTTCTCAAAGGACGACGGAGACATCGGGAAGACAGGAGTAGTAAAACACACCATCAATACGGGGAATGAACAACCGATCCGTCAACGCCCGCGACGTGTACCTTTTGCCAGAGAGAAGGAGGTAGAGGATATGATTGAAGATATGAGAAAAAACGGGGTTATTGAGCCATCGACTAGCCCGTGGTGTTCACCGGTTGTATTGGTAAAGAAAAAGGATGGATCGACTAGATTCTGTATTGACTACCGAAGATTGAATGATGTAACCAAGAAAGACAGTTATCCTTTGCCTAGAATAGACGACACGTTAGACACGTTATGCGGAATGAAGTGGTTCACAACAATAGACCTAAAAAGTGGTTACTGGCAAGTGGAAATGGACCCAAAAGACAAGGAGAAGACAGCTTTTTCAATGGGCAGAGGGTTATGGCATTTCAATGTTATGCCTTTCGGATTGTGCAACGCACCAGCTACTTTTGAAAGGTTAATGGAACACATCCTTGCCGGGCTTTTAGGGGAAGCTTGTCTGGTGTATCTCGATGACATAATTGTGATGGAACGAGACTTCGATGATCATCTCACGAAGCTAGAAAGTGTACTCAATAGATTGAGAAATGCAAATCTGAAGCTCAGTCTTAAAAAATGTTCATTTTTTAAGCGACAAGTTAACTACTTGGGTCATGTCGTCTCTGAAAAAGGCATCGAGAAGGACCCTGCCAAGATTTCGGCGGTTAAAGATTGGCCCATGCCTAAGGACAAGACGCAGGTGCGCTCATTTATGGGGCTTTGCTCTTATTACAGACGTTTTGTGAAGAATTTCTCGAGCATCGCGAAACCCTTACATGAGCCTGCTGACGGAGCAAAAACGACCATTTAATTGGGATGAAAAATGTCAAACTGCTTTCGAGGAGTTAAAGACGCGTCTATGTGAAGCGCCAATTCTTGCATATCCCGACGTCAAAGGGGAATTTGTTGTTGACACAGACGCAAGCAATGTGGGTATTGGTGGAACTCTTTCCCAGAGACAAGGAGACCAGGAGGCCGTTATTGCCTACTTTAGCAAATCGCTGTCTAAACCTGAAAGGAACTACTGTACCACACGAAAGGAGCTTTTAGCGGTAGTAAAAACTCTTCAGCATTTTAAAAAGTACCTAATCGGAAGAAAATTCCGGATCCGGACGGACCACGCAGCGCTTAAGTGGCTTTTACAGTTTAAAAATTGTGAGGGTCAAGTAGCTCGATGGATTGAACAACTTCAAGAGTACGATTTCGAAGTTGAGCGTCGTAGCGGAAAATCTCACGGTAATGCTGATGCCTTATCAAGACGTCCTTGTGATAAGAGCTGCAAGTATTGCGTACGACAAGAAGGAAAAGAGGAAGCTGCCGTCAAGGTAATCAGAACGGATACCATCGACGGGCGATGGAATAGGGAGTTCGTTATTAAATCCCAGGAAGAAGATAAAGATTTGAAACCGATACTGGAGCGTCTAAAGAATAAATCCCTTCGGCCAGAATGGAGTGAGGTGGCTGATACTAGTACCGTGACGAAAAGTTATTGGGCGCTATGGAACAGCCTAATAATACAAGATGGACTACTTTGTCGAAAATGGGAAAGTGCTTCTGGAAGAGACAGTTATCTTCAAACAATAGTGCCAAAATCAATGATTCCTGAAGTTTTGCGAGTTTGTCATGATGGCCCATCTGGCGGACATCTTGGAGTGCGAAGAACCTTACTGAAGATTCGTCAACGTTTTTATTGGCTGCACTGTAGGGAAGACGTTGAAGACTGGTGCAGGAAATGCGTTAAATGTTCTTCAGTTAAAGGGCCGCAAACTCGGAGCCGCGGAGCACTAAAACTATACACTGTGGGAGCTCCTTGGGAACGGATTGCTGTGGACGTAGCTGGACCCTTTCCTTTGACAGAAAGTGGTAATCGCTACATTCTGGTGGTGATGGATTATTTCACGAGATGGCCAGAAGCTTTTGCAGTCCCCAATCAGGAAGCAGTTACAGTTGCGACAAAATTAGTAAATGAAGTATTTTGCCGATTTGGTTTACCGTTAGAAATCCACAGCGACCAAGGGAGAAACTTTGAATCGCAACTCTTTCAAGAAATCTGCAAGATGATGGGGATCCACAAAACTAGGACAACTCCGTATCACCCTCAATCGGATGGAATGGTGGAGAGATTTAACCAGACATTGGAGCGCCATCTTGCTAAAGTGGTCGATAGCCATCAGAGAAACTGGGACGAATATATCCCACTATTTCTTCTGGCTTACAGAGCCGCAGTACATGAAAGTACGGCAACAACCCCGGCGCGAACAAATTTAGGAAGGGAGCTACGACTTCCAGTAGACCTTCTTGCTGGATGTCCACCGGGGACACCGAGCTGTGTTACCGATTATGCATGTGAATTAAGAAGAAAGCTCGAAGAAATTCATGAACACGTTAGACAAGAGAATTTACAAGCGGGAGTAAGAATGAAGACCCGATATGACAGACGCGCAAATGCAAGAGAATTCGAAGAGGGAACTTTGGTGTGGCTTCATAATCCGGTCCGATGTAAGGGAAAATCTCCCAAATTACAGCCAAGCTGGGAAGGACCATATACTGTAATAAAGAAAATTAACGATGTAACCTACAGAATTCGAAAGACACCTAGAAGTCCACTGAAGATTGTTCATGTGGATAGGATAGCGGTATATCATGGATCCAACAATGCTCGGGACGAGCATGTCTTAGAGAGGGGGTAGTGTGACGGCCGGTGTCATGCCAAGATGTCATCACTACCGTTGCCAAGGACTTCTGACGTCTACACGACAAACTATCCGGTCATCAAACACAATAGTTTATTAGCAAAGAGGTTTGAAGACTATTTTATTATTTGGAAATGAGTTTATAGTTCGATGACGTATACACTCTGTCAAGTGTTCGCCAAATTCACCAGTCATTGACAACAAGGCGATGGCCGTGCGGATAACACATTCCTTTCACGTTCTGAAGGCGTGGGTTCAAATCCCAGTCATAACTGTTGTGTGGATTATGGTTTTTATGAAATTTGGAAAATGTTTATGAATATTTGGCAAATATTTAAAAGATTATTTAAATATTTCGAGTAAAAATTAGAAAATTCTAGAAACTTCAGGAAGGAATGGAAAGGTTAAAAAGAGACAGGAGATGGAAACACAAATTTAAATATTTCGAATAAAGATTAGAAAATTCTAGAAAATTCAAGAAGGAATAGAAAGGTTAAAAAGAGACAGGAGATGGAAAAACAATTGAATAAAGAAAAGACAATCGAAATTAGTAGATCTAGAACATTCTTAGGGGTATATAAGGCGGTGTAGACGCGCTAAGCGCCAGTTTAAGTTGAACAGTGGTAAAGTGAAGAAGAAAAGGAAGAAAGAAGAAGTAGTAAAATAAAGTGAAAGTGAAAGTATAGTGCAGTAAAGTGCAGTGAAGAAGTGCAGTGAAGTGCATTGAAAAGTGCAGTGCAAAAGACGCTTGTGTTGGTGCTGTCCGCGTCGAAATTAAACGGCGCGTCGTGTGTGAAGTCGAATAAAGTGTCATCAGTGCTACTCGGTGTTTCCTTCCAATCCCGTTACCCCGTCCGTAACAATACGAGTAACCAACATAGCATATATGTATAAAAACCTTCATTACTGCGTCAGTGGTACGGCTGAGAATATTATATTATTTATATTTATTTTTATTTATTTATTTATTTAGGTCTACCAGCTATTGGTACAGTAATACATGCATAATTTACATAAATAACATCCTTATTACTTAACTGCACAATCTTTCAGGTAAACATCACTTGCTAATAAGAGCATGTTAGATTTACCCAATTTAAGTTTAAATTTGCAGACTTACAAATACCTTACATAACTAATTATTGGTAAACAAAGAGAGAAAGAAACCGACAATTATACAAAACAAAATGCTTCCTAACTGCTTGCATTGGAAATTTCAAGGATCTTCCCAATAAAAGCATTTAAGGAGCCGCAATGAATATCTATGACATCGCTATGTTCATAAATCAACCTAGATATTCTAGGAAAAGGCGAACATGCACCAAATTTGGTCCTACGTAGTGGTGGGAGTGAGGTTAGTTCATACTTAGTACGTTTACGCTGTTTAATTCATGAAGAGTAGCTTAAATTAAATTCTATGAATGCTTCTTATTGTCCGACTATTGGGAGGATGGTATAAGATACTAAAATGCTGATTATAATCTGTATAATTGATTCTTAGTTTCTCTCACATTTATTGAAGTTGGATCTTAAACTTTCGCCTTAGAGCTGGGGTCTGCTTTGTAGTCTAACCGAATTTGACAGAAGATTAGCTTTTCTACAGAGCGACTGTCATCTAACCACCGCAACTCAAAGGGATAGCAATATACTATAACTTAGACAAGTGTCGGTATATCCAAGGCTGCTGACAGCCAGGAAAGGCGGCTTAACGTGCTCTCCGAGACACAGGGCAAGGAATTGAACAATGCGTGTAACTTCGCTTCGGTAGATGGCAATAGGCTCGCCCCCTATTACACTGGGACCGAAACATAACTGGCGAAGCGTGGGTTTGTAATACAGCTACAGCCTACCCCTTCGGGGATAAAAGCGTGAAGTTGTGTTGTGTATAACTTCGAAAAGTTAGTGTTGCGCGCCACGTACCATAAATTTGAACCCTGCAAAGCAATATGTTGGTATCTTCACTAGGCTTTCACTGCCTCCATTTTCGGAAGGTATTATTAAAAACTTCATTACTTCACATCAACAATAGAGGCATTGAAACATGGCTGTGATTATGACAATGGTTTAAAACTGTTAAAATGTAGACAATAATGATATCGGACTATTATTTTTTCCTTTGTCTGCTTTATATCCTTTTAGTTCCTAAATAGGCTTTTATAAAGTTTTGGTCTACACTTTTGTTGAAAGTTTATCGAGAAGGTCAAGGGCGTTGTAATGTTAATTAATTAATACATTCTTCAACCATATATAGCATAGCTTAGTACAATATTGGAAAAGATTTGTTGTAATACCGCGATTGGCGTTACAAAAATTAGTATTAGAGGACACCCGCAGCTACTCACGCACATGTTTTTAATTTAACCTCTTCTCGCCAATCCCGTGGAAAATTCGGACAATCGCTTTGTTAAAAAGCTAATATTCAGTCAAATCGGATTAGATTAGTAAGCGGACCCCGGGTTGCAACTAGGATAATACTAGGAAGATGATGCGTTAGCCTAGCAAAGAGTTTTGAGATGAGTTCTCATCATAATAATACCGTACACATCTTCCCACAAATACCTTCTAGTTATATCTAGTATTTTATCGCTCGTATCAGCAACTAGCACACATTCCTCGCACACATTTATAAATCATCTCTTACACGCTTTTCTCACACTCATCTCTCGCTTGTTATGAAAGCACAAAACCTCGCTCAGCTAAATCATGCTACAGGAGCTGCACTGAACGAGGCTACGTACATGAAGCGATTCTTTTGATTCTTAATGCACATAGGGATGTGTTTGCGCCACGCATTCTCGCACATCTCTAGTGGGAACGCATCATTACGTTGTAGAAATATATTATATTGCGTGAGATCTGAGTATATAACGCAACCTCATTAATCAATTTGTGATTAAGTTAACTCATGAGGGTAACTGATAGGGCGCAATTAAGAATACGCGCTTATGTTACTAGTAGACTCTGCCCGCGCCTTCGACCGTGTGGGGTGGGTTATCTAATGTATAAGCTAACATAGCTTATATTGTAAGAAGAGCATGCATGATAAACTTGATGGGAGTGCATGAATCAAGAGAGGTATGCCAGGATCGTTGCAAACGGCATTCCGTAGTCTCTGCCTACTCCTCCGGGAAACAGGCGTGAGTCTATGTAGGTATGTATGTTATTATGAAGTCACATTCAAATATGTTTAGTTGTTTTTTTATGAAAGTGTAACAAGCATACAAGTTCACAAATTTTTTCGTTTATAATAAGAGTTTGATTATGGGTGTACTTAATATTACTATAGGTAAGTTTATTCTGGTAGACATGTTAGCTCGGGATTTTATCTAATGAACATAATAGATATATAGGTGTCGTGATGTATGTATGCGTATATATCTACTTGCAACAGCAAGGATCTTCCTCGCATTTTGATAAAATGTAGTCCTTAGTTCTGTCTACAATGATCTATTTTATCACTGCACATAATTATCTACCAAAAACCTGTATAATTCACATCTTAACATAAGATTCTAGCTCAAAAAACTGCCATTTACCTCATATTGATTTGACATTTTCTTGTTTTTTTTATTTAGATACTCAGGATGAACTCTAAGAACCGTACGAAAGAAGACTTTTAGGGATTTAAGAAACTTTAATGAACTAATCAAAATCACACCCACACTTGAAACAGCAATGTTTGGATCACACGAAGTGTTTGCTCGTAGAAGGACTGAACCTTTAACACTAAACGCATGCTACGCGGCGACGCGATCTCTTAAACCACTACGCCATCCGCGATCAAAACATCTTGTACATACCCACAAACATAATAGTTTACAACGTATTCAAACAATCCATAATTTTACTAAAACTTGTACTCAGATTAATTCAACGAACATGTTTTACTTCCCCTATGTTCCTATCACAAGAAATTTCCATCAGAATAAAATCAATTGAATTAACACTACATTATTTCTGCGAAACATACATTTTCGCGTGTGTTTCCCACACACGGGAATGACAAGAGAATTCTTGTTGCTATTTATGGCATTTAATTACCCATATCATTATGTATTGACTGAACATATGGCGTAGGTCGTCGTTTCAGCGATCTCGCTTGACACAGCACAACGTGGTTTTAACACTCAAGTTCGGTCTTTCGACTAATGGTGCTGATATATTATTGAGCATTCACCTGTAATGAGCATTCTTGCGAATCTTACGAAACAGAAAAACAAACGAGTGTGTTTTAGCGAGCATTCTAACGAACGCTCTGATGAGTATTCTAGCAAATTGCCAGTTTTGCTTTGACGTTTTTGCTGATTAGACCGTTCGCTAGAAAGATCGTGAAAATGCTCGTAGCAATGTTCGGCTCTGTTCGTTGTTACGCCGATGTTTAGAATGTACCAACTTCATTTCGTTGGCAATAATTTTCATCCCACATTGCCAAATGTACGTCGTGGTCTATTGTACGCAAATGCTAATTCAACACTGCCTCATGACGAATCGAGCAGCGGTAAATCAACTGTAGTGACAGTAAGTATTGCTCGACCAGGCAGCTTAAAGCGAGAGCAATCGTCCTGTGTACGTATTGGCTCATTTCTAGTTCGGAAATGTTTTTTTACGTTGATGCAGACCAATTAGTGCACTGACGGAGTTAAGCATGTTTAATTTATACTAAGCCTCCTGACACGGCCAGAGACTTATCGCGTAGTACAAGGGTTAAAAATGAGGAAAGATAAAGGGAAAAGTGGGGTAATGAAAATGTTGATATTTTATTATCTGGATCCAGCTTACAGCTTAACTAAAGCCAATTTGTTTTATATTTATGATTCATTTTATTTGAAATTTTCCCTATTTTGCACATAACATAACTGCCTCCGTGGTCCAGTGGATAGCGTATGCGACTGCTGATCGGAGGTCCTGAGTTCGATTCCTGGGTCAGGCAAAAGTGTTACTGGGTTTTTCTGGTGAAGTGCCCGGTAACGGCAATAGGCTCGCCCCCTGTTACGTGGGACATAAAAATTCATGGCGAAATGTGGGTGTAATATTTACACCCCTGCCTGCCCCTTCGGGGATACAGGCGTGAGACTATAAAAAAAAACATAACATAACTCCACGCCTTTATCCCCGAAGAGGTAGACAGAGGTGTTTACACAGCCACACTTCGCCAGTTATGTTTCGGTCCCGATGTAATGGAGGGCGAACCTATTGCCATCTACCGGGCACATTATTAAGCGAGCGATAATTAAAATTTCTAATACATACATATGACTTCGAAAAGTCAGAAGTCTGTGCCCGTGGTACCTAGGAATCGAACCCGAAACCATCGTCGCGGCAGTCCGTTACGTACACCACTGGGCTATCGCCGCTGTAGTTGATGTTTTACATTTTTAACACGCTTTTATTAGGTCGTCGTGTATGTAACTATGTAATGGAATCTAAGGTAACTAATTTAACCATCTTCCAAGGATCGTAGCGTAATGAAAATAGGCAGCTGCGTGTAGTTCTGATGAAAATTTAATAATATGGTACTGCCGAACTGATCTGATGATGGAGCCGAAAGTTATGACCTGGAAATTCATGATGGAAACTCGTATCATAGCTGTTTAAGATTTCTTAGATATGTCTTGTAATGAACTTTGGCCACGACTAGCTTTCAAGGTCTGATGATGAAGCCGGAAGGTAGGCACTGGCATTCCATGATGGAATATCGTATCATAGTCGTGTTTGCACTTGTGAGAAAGGCCACGTAATGAACTTTGACTACAATTAGGTTTCAAGGTCTGATGATGAACCCGGATGATAGGCACTGGCATTCCATGATGGAATATCGTATCATAGTCGTGTTTGCACTTGTGAGAAAGGCCACGTAATGAACTTTGACTACAATTAGGTTTCAAGGTCTGATGATGAAGCCGGATGATAGGCACTGGCATTCCATGATGGAATATAGTATCATAGTCGTGTTTGCACTTGTGAGAAAGTGCACGTAATGAACTTTGACTACAATTAGGTTTCAAGGTCTGATGATGAAGCCGGAAGATAGGCACTGGCATTCCATGATGGAATATAGTATCATAGTCGTGTTTGCACTTGTGAGAAAGGCTACGTAATGAACTTTGACTACAATTAGGTTTCGAGGTCTGATGATGAAGCCGGAAGATAGGCACTGGCATTCCATGATGGAATATCATATCATAGTCGTGTTTGCACTAGTGAGAAAGGCCACGTAATGAACTTTGACTACAATTAGGTTTCAAGGTCTGATGATGAAGCCGGAAGATAGGCACTGGCATTCCATGATGGAATATCGTATCATAGTCGTGTTTGCACTTGTGAGAAAGGCCACGTAATGGACTTTGAATTATTTAAATATTTCGAATAAAATAAGATAAAATATTTGCTAAATATTCATAAACATTTTTCAAATTGCATAAAAACCAAAATCCACATGACTGTTATGACTGGGACCTGAACCCAGGCCTTCAGAGCGTGAAGCGGGCGTGTTATCCGCACGACCATCGCCTTGTTAACTGTTTGTAGCGAATTTGGCTAACACTTGACAGAGTGTTACAATGACGAGTGTTTACGTCATCTAACTTGAAACTATCATTTCCAAATAATGAAATAGTCTTCAAACCTCTTTGTTTTGGTAATATAATATAATACTGTCCAATTGATTTGATGGTGGAGCCGGAAGATATGACCTGGAACATCATGATGGAAAATCGTATCATAGCTGTTTTGGATTTCTTAGATAAGTCTTGTAATGAACTTTGGCCACGGCTAGCTTTCAAGGTCTGATGATGAAGCCGGAAGATAGGCACTGGCATTTCATGATGGAATATCGTATCATAGTCGTGTTTGCACTTGTGAGAAAGGTCATGTAATGGACTTTGGACACGATCAGGTTGCAAGGTGTAGTGCAGTGGTGTAGTTAGGGTTCGTACTTTTGCGGCTGGACAGGCGTATGTGGCTCTGAGTGGAGTAAAATCACTTAGTGGTCTCCTGATTGAAGAGCTAGATTGTTATAAGCTGACAGATAAAACACCATGTAATACAGACGCACAAGTGGAGATGGAGAGGATGCGGGTTCGCCTACTTAAAATAAATGTATAAATGTTAAAAATATTTCGTTATCAAAGACCAAAAAGTGTAAAATAAATAAATAGTTTAAAAAATACTAGAAAAACACGCTTTTATAAATGCACGTAAAAACAAAAATAAATTATGGATCGATTAAGTTGTCTCTATTTCTTGACTGAAGTGTAAACTATGTGCTTTTAATTATAATATATGATTGTAAAAGCGTGGGGCGCTGGAACAAGAAAGACTTTATTGTTAACAAATACTAATACTACCTTCCTGGCGGAAGCTGCATGAGGTCTCACAAGAGCATAGCATTTATGCCGCCAAAGGGTTACCAAAGGGAACCAAAGATATCTCGTCCACGAACAAAAACTCTACATTTTGCCACTGTTGCCGCATTACCCTTATATACTTAATTTCCTGAAAGAAGAGGCGTTAAAAATGTCGGTAAATGTCGCTTTCCTCGCTGATGGCGCATGTTTTGTCTGAATTCTGGTACTTTGAACAGACTGTTTAATGTAGAGCCACTTTCTTCTCGTGCTGCAACTCCAGTAAGAGCGCCAATCTGTGGAACCTACTTCCCGTAAAATCTGTTCACTTGATTTTTGAACAAGTTAAACAAGAGCGTCTTTCCTGTTACAGCGCCCCACGCTTTTACAATCAAATATTATAATTAAAAGCACATAGTTTACACTTCAGCCAAGAAATAGCGACAACTTGATCGATCCATAATTTATTTTTGTTTTTACGTGCATTTATAAAAGCGTGTTTTTCTAGTGCTTTTAAACTATTAATTTATTAGTTAGTCTGACATAATATGGTAAACATAGAAAATATGGTAAAAAAAGCATTTTTTTGGCTCAAAGGCAGACAGGAGAACGCTAGTATAATGATGATGATAATTATAATTTTAACAAAAATAAATACATCAGCTACAAATGTCATTCTTCTAACTTGGATAGGACCGCAAACAAAAATAAGTTTGTAATCGATTATTAAAAAAATGAGCGTTGATGCAAAAAACGTAAAATATACAGCCAAACTGAGAACCTCCCTTGAGTAAAAGTCAGATAAAAATCGGTTGGGCCTGTGTACACGGCCTTTAGAGTTAACGTGAAACGTATGAGACAGCGAGACGCTTTGAAAGTTAAAGGCTAAAAGAAAACAAGATTGGCTTCGTTCTTTGAAAAATACTCAGAAGTAAATTTGACAATACTTATACCTTAGTGAGGAAAGTTAGAAAAGTAGTTGAAAATTCAGTATTCAGATACAACGCGGTAGACATTGACGACACAATCAACTTAAGTCGACTGCATGGTTGGTGTGGTGTGAGTGTCGTAGGTTCGATCACCACAGGAAAGAACACTTTGTGTAAAAAGTACTAATAGTTGTTTCGAGTCAGGCTGGGGTAGGTATATGTACTTTGTGTCCTTTAGTTGCATGTTTGTAATGTGCCCCGCGACAGAATTTATTCCTAATGCTGAAGTTGTCTTTTTAAAAACAAAAAAAAAAAACAATACGAATTAAATTCGAAATTAAACAATACAATCTACCGAATTAAATAATACAATCTACTTCTTCTCTGTCCGACACATAACTCTGATTTCCTTCATTCTTCTTTTCCTGTGCAATCTATTCTTCTGTGGAATGCCCTCCCTCTGGAAATCAGGATGGCTACTAGCCGATATACATTCAAATTGAAAGTGCGGCAACTACTGCAGAACGAGTTGGCAGGATCATCACAGAGTTGACATCTCTATTTAATTGTAGTTATTATTATATATTTTTCTATATATATAATTATATTCATATTATATATATATATATATATATATATATATATATATATATATATTTGTGTGTGTATGTATATAGTGTATATATGCTAGAAATATATAAACATATAAATATTATTCATAAATAAGAATTTATTTATGAATAATATTAGTAAGTACTAAGAAAATAATAATTTATTGAAATCTAAGTAGTAGCTCCGCTTGACGTACAAATTAATTAAAAAACGAAGGAACTGTTTATTTACATAGGTACATAAAAAAGAAATAAGTACAGACAGGTTTAGGCATCGTAGAATTCCTAAACCTAGCGATATGAGGATGTCTGAATAATATTTATATGTTTATATATTTCTAGCATATTATCTTTATGTATACCTATATAATATCTTGATTAGTTTTATTCAATATAAAGAATTGTCCTTCTCTTCGTATACTAACTTCAATTTACACCTACTTTGTTCAATCTCTGCACCACCCAAAAGGTAGACTGGTAGAGAATGCCTTAGGCATTAAGTCCGCCTATACATATTCATTATAGTGTATGTATGAAGTTTAATAAATAAAAAAATAAAAAAATTGGTTGCCTGTAAAGTCGGTATACGGGCGAAAGTTTTACGTGACAACGACTTTGAGTGGTAAAATAATTTTAATGTGAATATTCATTCGTATAGTAGGAAGAAGGATGAAAGACGCGTGCCTTTCACTTTTTATGTCTGTCTCTCTCGCTCTTAGGCGGGACGCGTGCCTCTCACTCGCTCTCATTGTGAGCGCATAACGTGAGCGGAGCGTAACGCAGTTTCTTGAAGTGTCACCCGGCAAACCAATTTATAAGACGTTGTCACGTCAATGTCACGTCAAAATAAATTAAACAATCTCCGGAATATGCTTTCAGTGTCATTAAAAGAGATTCTTTGTGTAGGCAACCTAGTAGAAAATATGCATCGTTGCGGTACAATGAGTCAGTACAGTAGTAATGAGGGAATTGCTAAACTCTGTAAAATAATAAATTAACAAATTTTCTAAAAGTAATTAATGAACGATTCTCATTTGATGATAAAATCGCTTTGTTATCAAGTCGGTTGATGACTAAGTAGTTTAAAACTGAATAGGAGAATAAATTGATAGTTTAAAAAACACTAGAAAAACACGCTTTTATAAATGCACGTAAAAACAAAATAAATTATGGATCGATCAAGTTGTCTCTATTTCTTGGCTGAAGTGTAAACTATGTACTTTTAATTATAATATTTGATTGTAAAAGCGTGGGGCGCTGTAACAGGAAAGACGCTCTTGTTTAACTTGTTCAAAAATCAAGTGAACAGATTTTACGGGAAGTAAGTTCCACAGATTGGCGCTCTTACTGGAGTTGCAGCACGAGAAGAAAGTGGCTCTACATTAAAAAGTCTGTTCAAAGTACCAGAATTCAGACAAAACATGCGCCATCAGCGAGGAAAGCGACATTTACCGACATTTTTAACGCCTCTTCTTTCAGGAAATTAAGTATATAAGGGTAATGCGGCAACAGTGGCAAAATGTAGAGTTTTTGTTCGTGGACGACATATCTTTGGTTCCCTTTGGTAACCCTTTGGCGGCATAAATGCTATGCTCTTGTGAGACCTCATGCAGCTTCCGTCAGGAAGGTAGTATTAGTATTTGTTAACAATAAAGTCTTTCCTGTTCCAGCGCCCCACGCTTTTACAATCAAATATTATAATTAAAAGCACATAGTTTACACTTCAGCCAAGAAATAGAGACAACTTAATCGATCCATAATTTATTTTTGTTTTTACGTGCATTTATAAAAGCGTGTTTTTCTAGTGTTTTTTAAACGATTCATTCATTTTATACTTTTTGGTCTTTGATAACGAAATATTTTTAACATTTATAAATTTATTTTAAGAAGGCGAACCCGCATCCTCTACATCTCCACTTGTGCGTCTGTATTACATGGTGTTTTATCTGTCAGCTTATAACAATCTAGCTCTTCAATCAGGAGACCACTAAGTGATTTTACTCCACTCAGAGCCACATACGCCTGTCCAGCCGCAAAAGTACAAACCCTAACTACACCACTGCGTGGTCTACAATATATAATTGGTTTATCATAACCTTGCAATCTGATCGTGTCCAAAGTCCATTACATGACCTTTCTCACAAGTGCAAACACGACTATGATACGATATTCCATCATGAAATGCCAGTGCCTATCTTCCGGCTTCATCATCAGACCTTGAAAGCTAGTCGTGGCCAAAGTTCATTACAAGACTTATCTAAGAAATCCAAAACAGCTATGATACGATTTTCCATCATGAAGTTCCAGGTCATATCTTCCGGCTCCATCATCAGATCAGTTCGACAGTACCATATTATTAAATTATCATCAGAACTACACGCAACTGCCAATTTTCATTACGCTACGACTCTTGGAATATGGTTAAATTAATTACCTAAGATTCCATTACATAGTTACATACATGTCGAGTTCCAGTTCATATCTTCCGGCTCCACCATCAGATCAATTTGACAGTACCATTTTATTGTATTGTCATCAGAAATACATACAGCTGCCAATTTTCATTACGCTACGACCCTTGGAAGATGGTTAAATTAGTTAGCTTAGATTCCATTACATAGTTAGTTACATACACGACGACCTAATAAAAGTGTGTTAAAAATCGGTGACAACCTATTTTGGCAACGAGCGGTTTTTGCAGATATCGTAGACGATTGCATTGTTGGGCTGCATTTCTTCAGAGATTATCAATGCAGATAAGATAGTAAAGGTAGTATTCTTAAGTGTGGAGATGGCAAGATTCCAATGAAAGGTGGTGGCATGGGGAAAGTTTTGTACCTCAAAGAAAGCAAATCTGCACATAGATTACAATCCTATATCTAAGAAGTTTAATGACTTGATTCATGTCAACAGGAGAGCGGTGCATCGTGGATCTAAGGATGCGCGGAACGCGCATGTCTAGAGTGGGGTAGTGTGACGGCCAGTGCCATGTCAAAATGTCACGGAACAGATAAGTCCAAGCATAAGTCATACCACAGAGTCATACTGACGTCTACACGAGAAGTTGGCTGGTCGTGAAACAGAATAATTACCAAATCAAAGAGGTTTGAAGACTATTTCATTATTTGGAAATGATAGTTTCAAGTTAGATGACGTAAACACTCGTCATTGTAACACTCTGTCAAGTGTTAGCCAAATTCGCTACAAACAGTCAACAAGGCGATGGCCGTGCGGATAACACACCCGCTTCACGCTCTGAAGGCGTGGGTTCAGGTCCCAGTCATAACAGTCATGTGGATTTTGGTTTTTATGCAATTTGAAAAATGTTTATGAATATTTGGCAAATATTTTATCCTATATTATTTATTTATTTATTTATTTATTTTAAAACTTTATGCACATAATAGTACAAAGGCGGACTTAATGCCGAAGGCATTTTCTACCAGTCAACCTTTGGGTGATGCAGAGAAATATGTAATAGGTGCAGTTTTTAAATTAAAATGAAAAACAAAAGACAAACCTACTCATTAATATAAAATATAAAATGATATACATAGAACTAATATACGTACTTACATACATACCATAACTATATATATATATATATATATATATATATAAATAAACGCATAAATATTTATTCTATAATTCTAATAAATATATACATAAGTATATAAAATAATTAAACGATAAATAACTTATGACGATTCAGTTAATGCATTTAGATAATTCTGCCGAACTCTAGTTTTAAACGTAAAACGGTTAGTGGACATCCTGATATCAAGAGGGAGAGCATTCCACAGAAGGATAGATTGTATGATAAAGGATGAATGTACTAGGGTGGAATTGTGAGAAGGACAAAGAAGCAGAAGATTATTGGAGGAACGAAGATTTTTCTCATGTGTATTACACAGAAATTGAAGATGTGAAGTTAAATAGATGGGTGCACAAGGAGAGTGCAGTAAAGAATGAAGAGTACACAAAGTACGCAGGCTACGCCGTTGACGAATAGGTAACCATCGTAACTTTGATCGGTACTCAGAAATGTGGTCAAATTTGCGGAGATTAAAAACGAATCTAATGCAATTATTGAGAAGGCGATCGAGCTTATTGAGGAGATCTGCATTAAGGTCGAGATAGCACACGTCACCATAGTCGATGATGGGAAATATTAAAGTCTGTACTAGCATTGTCTTAGTCCTGAATGGCAGAAAGTTCTTCAGTCGGTAAAGCGACCGCAAGGCACCAGTGACTTTACGACTCACATTCGCTACCTGAGTCCGCCAGTTAAGGTTGGCATCAATATGTAAGCCAAGATCCTTGACGCTTGAACTAAACGGGATTATAGATCCATCAAAAATGACAGCAGGTAGTGATTGCAAGTCAACCCTGCTTAAAATACGGGAACTACCAACGAGAATAGCCTGACATTTAGCAGGGTTCACTGCCAGGCCAAACCGTTCCGACCAGACCTTTATAGCATTCAAATCTTGGTTTATGGCTGCTATGGCTGAATCTAAATTTTCTGAAGAGGACTGTGTATAAAGTTGTAGGTCATCAGCATACAGATGATACGCACAATGAAGTTCATGAGTAAGAAGATTAATAAATAATGCAAATAGAAGAGGAGAAAGTATTCCGCCTTGAGGAACACCAGAGTCCAAAGTACGCCATGTTGATGAAGTTTCATCGACGCGTACTGACTGCTGGCGTCCTCGAAGATAACAGGAGAACCATTCCAGTGCCATAGGTGAGATCATTAGATAGGATAGGACTGGAAGGAGAAGGTCGTGACTGACGTTGTTAAAGGCGTTTGAGAAGTCCACCAAGATCAAAAGAGTAAGCCTGGTGTCCTCCACCCCCGCCCTCACATCGCCAGTCACCTTGAGCAATGCGGTGACAGTACTATGTCCAGGTCTGAATCCAGATTGAAAGGGTGACAGGATGTTGTTTTCGTAAACAAACCCAGACAACTGTCTCTGAACGCATGACTCAAGTACCTTGGATAGAAAGGGAAGAATGGATATGGGACGGTAATGTGTCAGGAGAGTGGGATTTGACATTTTGGGCAAAGGACGCACATAGGCTTTACGCCATATGTAGGGAAATTGACCAGTGTCAAGGGAAAAGTTTAGGATATGGGTAATTACGGGTAAAATTTGTTCAAGGATAACCGTGATCATGCGACGACTAATGTCATCGCATCCCACGGCTTTGGACTTAATTGACAGGATAATCTTTTTAATCTCACCTGATGATAAAGGAGAAAAAGAGAAAGAATTAATATTCAAACGAGGTAAGCTAGCCAAGTAGGCTATGGTTTGACTTTTAGTTTGGTCGTCCAAAGTGACAGTAGTTGTAAAATGACGATTAATGTCATCCAAACTAATAGTCACCGGTAGAACCACTTGGCCATGAGGTTTCCCAATGCCTAGTGTCCTTAAAAACTGCCATACATTAGCAGGGGATGAGTTGGTAACATTTTCGGAGATATGTCGGCGTTTAGCGTTGCGTACCATCTGGTTGCACCTGTTCCTAGCTATCTTGAAAAGAGACCAATTGTCGTCACACCGATCCTTTTTATATTTGCGGAAAGCTCGGTCCCTCCGTCGCATCGCCATCCGAATCCCCTCAGTCATCCAAGGAGCAGGTGGACGTTTCAATTTTATTTTTCTGATGGGTGCATGCACGTCGAACAACTTCGTAACCGTGTTGTTAAAAAAATCGACTTTGTCGTCTATAGTGATGGCTGACATCAGCGGTTCCCAGTCGATATTCGCAGCATCTATCCTCAACTTTTCAACGTCCATTCGCCCATAACAACGCAAGTACAGTACTTTAGGACTTGGTTTAGGAGGCTTCAGGAAATACGAGAGGAAGACAAGGTCATGACGGGAGAAGCCAGGAGCAGGATGCTGACCATGAGAGCGGACCAAGGTAGGATTAGAGGTGAGGATTAAGTCTAACCAGGTGTCCTCCCCGTTAGGGTTGTGGTGAGTGGCATTAAGAGGCAAAACGTGAAGGCTGGCAGACTCGGTGATATGGATAAGTTTGAGGGAGCGAGGTGAATGATGGGATAAAAGGTCAGTGTTAAAATCGCCCATGATGATATGATGTGCATACTCAGAACCCAACGATTCTAAAACCGATTCCAAATCAGTGAAGTAGTTGACCGAAGGAGGGCAGTATACTACTCCAAGAACCAATTTGGATCCCCTGACCCAAACCTCAAGAAAAAGATACTCCGCAGAAGTAGAGTGTTGGGAGGAGGAAGATAACATTTTATAAGATAAATTGCTACGGAGATAAATAGCAACACCTCCGCCTCGTTTGTCAAGTCGGTCATTCCGGATTAAAACGAATCCTGAAAGCGGGTATGAGGTAGAATGAAGCTGAGGTTTGAGCCAGCTCTCGGAGATCAGGATGGCATGAACGTTGGTGTCAGTAAATGTTTCTACAAGTTCGCTAAAATGACTTGGAACGCTTTGTGCATTTATATGACACACATTTAGGTAATTATTGGTTGTTAGATTGAACTGCTCGTGTAGAATATCACTTAGAGACTGACTGTCATTAATGGAGCAGAAACTGTCATCGGCAGACAAAATAACTGAATCATTCGCAGAATGAAAAGAATTATCGTCGGAAATAGACATAAATAATAATATATAATAAACGTACTAATAATATGTAAATAATTCAAAATAATATAATATATAAGCAATATAAAAATATATAAATTATTAATTATACACGATTAGTGAAAAGTTACTGTGCTCTCTGCACCACCCGCCAGCAAACACAAACATGAAAAACAAATATCAGTAACAAAAAAAAAATTGGTTGCCTGTAAAGTCGGTATACGGGCGAAAGTTTTACGTGACAACGACTTTGAGTGGTAAAATAATTTTAATGTGAATATTCATTCGTATAGTAGGAAGAAAGATGAAAGACGCGTGCCTTTCACTTTTTATGTCTGTCTCTCTCGCTCTTAGGCGGGACGCGTGCCTCTCACTCGCTCTCATTGTGAGCGCATAACGTGAGCGGAGCGTAACGCAGTTTCTTGAAGTGTCACCCGGCAAACCAATTTATAAGACGTTGTCACGTCAAAAATAATTTAGAAAGATAACAAAACGTAATACAAAACACAATAAACAACACAAACATAGACGAAACAAAAACAATTAATTTCATCTGAGAACACAAAGAAAACATTGCAAATAAGATTTCTGAACGTAACTATCCATCCATAGACTAATCACCGCTAATCACGAACTGTCAAATGTCAAACGTACATACCCCACAATAAGATTGTGACAAAAGAAATAAACAAACTAATAGGCTATTAAGTAATCATGCATAAACATTGAGGCTAGAGTATAGTTGGAAAAACAGAATATAGAAAGTAAAAGAGTTAGAAACAGAGATAGTAGTGAGTTGTTACTTATTTACGCGGCTTAGAGGTTGTGTTCGATGATACGACAGCCCCGGCGCCGCTCTTGCTCGCAGATCCGCTTGCCTGTCTGGGATATTTCTGTAGCAGACTGTCCAGGCCGTCCGAAGTTGTCACCTTATGCCGAGTGCCATCCGACGCCTTTACCATGATGACACCGTCTTGTGACCAACAGGAACGGATGCCGAAGTGTTGGCGAGCCTTGCTAAAGATAGCCTGCCTGGACCTTGTCAGGAACTCCTTAACCGTCACAGATGTGCCCTTCAGTTTAGTCTTGGCTCTCCAAACTGCAGACCTCGAGTCTATGCCGGAAAACCAGGCCAGGACTGGACGATGATGATCATTGGTGGACGCGCCGATTCTGTGGCATGCAGTAAAGCTGTCAGCTGAGATACCTGGAAGTTCCATCTTGCGAACCACCTTCAATAGAGACGCCTTACAGTCTTCTTTGTCAACCTCAGGCACCCCAAGGAATATAAGGGCCTTCCGCCTGTGCCTGGTCTCCATAGCATCAATTGCCTGTGTACATTCATTTACTTGCTTGCGCAAAAGCCCAAGCATTGTGTACATCAGCTCCTTAAAAGTGCGGAACTCCTCTGCCACTTTTGCGACAGTGTCCTTTGCAGACCCGCTGTGCAGTTGCGCCTCAAGCTCCGCCATCCTTTTAGAGAACATCTGCTCGAGGTTGTTCTGGGCAGTCTTGATGTTGTCTAGTTCAGACATTTTGTTGTGTTGTGTTTTCCAGTTGTGCTTCCCTTATTGTAAACTTAAGAAGTGTGTGAAGTGCTGGCAGGTGGTGTAATTTGCAGTCTTGGCTTTACATACAGTAATGTAATACTGTGACTAACGTGAGTACAGGCTAATTGTCAACTAAGATACTCAAAGTAGGCAAATAAATGTAAAAAAATATACTTTAAATAATTAAATAATAACTTTGCAAAATTCGAAATGTGTTCACTTTTTTAGCACCTACCGCCTTTTGTTATTATTCGAAATATTTAAATAATTCAAAGTCCATTACGTGGCCTTTCTCACAAGTGCAAACACGACTATGATACGATATTCCATCGTGGAATGCCTGTGCCTATCTTCCGGCTTCATCATCAGACCTTGAAACCTAATTGTAGTCAAAGTTCATTATGTGGACTTTCTCACTTGTGCAAACACGACTATGATACGATATTCCATCATGGAATGCCAGTGCCTATCTTCCGGCTTCATCATCAGACCTTGAAACCTAATTGTAGTCAAAGTTCATTATGTGGACTTTCTCACAAGTGCAAACACGACTATGATACGATATTCCATTATGGAATGCCAGTGCCTATCTTCCGGCTTCATCATCAGACCTTGAAACCTAATTGTAGTCAAAGTTCATTATGTGGACTTTCTCACAAGTGAAAACACGACTATGATACGATATTCCATCATGGAATGCCAGTGCCTATCTTCCGGCTTCATCACCAGACCTTGAAAGCTAGTCGTGGCCAAAGTTCATTACAAGACTTATCTAAGAAATCTAAAGAAGCTATGATACGATTTTCCATCATGAATTTCCAGGTCATATCTTTCGGCTCCATCATCAGATCAGTTCGACAGTACCATATTATTAAATTATCATCAGAACTACACGCAGCTGCCAATTTTCATTACGCTACGAAGGAAGATGGTTAAATTAGTCACCTTAGATTCCATTACATAGTTCGTTACATACACGACGACCTAATAAAAGCGTGTTAATATCAACAAGGGTAGGCCTCCCCCAAGATGGATGGACGATTTGGTAAGATCGCGAGCAGCAGTAGCATGCGGGCGGCTCAAGATAGTTCTGTGTAGAGAACCTTGGGGGAGGCCTATGTCCAGCAGTGGACATCTCTAGGCTGACATGATGATGATTGACTACCAGAGATTCAAGAAAGAAGCTTCATGTCTAATTATTGTTGGTCCGAACATTTCTCTGACAAAGAATTAAATCCAAAATAAAACGCTTACAATTTCGGCGCCAAATACCTGACCACTGGTCACGCGTGGTTTCAAATCCTTTATCTCAGTCATTGTGACGCTCCATATCAGTACCCTTGTTTAGCGGAAACAATAACCGGCCCCTTAGATTGATCGATGACAATGATACCCAGGGTTTTTGTTTCTTGTTTCGTATAAAGCTATTTAGAGACGTCAAGTTTTGTTTAAAACTCTGACAATATCAAAATTTTGGGTAGCCATGTACGACAGATTTAAGTTTTTCGCCTGAGCAATGTTTTATATGAAACAAATTTAAACTGTAAGGATAACAATGTCCTATTTGTTTCCTTTTTAATAATGACTCCTACGATCAAGTGTTGCGGATAATACTTGTACATCATCAGCCCTTAACAGCCGACTGCTGGACTAGGCCTCTCCTTTGAAAGGAGGAATTGGCCTACTATACCATGCTGGCCAAACGGGTTGGTATAGGGTTTGTATCAAGTTTTCCTTCTCTTACAGTGCTGTTCTCTGCATAATATGCTCCCTCTGTCGGCTCTTACGACACCCATGGGATGATATGGGGTGGTGACATTCCGTATTCTTAATCCGTCACCACACGGACATAAATACTTGTTACAAATATGAAAATGTAAAAATGAATAACCAGACTCGAAGCAACTAATTTTTGATGGTTGTTTTTAGTAAAATATATTATATCAATAAAATTAGTCCTCATATGATGATAGTAAACGATTAATGGTAAACGTAATGTATGAGACAAGTTACCAGATTTTGTCCGCGTAGCGCGCTGTTGGCTATCGTATCAAAGGCTAGCCCACGGCTAGCCTGTGTATTATTGTGTTTAACTTACCACCAGATTTAGTAACTTATAACTAGTGATCGGATAATCGGATGCATATTCACCTAAAGTTCATTTTTGGCTAGGATATTATGGAAGCGGCTTCTTAAAACATATTTTTTTAAATAAAAATCCCGGGATTCCAGAAAATTCGGGAATGTGAAACTACTCTGTAAAATGGCGAGGAAACGGCGTCTTTAACATGAAATTTTTATTTAAAAAGTCTGGTCTCCGGGATTACATAATTATTAATGTGTATTTACTTGAAGTTAATTTTAAGCTCCCCATCAATTTATGAGTATGTTGAGTGTTAGAGGAATGGTAGGCAGTGGGTGCTGTTGTATCTAAGTTAATAATTATTATGAGATTGAATGGTTTTTCTATGTAATTCTTATTTATTATTCGTTTGAGATAAATGTTTTGAAAATTGAAGAAAATTAAGAGGATTTTATTATTTCTAGAGCTGTTGTTTGGTACAAAAGTTAAAATAAGTAAATTTACCTTCACCTGATTTGATTGTATAATAAAATAACTAAATTTGTCGATTCCGTAATCCCGGGATTTTTCGATTCAAAAGTGCATTCCATAATAGCCAACACCTCAACATTAGGTAAATATGCATCCGATTATCCGATCTCTACTTATAACAGACAAAAATAGTAAAATGAATCTATTGTTAATATGCCATACTTCTTATTAATTCTTACCACTGACCTTTTTTTGGGACTAGCCCACCCTAATTCCAGTGTGTGTCACCTGTACAGCCAGGATCAAGCAGCAGTGAGCCGCGGGGAATGTTACTCATCAACATCATCAGCCCTTGTATATATATACTGTGCCACTGCTGGCCACAGACCCTTGCTCACTGAGAGAAGGGTAAGATCATAGTCCACCACGCTGGCCAAGTGCGGGTTGGCACTTAACTTCAAAAACTTTTTGGTGCAAGCCGTGTATTTGAACCTCATCATGCATGAGCGTCGGTTATGGGTACATTTGATTTGGCCCTTTTTCAGTATGTCACTAATATGGTCGGCGTAGCGTATGTCCGTCATGGACGTCTTTTTCTTTCTTACTCGATACACTTCTTTCGTATTTCTCCTTTCATCCATCCGTTTCAAATGTCCAAACTATCGGAACATTCTTTTCTCAATCTCTGTCTCTACATCTTCTTTTAAACAACCACACCTGTCTCGAAAAAGAATAGGTAGATAAGTATTGCGTTTAATGGTTATTTATTTTGGTAACCATAGCACAAGCTCTGCGTGGTTTGGTTTAAATTGACCGTCTGTGCGTTGCCCTAGGGTATTATTTTTATATTACCAATTATTATTAACTATTATTTTAATATTTAAAGTAGGTACGTATTAAAAATAATAAATTTTAGGTACGTTTAATTTTTATTACTAGTTGGTCTAGACTCTAAAATGAGATTAAAGTAATGAAGAACTTAAGAAATAAGTACGTTCTAACCTTAAATTAGTCTATCTATAAAAATACAGAAACTGATTTTTAAATTATACTTAGCTTTCAAATAAATTACCATATCTTAATACAAAGATAAAAACGCGTCTGCATGTATTTTATAGTCACATGCCTTTTATCCCCGAGAGAGTAGACGGAATAGACTTCAATGTAGCAGATAAGCTAAACTTTGTAATGGTAACCGAACTTACGTGGGCGAAGCCGTCGGCAAAAGCTAGTTGTTTATAAACAACCTTCTGGCGTCTTCTTCTATGTCTATAAATTTCGATGACATTTTTAAGCGGCGACAGCCCAGTGGTGTACCTAACGGACTGTCAAGACGATGGTCTCGACTCTGACTTTTCGAAGTTATGTGTGTATTATAAATGTTAATTATCGCTCGCTTAACAATGTGCCCGGTAGATGGCAGTAGGCTCGCCCCCCATTACATTGGGACCGAAAGATAACTGGCGAAGTGTGTGTGTGTAATACACATCTGCCTACCCCTTCGAGGATAAAAGGCGTGAAGTTATGTTATGGAAATCAAACCCGATCCCAACACAAACTTTTGGCAGGATTCGAAAACCACCAGTAAGCATGTCACTTTTACATTTTCCTACGTGATATCTACCAGGTACTCTTGTTTCGAGTAGCCGATATTTCGGCACTGTTGCAATTAGGAAAATGTAACATTATATTAATGACCACGAAAGTAACGTGTCATCACAGTATAAAGACATACAGTAGTTTGACGCCTTTGATCTCGTAGAAAAAGCCGACAACGTCTAAACAAGGGTAAGTAGGCTAGGGCTGCCACATGTAAACAATACCTACTTATTCAAACACCGTTTATTTATTTTAGAAAAATATTACAATTGCTACGCTACATGAATAATATAGGGTCAATCACTTATCTATACATATAAATAAAATTGGAGTGTCTGTTTGTAATATTAAAATAACCGCTTTTTACTCAATGCATATGGATGTATACACGGTACATACACCGAAATGATTTTTTTTTTTAAATTTTCTCTGTCTGTCTGTTTGTTCTCGCTAATCTCTGGAACGGCTGGACCTATTTTGACGGGACCCTCATTGGCCTGATGTACCAAGGAGTAACTTAGGCTGAAAATTAACCGGGTACGCGAAGCGAGTGAAACCGTGGGAAACAGCTAGTTTATTATATTACAATAATTAACGATAAATAATTATTATAAAACACGTTGCATTTTTCGTGCGGTGACAGATTTGCATACAAAGTGTCAGTCAGCACCTATTTCACTCCGCAGGTGTCGTGGGAGGCGGTTAAGAATATAAAGCATTTTTCGTACAAACCAAGTTAAAATAAAGCGATTGACATAGCGGTGGTTTAATGGATGGGTAACCTTGGGATCAGCTTGCAGAGCCTATGTTATCGATATGAAGTATTTTGCAGATTTTTATCGTGCAAACTACGTTAAGGCAGGCCGGGCGCACTTCGCATTTTAGGTACAAACTTACAAGTACCTCGGCCGACCACGTCGACGTGGTTGGATTTAGTAGGTTGCCGCGCGCCGCTCACATTAGACGTCACGCAACGAGTGCGACCGCTCCGTATTCTCACGCGCCGTGTTCATACACTGTTCAAATTATAAACTTAAACGCCTTTAACAACAAAAACGTATCATCACAAGTCTAATGCAAAGCATTGCTTAATTAACTGTGTGTCAAAAGCGACTTGAAAATTTGATTTTATTTATATTACGAGAGCAACTTGAAAATTTGATTTTTTGTTTGTTGAGTTATCTCAACGATTATGGTGTCAAATTAAAGATTTAGTTCAAAAACGATTTTATCTGTTTGAATCATGTAAATCGGTCCACGCGTTTAGGAAATAACTAAGAATTTGTATAGTAAAAATGTAAACGACCAGAATTTTTGTGCTTTTGTTCTACTAGCTCCCATAGTGGGATAGGATACTTATAGGATAATTATTTATTATTAGGTACGTGGTCAAGTAGGTAGATAGACGATGAATAAATATAGTAGCAGCGCCAAGTCGACAACCCTTGCGCGCCACTCCGCGCCAGACAGCGACAGCGTTATGTGTTAGAAAAGAACGGGAACTGTTAGGTTAATATCGCATTAGGCACTGAGTGCTTATGCGAGCTGAATTGAACTTTATTGCTTAGTACCAAGAGTCGTAATTTCAATAAATTGGTTTGAAAAGTGAAGCTTCTGTACGTTAGTACTATTAATTATTCTGTGGTTAAGGTAAAGCAATAGACATCACGGTCATTTTATGGATGAGTGACCGGGCTATGAGATTACGGAGAACATGTGCGGGTTTTATAAAAGGGTGCCAAAAATATGGTTACTTTTGAGCTAGGATGCGCCGTTACCAAGATACGTAATAATATGTGATAGGTACTTACCTAATGCGAAGGTACTAGGTACTTATTGAATGAAATTAAAATCACACCAGAATCGAATATTACCTTACAACGCATATTTTCTTACGTCTGCCATGTTGTTTACGTACTTACAATAATTGCTTCTTTATTCTGTGATGGCGAGACATGATATATTGTAAAAAGTTAGTAGATTAGTAGGAATGTGCACATTATTTTAAGTGGTTATAGGTACATACATTTCAAAATAATATAAATAATTATAATTAATGAAATTTTCTTTTTTTGTATAAAAAAATTGATGAAATCGCAGATTTTTTAAATCCTTATTTATTTAAATCTTCAAACAGCATAAAGAATTTCAATGTCTCACAGCACAAGTCGTATTGCACCATCTTAATTAATATTCATAAGCAAATAAATATGTAACGAACAAAAAACAAGCACGTGCCAGCCCCCAAAAACATGTACCTAGTTACGAACTAAGACGATATACGTAACTAGGTACCGCTCTTCCCGCGTCTCACCTCTTGGCCCCCGCACGATTGACCCGTCTAGACGCGTTCGTCGAACGACAGTATGGATTATTTGACTGTGGTGTCATTATGTACGATGACTAAGTAAGATTTTCCTCGAAAGGTTAATACACGTCTTGGCACCCGTTACAGGCCTACGGAGGCCATATTTCATGCAGATAACCCGACATCCGAATATATCTCCGCGATACGCTCTAATGGCCTCAGATACTATCAAATAATGATGGGCCATCTTTAAGCCAGGATCAAAGTGTTGAATAAAATATTCTTTTTCCGGAAAGATCTTTTTTTCTGATAATAATATTATACGGGTTTTAACGGAAAATATGGTCACGTTTCGACAGAAATAAATCAAGAATACGATCAATTAGGGGCCTCCTCGCCGTTCAGCACCGGGAAGACTGTTTTAGGTTCGATGTAGGTACTCAAGAACACTGTGTTTTCACTGGTTTTTCGTTATTTTTTATGTTTTTAACCTCAGAACAACGCAATTTATCCCAGTTTCAGAAATTGGATATTTGTAAAATTATATTGATTTATTTTCATTCAGGGCATTTCTCAAAAGACCTGTAGAGGGGTTTGCTTTGTCATTCGTAATAGATGAGGATCCTTGGAAATGAACCTGAGACCAACCGAAAGATAAAATTACATTCTGTAGACGTGTACGTAATGGACTGGTGAGGTCTCGGGTTCGATCCCCAAGTACCCCGGGCACACACCTCTGACTTTTCGAAGTTATGTGTGTATTAAAAATGTTAATTATCGCTCGCTTAACAATGTGCCCGGTAAAGGGCAATAGGCTCGCCCCCATATTACATTGGGACCGAAACATAACTGGCGAAGTGCGGGTTTGTAATACACCTCTTCCTACCCCTTCGGGGATAAAAGGCGTGAACTTGTGTTATGTTTTTTTTATTTCAATACATACAAACACACACATTTGTTGATTCATTATTTATTTATTTTATTTATTTATTATATACTTTACTGTACACCTATATAATTATTACAAAGTAGAAACTAAGACTATAACAAAAGTACAGTGGGCGGCCTTATCGCTAAAAGCGATTTCTGCCAGGCAACCTTTGGATGGATATGGTTTGCAGAGGAAATTATTGGTGGTTGTAGGCGTACGAAGTAAATACATATAAATATATATTTATAATATATACATAAATACATGATAATATTACATCAATACTTATATTCCAAAATTTCAATTATAATTTTATAATATACTAGCTGCTGCCCGCGACGTCGTCTGCGTGAACGCTATACAGCACCTAACTAATAAATAAATACCTACGATTATACCTTTTAAAAAATACGCGGCGGCGATAGCCCAGTGGTGTATGTAACGGACTGTCGAGACGATGGTCTTGGGTTCGATCCCCAGCTACCCCGGACACACACCTATGACTTTTCGAAGTTATGTGTGTATTAAAAAATATTAATTAATTATCGCTCGCTTAACAATGTGCCCGGTAGGTGGCAATAGGCTCGCCCCCTATTACATTGGGACCGAAACATATCTGGCGAAGTGTGGATGTGTAATACACCTCTGCCTACACGTTCGGGGATAAAAGGCGTGAATATATGAGAAGATATACCTTTTAAAATAACATTCATTTACCCGTTTCTTCTTTATATTTCATACCTGCAGAAAGTGTAGTAACAGAGGGAGACAGTCTTTAGTAAAATTGACCTTCAAAAAGTGCTGATTTTCAGCCTGCTTTGAATAAATGACTTTATGGTGATTCTGCTGAATTAAGTCATAAGTTGTGACTGAAGCAGATGGAGAAAATAAGGAATACATAACAGGATAAAATACATACTTATAGGACTTCTCGATATACAACATTAGTGGTTTGGCTCTCCGCAGCCAAAATGTAAAGAGAGTCAGGACTGGTGACGCGGGAGCAAGCGACATACAGGACACCCGCTGCCCTCAATGTCTGCCTCTGCGACTTATTGATGGTCAGCGTGGAGCAAACACTCACGGGGAACTGTATGCGCTTGAATTATGAGGTATGAGAGGAATGCGTGGTATAAATACTGCCTCGCTAACGCCATAACCAGTAAGAATTTCCTAAATGGTGTGTCTGTGGAGCGAGATGACTTTCAGGCGGGTCACGTTACACAACTTCGAAGGAGATAGGTTCCGAAGAAGCATAATCGGGACACCAACCTTCAGCTTGATGCTATGCGCTGAAAGTTCACTTGCTGACTGGGAGTTCAGAAATTCCACGGGATAATGTGTGGCGTTTTCTTGCTCGACGACAGTGTTTATAGATGTGTAGACCACTTCATTCCTCTCAATTTCCGAGAGAATGCATTCGTTAATTGCTACAGCCTGATCATTTTTGGGCGTCAAAATAGGCCACTCACACACTCACGAATTCTGCTATTACAGTATACAGCTGTATAATTCTAAGCTGGATACAACTCTACTGAGAGACTCTGGAAGCACCACCTGTCCACCTCTCTCCTCTGGTAGAGTGTCTTCGCCAAGACTTAGAAAGACATCTTAGAATTGTTGAGCACGTGCATTGATGCCAAGCTGAGCTCACATATTAATCGTCAAGCGCAGCATACGAACTCGTGACCACAACAAAGATAATTTCAATGAAGCACTCACCTTGTCCGTGTGGTGACGGATTAAGAATACGTAATGTCACCACCCCATATCATCCCATGGGTGTCGTAAAAGCCGACAGAGGGAGCAAGAACAGCACTGTAAGAGAAGGAAAACTTGATACAAACCCTATACCAACCCGTTTGGTCAGCGTGGTATAGTAGGCCAATTCCTCCTTTCAAAGGAGAGTCCTAATCCAGCAGTGGACTGTTAAAGGCTGATGATGATATTGATGATGACTCATCTCGTCAGCCCTCGATCCCGGCGTCACCACGGGAAGCGTTTGTCGGGAATCGTCACTGAACAGAACTGAGACCACCCATTAAATGCTCGTTCCTGCGGATGTCCTGCAGGGTTCTGTCCATGGCCTGAACTGCCTTCCTATTGGCCATCGTACGCTCATCCCATACGATCAGAGAGCAATCCTTGAGCACGTGTCCCTTATCACTGTTACGTGACACACCACAAACGGGAGTTACGGCGCTCTCTAAATCGATGGGAAATTTAAACATGGTATGTGCTGTCTTGCCACCCGGAAGCAGTGTGGCAGCGATTGCCGGCGACGCTACAGCAATGACAATTTTGCCTTGCCTCCTGACCTCTGCAAGTATGCCAGTAGTAACAAATGTTTTTCCTGTTCCACCAGGAGCATCCAAGACGCTTTGCCCAACGCTTTCAAGGACGGTGTCGTAAAATTCGTAAGGTGGTCATTTCAAATTGTCTCAGCGTTATACTCTCAATTTTCACGGTCTTGATGCGGTGATGATTGGGAAGCTGGCAACAAATATTTGACCAGTGGATTGCCGCTGATAGAAATGACCACGTCTTGAAGTGAACTGAGACAGGTGTTCAGCACGCGGTCATCAGTTACTTCGACTTCGTCTCTAGTAACACGCCTCAAAGCTCGTAGAAAATCTTCAGACAGATGATGGCGATACTTCTCCCAGAAAGCTACCGCGTTCGCGACTCCACAAAACACCAAGATGACGTCAAACAGATGACGCATGCTGCTGGGACTGTCACTGACGCTCGCTTCCGCGAGGTTGTCATCCCAGTATTGGTCACCGTCGAGAAAGTGACGTACTACGCAGGCTGTGCGGTAAGTGGGATACTCCAAGCCATCAAATGTCCTCAGAAAGGCGAAAGACGTTGGGCCTCGGACCGTGTGAAGTAACAACCGCAGAAAATAGCATTCGACATTATTTGTGTGTACGGTATAAACTCTACAAAATGTGGTGTCCTTGAAACTTCCCGGAAAACCTTCCACGGCACCTCCTCGTCAACGTCGGTTAAATACACCCTTTTGCTTGTCGTACGTGTAATATGAAGGCATCTCGTCATACGTAAGGGACCTCCCAAACTGATCGATTTTACAGCGCCTGAAAAATGCCAAGAGAGTTATTTGACGCGGATTTTCGAAGTGCTCAGCAACGCTGTCGGGATCAAAATATATGCGCTGGCCGTTCTCTAGGTGGTCGTGTAAATGCATTACGGTAGGATGCTTCTCATGTATAGAGAACACCAGTATCCGCCAAACCGTTTCAGACGTAACAATAAATAAATCTGTATGTGAGTAAAAATAATCTAGCTAGTTCCACATCTCACTAATGTTTATATACAGTTAATCCAAACAAAGGTACGTGCTATATGTATATCCCGGAAGACAATTAAAAGCAAGTTTACATGCGACATGAAAATATATTAAATATGAAGCAATAATTACACCAATGTGACCAAAATTGTTATTTTGTACTAACTCTATTACTATTTATTCTGACAGAAATTATGTAAGCAATCAAGTGTGGCGATGGTGTAGTTGATTAATAAAATAACTTCAACTAATAGTCTTGCTCATCTCTGAAACGAATTAAAAATACAATTTTTAAGAAGAAAATGTACAACTCCATCTATGACTTTTGAAAACAACTATTAACGTCGCCAACATGTTTAAATTTAAATTATTTATATCCAAAAAGGGCTTACACATGTAATTCGACTTGATGTTTTTGAACTCTCTTAGATGGCGCTGCATTAAAATTGTCTTGATTCTACATAAATTCAATTAATTATGTTTATCAGCCTATGTTACTTATATTGCGTGATTTTTAAAGTGTGACGCTAGCTTATAGCATAGTTAACATAATAACATCATTCAAATATGCATTGTTACATTACACGTTGTTACAGAATGCGTTGAAGAAATAAAGGTTCTCTGCTCGTTCCCTGTAGGTCATAGCGTGATAATATGTAGCCTATTTGGTGACCCGACTTTTTAATAATATTTGTGCCAAATTTGAAGTAAATCCATGCAGTACTTTTTTACTTTATCCCGGATATAAGGACAAACAGATAAACAGATAAACAGACAAACAGACAAAAATTCTAAAAACTATATTTTTGGCCTCGGTATCGATAGTAGATCACACCCCAAGTATTCATTAAAAAAAATATTCAATGTATAGTTTTGACTTTCCTACCATTTTATTATAATAGATACCTATGTAACTAAACATATATGTAAATATCTAAACATATATACATACAACTAAATAATCATACTATAATATATAATAACACGACTTATAATTATATTAATTATTATAGTAGAATGATAGCTTAAGCTACAAGGACAGATAGTGTTCCTTTACCATCGCTTTAAATTTCGTTACTGTCTGAGCCTGTCTAATAGGTAGCGGTAGAGCATTCCACAAACGTACAGCAGTAACAGTAAAGGACTTATCAAAAAAGCTCGTGGAATGTCCCGGCATTTTCAGTTTAAAATTTTCTGATGACCTCAAAATCTTATTATGTGTATCATGTAGGTACTCAAATCGACCGTTAAAATAGGAAGGAGTTGAAGGGTTAAACAATACATTGTACAGTAAAGTAAGAATGTGAGCATTCCGGCGATGACGTATGGGTAACCACTTGAGTTGCGTTCGAAATTGTGAAACATGATCATATTTGCGTAATCCAAATATGAATCGTATACAGACATTCTGGAGGCGCTCAAGTTTGTCAAGTTGGTTTTCGGCGAGATCTAGATAGCTGACATCCGCATAATCGATAATGGGTAAAAGAATCGAGTTGGCAAGCGCAATTTTGGTGGCAGTGGGGAGAAAGTTCCTTAATCTTCTCAGCGAGCCTGCTGAAGCGAACACTTTTCGACTTACTTCTTGGATCTGTGGTCCCCAAGTAAGAGCAGAGTCGATCGTAACACCCAAATTCTTGACTTTGTCCTGTATGTGAAGTGTGGTACCATCAAAGACAATATCAGGGAGCTGCAACCAGTTTACTTTTGACACCAATTTGGGGCTACAGGCTGCGTTTTAGAAGGGTTAACTTTCAGCCCAAATGATTTGCTCCAACTGCAAAGGAGATGTACCATTTGGCCATACATTATGGGCCTGGCACGGCCAAACACAACACCATGTGTGTTTTGAAGATAAATGACTACTCTATTAACCTGTATAATTTCTTTTTAAATAACTTTTGGTGGAAATAAGATACGAGATATTTGAAATGGAAATTATGCCGCAACTAAATATACCTCAAAATTGAATTTTATCATAAATATAATACCTAGATGTAAATAAAATTATGTCTTTGCGTCTTAAAGAACAAAAACTACATAAAGAGTGGCCAATAATAATGAATAATCACCTGTGTACTAGGGAACCTCGTACTATGTATACTCGTCCAAAAAAGCTAACCACAATCACAAACACCGCTGCATATTCTTAGCATGGGTAGAAGATACTGATCATTATTATTGAATTTATATTCAATTACATTACATTAAAACCGTACGAAAACACCAATAAATCAGAGCAAAATATTTACGATACACAGTAGCAACACGAATGACATAACAGATAAAAAAAGTGTTGCAAATGATTTGAAAAAATATTTCTACTATCGATTAAAAAACAAAACGATTTTTACCGATTAATAATTATGGAATGTATAATAAATTATATATTTCTTGATTCTTTTTACAAATATACTTATAAAGTAAATAAAATATATTGTTTTGTAATATAGTAATAAAAATATTATTTCCTTAAAACAATTTCTGCCTACTATACTTCATTTTATTTTTAATGCTGGCAACATAAGACATTCATCCGCTATTACCATAGCTTATTCAAAATAATTAATCTTTAAAAACTAAATTCTTTCACCGATACTCTATCAAGAAACGAAAACGATGTAAAATTTTAAAAAATTATATGTTTAATTTCAACGATTCACAACTTTCTGGCCGCTACAGGCCGTATTTGGTCTTTCTCCTTTGTGCCAGGTCACTGTTAATTACATTAATGGACTGTATTATCTGCGCTAATGGTGACTGCGTATAGATCTGGAGATCATCTGCATAAAGGTGGTAGGAAGAGCGAAGATTGTTAGAGATAGAATTTATAAAAATTGCGAAGAGTAATGGAGACAACACGCCACCCTGGGGCACACCAACAGTTATGTTACACCAAGCAGAAAATGTATCCTCAATGCGAATACGCTGTCGGCGGCCACACAGGTAACTACGAAGCCAATCAATCACTGTTGGAGAAATGTTAAGAGAGTGAAGAACACCAACAAGAATCTCAAAGTCCACTGTATTGAAGGTGTTACTGAAATCTAACAGTGCAAGAATAGTGAGCTTTCCGCCTTCCATACCGGACCTGATGTCATCCGTATATTGACAAGGGATGTGACTGTACTTTGACCCGGGCGGAAACCAGATTGGAAGGAATTAAGGAGTATATTTCTGCAGAGGAATTAATTTATTTGGTCATGGACGAGGCGTTCGAGGACTTTGGATAGGAATGGTAGTATGGAGATGGGACGATAGTCAGCAAAGGATGAGGGATGACAGGTTTTTGGTATGGGAGTAATTTGGGCGTCCTTCCAAATCGATGGAAATACCATACTGGACAAGGAGTAATTAAGGATGTGGGAAATGATGGGTAGGATTATATCGAGGATAGGAAGGAGCATATTACGGCTGACACAGTCACTACCAACTGCGTTTGATGTGATTGAGATTATGCTCTTCTTAACATCACAATCAGAGACTTGATTAAAGACAAAAGGTGAATAACTAGGGGTTGGCAGAGATGAAAGATAGTCAATTGTGTGTGCCTTAGTAGTCCTGTCAAAATTGGACGAGGCAGAGAAATGTTGATTGAGCAAATCAATATTGAGGTCTTTAGGATTGATGTCTTGACGTGATTTGCCTACCCCCAGGGTCTTTAGAAATTTCCAAACTTTTGCTGGATCTCCGTTTTTTACAGAATTGTGGATATGTTGGCGTTGTGCGTCCCTATACACCTTATTGCAGTGATTCCTAATCTTGACATACTGTTGCAAGTTATGTGCATCAGGCCTAATTTTGTACCCAAATTTAGCTGCCGCTTTTTTATGTATAAGCTGTTTGATGTTGTCAGTGAGCCACGGCGAGGGAGGATGTTTGATTTTCACCGGACGAATTGGCGCATGCTTGTCATAAAGTTTAATTATTTGATTGGTGAAGATATCGACTTTATCATCAACTGATTCAGAGTGAGTAAGTGGAGTCCAGTCTACATCACTTGCATCTTTACGTAAACTATCATTGTCCATGCCAGCAAAATTGCGCTGCATAAGAATTTTAGGCTTACTCTTAGGTGGACGGATTTTGTATGACATAAAGAGTAAGTCGTGATAGGAAAACATGTCTGCTGGGTATTGCCCACGCACAGAAACTTGTTCTTTTGAAGAGACCATGATAAGGTCAAGAAGTGGAGGATTAGAGTTTGGAAAATGATGAGTAGCGTTTGAAGGCAATATCGACAAGTTACAGGCAGTGAAAGTGGAAAGAAGAGAAGAAGAGCGGGCATCGTTCTTGAGCAAGCAAGTATTGAAATCACCCATTATGATTGTGTGACTGTAAGAGGGCATTAGATTGACCAATAAGGTTTCGAAACTCTGGAAGTAATCTATACGTAGGGAAGGACAGTAATATACGCCGAGCAGGACCTTAGTGTGGTTTAGTACAACTTCGAGAAATAAGTGTTCACCGGCGTTTGGTGGTGGTGGCTGTGCTGACATACTAACATTTGTATAGGAGATATGTGAACGTAGATATATGGCAACACCAGCACCGCCCCCAACCGCTCGATCATTTCTAATGAGTTGAAAACCGGGTAGGGAATATGACGTAGAGGGGAGGCAAGGCTTAAGCCATGACTCAGAAACAAGGATAGCATGAATATTCTTACAGTCAAGATTGGCCAGCATATCAGGGAAATGTGCCGGTATGCTTTGGGCATTGATATGAACAGCATTAAAATTTTTGGGTACATCGGAAAACTGAAAATTGAGGCTATCGGTTAGTGAAGGTATACAGGAAAAACTTTCGTCTAAGCTACATGTTGAGTAAGAGCTATCAGTATCGCTTATATCACATAATAAATCAATCGTGAATATAAAAATACACAATACTTAAATTAAATAATATAAATAAGAAAAAAATATATACTGAAAATATGTTAAAGAGGGTTATATATATCTAAAAAAAAATTTACTTATTTACAAACATATACCACCTGCCAGTTGTGCTAACAGACGAAACAGAAAAAATAATGTAAAAGTTTTGGTAAAATGATGCAATGAAATCATCGGTCCGGGCAAGAAGAAAAGTTAATACAATACAAAAATATTATATTAAAGAAAAAAACATAGAATATAATTATAATTATGTTTATAGATAGTTCAATTTAGGGTGGTCATAATAATATAAAACAAAAAGAATTAACCACGAAGTGCCAAAAGACTTGTATCCAAACGGAAAGGAAAAGTGACAATTGACGTTGACACATGTGACAGATGGTCATCATGACAAATTGACATTATTCAGGAAAGAAAATAGCAAGCACCGGCAAAATAAGAATAAAACCTGGTTAAAATATCGTAATAAGGTGGAAAAATATTTTATAGAGGGTACAAGCGTAAACAAAAGTGTACTATTACTTACGAGTTACTACCCGGACCGGAAATCTTACATAACAACAAACTAAGTTTACTTTTTCTGAGCAACTGTGCGTTTTGATTTGGCAGTCGGCTTCGGGACGGTGGAAGGCTTATCCAATTCCTTCTGCTCAATCTTATGTAGCTCGCTATGCTAACCACACGATGACGCGAGCCTTCCGATGCCAGAACATGTATAATGCCGTCCTTTGTCCAGCAATTCGACACACCAAACTTTTGACGCGCGGCCATAGAAGTCTCATGCCGCTGCTTTGTGAGGAACTCCGAAATAGTGATACCGGAGCCCTTAAACTTAGTCTTACTAAACCAAACACTATCACGAACAGAAGTAGTAGTAAATTTCACAACAATGGGCCGGGGTTTGTGATCAGCTGATGGACGTCCCATTCTGTGACAGCGGCGGATGTCAGTAGCGGCCAAGTCCGTTTTAAGATACTGCTTAACAACACCTGTCACCACCTGAACCGTGTCACACCGTGCAGCAGCAAAATCTTTCTCCTGGATCTCATTTCCATAGTGGCCACTGTGCGCGCCAGGATCTCAATTTGACGTTGGAATCCATTAAGTGCCTCCATAACAAAAGACTTAAAGGAATTGTACTCGGAAGTCAAAGATGTCATCGATGGAGTGCCTTGTGATTTTGGGAGCTCCGCCTCGAAGCCAGCCATCCGCTTCAGGAACACTTCCCTCAAACTGCTGATGGATTCTTGCAGTGATTCAGCCATTGCCACAGTGTTCTTGGTGAAGTGAGAAATGTGTGTTTAGAATGTGGATAACACTACACTGGCAGGTACTTATTGTTATCAATGATTTAGTAGCATTAAAATTATTTTAACTGATAGTTATACTATTTTATTTCAATTTAAAATGCAGAGCTCTAAATTTTTGGTGTTAGTGCTACAACTACCCACAACTTTTTCATGATTATTATATTTTTCTTGTCGTGTTTTATGACTTATTCTGACAGTGCGATTTTCAGGCATGAGCGGGAAAACGCTAACTCTTAATGCAAAAGCTAATATATTATTATTATAACTCATGTTTATGTATAAATGAATGTTTAATAATATTAAAATTTATAATATTCCGGATCACTGTGCTGTAGCTAATGAGCCTAATCCTCATTATTGAAATAATTAAAATAAGATTTGTTTTCTGTACGAACATACAATGCTAGGAACATTGAGATCACATCAAATTGTACTAAAGGGACAACTGCACTACTTGTTTTATTCCATGTGTTTAACAACAGGCATTCTGCAGTGAGCATTCATGTTCGGACATATCGAAACCCGCGTATACTGTAAATGAGTTCGCGGACACTTAACAAGCAATCTGCCAGGCAGCCTATGTAGGTTCATTTAATGTATCTAGGATAAAATTTGACAGACTTCGGCCGGTTAATGGTAGCGAAGTCCAGTGGCATGCATGTAAGGACGCCCGCGGATGATCTCATAGTGAATGCTCCACTTAACGCGATGAATAGCGACAGTCACATCATACTTTCGAATCTGCCGAAGTGACCTCAGTAAATTACCCATAAAATTATTATGAGTATTTAAAACATTTATTACCACTTCGGCTTGGCATAAATTTGCGGATGGCTCCTATGAGGCACAGTTTGTATGATTTATTGGTTAGGCAATACTTGATGACAGTTAGTAGGCTTGGGACATAGTGCGTCGTGTATGGTTTACTCTTATGTTTAAGGTCGTCCGAAGGCCTCAGACATAGTCTAACGATTCTTGTTTTGAGAGAAAAACCGGGACCGACAGCTGTATGTGCCCTTCGACACGTTAGCACTCTGATGTTATTGCCACAAAAAGCGATTACCTATTCAGTTTAAACCACGATCTGTTATGACGGCAAATGAAGGTATGCCATGAATATGTTAGAGTATAAAAATAATAATAAGACGAAGACTTACACTTTGTAAGTTATTGACTAAAATGAATAAGGCAGAAAGTTTACATTCTTTTTATTATCTATTTAAATAGTTATTTAGAAAATCATATTAAACTTGGAATGGAATTCTAATTGACAAAGAATAACTAATTATGAAACTTCAAGGCAGCATAACGAAAATTTTTCACATTATGTTTATTACATTTATAAAGTTTAAGTGAGAATGGGTGGGTATATTGATTTGTCTAAGATATAATTTGACTAACTTCCACCGGCATTTTCATAATACTTGTCTAATCATCGGATTTTCTAACAAACCTTTTGTATTCGTTTTGTTTTTTTTTTAGACTGCTACTTAGGGCATGAATATCGGAATATCGAATATCGAAAATATCGGAATATCGGACAAAATATTGCGGCAGAAAATATCGATATTAGATTTGTAAAAACCGGGATTTTCGATATTTACGACATTGCTTCAAATAATCATTACCAATGAATTTCATTTATGTTACTACTTCAAAATCAATCATTCGAGGCGCGCTTATTACCATATGCGAATGTATTAAGAACAATAAATAAAAAGAAAATAAAATATTATTTAATAAGAACAAAAAATAATAATAAAACTGTGGTATTGCGTGCCGTTGAGTGCGTCTAGCGCGCCAAATATAGTAATATTGCGAGTATTCGACGCTACCATTTTACCAGTAATAATCTACCGATATTGATCCGTAACTAGAACTTTTTGTTGTATTTCATTTCATGATAGACATGCCTTCTTGATTTACCTACCTGTTATAAAATAGTTTCAGCTTTCCTACCTACCACAATGTATTTTTATAACTCTTTATTCATGTTCATAAAGTTTTAGTGATAATATCTCAGTCGGTTCTACAAGGCAGTGATAGCCCAGTGGCAGGACTAACAGACTGCAATACGGAAGGTCTCGGGTATGAATCCTGACATGCACCAATGACTTTTCGATATTCATATTATTATAGAATTTATGTTGGCCGTAGCCATAGCTAGATCCAAAACCCTAGACCATTTGTACGGGTTACTGGAAAAATCCTAGGGTCATAAAGATTTATACACCATGGCTAAAGCTAGAGAGAGAAAGGCGAAGGATACATCCTTCGCCTTTCTCTCTCTAGCTTTAGCTATATTAAGTGCATGAAAGACGAAACAGGAGCGATTCTTATGGATGATCATCATCATCAGCCTTCAACAGTCCACTGCTGGACTACGCCTCTCCTTTGAAAGGAGGAATTGGCCTACTATACCACGCTGGCCAAACGGGTTGGTATAGGGTTTGTATCAAGTTTTCCTTCTCTTACAGTGCTGTTCTCTGCATAATATGCTCCCTCTGTCGGCTCTTACAACATGCTTATGGATGACGATAGAATAAAAGAAAGATGGAGGACATACTTTGAAAAGTTAATGAATGAGAACGATTGGAGCGGAAAACTTGAGAATGAGATGATGAATATTGGTTTAGTGAAGGAAATAAATAAGGACGAGGTTAAAAAGGCTGTTAGTGGAATGAAGAATAGAAAAGCGTTAGGCCCAGATAGAATACCAGTAGAAGTATGGAAAGCGTTAGGAGATGATGGATGGGCGTGGCTGACTTTATTCTTCAATAAGCTGTTGCACGAGGAGAGCATACCCGAGGAATGGTGCAACAGTTACCTGGTGCCATTTTTTAAAATAAGAGAGATATCCAACAGTGCAAACAATTATTATCGGGCAATAAAGTTAATGCCTCATAGTATGAAAGTATGGGAGAGAGTAATTGAGCAACGCCTGCGTGACGGGAGTGAGATTTCACGAAACCAATTCGGTTTTATGCCTGGTCGAGGTACGGTGGATGCCAGTCTTGTGGTGGGCCCTGAAGAAGAAAGGAGTGCCTGGGAAATACCTGACGTTGATTCATGCCATTTACGCTGAATACCGAGCGCAAGTCCGATCCACAGCTGGTATCACAGACAGATTCGATGTGGCCGTAGGCTTGCATCAAGGGTCGGCTCTTAGCCCCTACCTCTTCCCGTTAATTATGGATGCTATATCATCGGACATACAAGAAGAGGCACTCTGGTGCATGCTGTTTACCGATGCCATCGTTCTGGTAGCAGAGAGTGGACAGAAGGTGCAGAGCAAGCTGGAGGAGTGGCGGCAGAGATTGGAGAATGTAGGCCTGAGAATAAGCAGAACCAAAACGGAATATATGTTCTGTGACTTTGGCGGTCTCTCCAGTCCTATACCGGTTACACTCGGCAGTACACCTCTACCAGTATGCTCCGATTTTCGCTACCTATATAGGTTCACTCCTGCAAGATGACGGTGAAATTGATCGGGATGTTAGGCAAAGAATCAACGCAAGATGGATGAAATGGCGCCAGGTCTCAGGCACAATATGCGATCACAAAATTCCTGTGAAATTAAAGGGCCGCATGTATAAGTAAGGCCTGTCGTATTGTATGGAGCTGAGTGTTGGGCTACAAAGAAGATGGATGAGAAACAATTGCATATGGCAGAGATGAGAATGTTACGATGGATGTGTGGAGTGACAAGAATGGACAGAATTAGGAATAATTATGTTAGAGGTAGTATAAAAGTGGCGCCCATAAATGAAAAGGTAAAAGGGAGTCCATTCGCCTGGTATGGACATGTTGTGCGGAGAGATGAGATATATGTACCTATGTAAAAAAGTGATGAATATGCATGAAGAATGACGAAAGGGGAGCGGACGGCCAAGGAAAAGATGGATGGACTGTGTGAGGATGGATATGAAAGAAAAAGGGTTAAACGATCGGATGACTGGTGACCGAGAAGTATGGAAGCGAAGAACACTGCGCCAACCCCAAATAAATTGAGACCAGGGCAAGACAATGATGATTGTTATAGAATTTATGTGCGTAATTAATAGTTAATTATAGCTTGTCTCATACCTCGGAGAGCACGTTAAGCTATCGGTCCCAGTTGAACATTTACGTCTGTCATAACTGGAAGTTCGTACCTTCAAATATCTTAGCAATGGGCAAATCAATATAATATTAGTCTAACTAATTTCTTTTTCAAGTAGTTTCTTCCATTTGCACTCGAATTGCTTAATAACTACCAGTTTGTATTAGGCCACACTTTTTTTCACCAAAGCAGTGAATAAAAATTTACTTATTTGATCTCAATATTTTTTTTATTTAATTTAGAGACCTTCTTTCCCATTTTTCATCGCTTTTGATTCGTCTGATTCCTAGTATCGAGAATATCGAAAATATCGAATTCCGGAATTATAAAATGTTCAATATCGAAAATACCGATATTGAGAAAGTGTGCCGATATTGCGACCCCTACTGCTACTGCAATAGGAATGCCTCGGAGACTTTACAAACATATGTACATTTAACGGATACAATAAACATACAAAATATAGAACAAGCGATCGTGCTCATCTTTGGATTACACAAGGAGGATTCGATCCACGACCCTCCAGCTAAGTAGTCAGACTTTTAGATCAATAGGCAAATATTTATCTCAGTTATTTAGTTTCCAATATCCGAATCGTACCTACTTTCATTAGCAATACAATTTCAGAAGCAAACAATTTTCGATCTAATTCCGATAATTATGATTGGACCAATTAATTCGGAATCTTTAGAGGTTAGCCAAGATTAATATGCTTGAATTGCTTTTCACATAACAGCTCTATTTGAGGGCCCTTTGGGATGGAGTTTTGTGCATTAGTTTATGTTATAGTAAGTGTTTGTGAGAATCGTCTTTCGGTATCGGGTTTAATGTTTGACCGTGTCCCGGCTGTGTCCCGGACTGGGCTCGACCCGACCCCGGCATAGTGTAGCGTATATCATGCTTTATTTGCCACATTTCGTATATTTTTTAAGGTGTAGCCGTTACCCCCATTTTTGTACTGCTTGCTTCGAAATAAGTGTTTCCAAACTTGCGTACATTACTTTAATATTAAGAACTTTTTGGTGGAAACGTACGTTATAAAAGGAAATCACTGCCCAAATTTCATGATTATAACTGCAGTATTAAAATACTCATACTACTCTACTCTACTCTCTCTTGCCGTGTGATTGACGGCATAGAATACAAGTGTCACCACCCCCTATCTTCCCGTGGGTGTCGTAAGAGGCGACTAAGGGATAACACGATGCAAATACCATCTTTGCGTAGAGACGGAAAACTCGACATCAAACCCTATACGACTGCCTCGTTGGTCTCGCGGCATAAATGTGCGCGTGGGATCGGGAGGTCCCGGGTTCGATTCCTGGGTCGGGCAGTGTTATTGGGTTTTTCTGTCACGAAAATCTCAGTAGCAGCACGGAGTCTGGAAATGTGCCCGGTACGGCAATAGGCTCGCCCCTTATTACGTGGGACTAAAGTATATCTGGCGAAAAGCGGGTGTAGAAATACACCTCTGCCTACCCCTTCGGGGATAAAGGCGTGACGATATGTATGTATGTATGTATTTTTATTTGCTTAACTGTGAATGTCAATCAACTACTGGTCAAAATCACCTGTAGGTACTCGAAGTGGAAATTAGCCTAAACATACATTCAAAGAAAGGATCTATAATAGCGTATGTAGAAACTAAAGTACACAATCTATTTATATTATTATTATTTCGTGATGTAAAGGTAGATTTACTTGACGAAACAAGTCCAAACTTAATCAAGCTGAGGATTGACGTAGAGTGATTACTACAAAGTCGACACTCGTTCATTTATGTAAACTTGCAACTCTAAATGTCACTTGAGAAACTAAAATCCTGATTAAGAGACTAGGTAAATGCTGTGTATATTTGGCATAAATCTCAGTCTCAACACATTTTATGTAAAGCAAAATAAGTTTGTAGGACTTAGGTATAATTCTGCAGGTACTTATGACATGTAGGTGAGCAGAAAGAAGTTAGAGAAATTGTTTCTAATTTCTACATACATATATAAAAGAATTCTAAACAATTGTTTTGAAGAGTGTCCCTAGTAAATGTTAATTATTCATCTACCATACTAGGCTATCTCAGTTAAGTGTAATCCTTGATGTGTTTTGCATTCAAGCTTGATTGATTTGAATGATAGCTAGTGCACTGGTTGTGAGTGTGTCTGGCATGTGTGGGAGATATGAAGGATTTTTTTTGTTATTAAAGGGGTCCATTGAATGCGTGATGTATGAAAGGTTGGGGGTTAAACATAACCAAATTTCTTTTAGGTGGTGTTTGGCACTTAAAAGACTGACACCACTTCTACTTCTCTATTCCAGGTGCTGTCGGCGGCAGGGGGCCTGGGAACTTTTCCCCAGGCAAAATTCCGGCCTAAAGGGGGGAGTGTGTGACGTCGGTGTCGCACGGTGGGCTGAAAAATCAAAATGTGGACTTAGGGGCTAAAATGCTTGTTTTTGGATTTTACTAATGAAAACAATACTTTCTTATTCTTTGACTTTTTTGATAAAGTACATACTTACCGAGATAAAATTGTTTGAAGTTTGTATGAAACTAGTGGAAAATAAAGAAAACGAAATCGATTTTTTTATAATACCACTGTTAACAAGTCAATACAACAAAATGAAACAATAAAATATCCACACAGGTCACGACATATTATGCTTTCTCGGAATTTTGACAAAATCAGGTAAACTAATAAATTTTTAAAGTTTCAGATATATGACTAATGATGATTTTGTCCGTGTGGTGACGGATTAAGAATACGAAATATCACCACCCCATATCATCCCATGGGTGTCGTAAGAGCCGACAGAGGGAGCATATTATGCAGAGAACAACACTGCAAGAGAAGGAAAACTTGATACAAACCCTATACCAACCCGTTTGGCCAGCGTGGTATAGTAGGCCAATTCCTCCTATCAAAGGAGAGGCCTAGACCAGCAGTGGACTATTAAGGCTGATGTGATGATTTTTTCAAGTGTAGCAAGTGGATTAGGCCTACTGGGGATACCACATTAAAAAAAACGCACCTAATATTTAACCTCTCCGGGTGGTGTCGAATAAAAGATAAAAAAAAATATTACCGCCAAAACGCAAAAAAACGCAGTTCGCGATATAGTGCATAAATAGCCAAAAAATATCTTCTGTCATAAACTTTCAATGTTTTCTTAAGATAGTTTAAGAATTACGAGCAATTCTCATTTTATTGTTTTCTTCCATACAAAAAAATCTTTAAAATTAAATAACTCAAAAAACACGCGTTTAATCAAAAAATTGTAATAATAATTTTGAGTTGTAGTTGATTATAGAATCCAAAAATGGAATTAGTTTATTTATATTCCACTTTAGTTTTTTCGAAATCCCTAAGTCCACTACGCGAACTTTTTCAGCCCACCGTGTGTCGTCGCGCTGGCCCCTACCACTACTCCTGGCTGGCCGCCTCGCTCCCTAGCGGCACATAAATACGGCGGTGCGACAGCGAACGGCCTCTTTCGGACCCTCAACGCTGTTCAAGATAAGTACCTACTCTGCTGCAGCACCGAAGTCTCGTCAGCCTGCCTGCCTACCCTGCCCAGAGTCTTAATCTTAGCTCTAAATCTAGTTGCTACCGGGTTATATTGTGTAACGCTTCCATGCAATTAAACTATATTTTGTAACGAACAATATGCGTATCTAATTTATCTCTCAACACACCAATAAACGTTACATTCACTTACGCGGTTTAATTATTACATACACAATGGGCTCACACCCCATAAAATACTTCCTGCTAAATAAGAACGAGTTAGCTTACGAGGTCGCGATTAGAGGTGAGAAGCCGGCTACCTCTGTCCTAGGTCTGCGGAAGCAGCTCCCTAAATTACTGGAAGCCATTCCAGATGATGATATTTTGGAGTCGGGCTAAGCCATCACGGTGGACTTCGAGGGTGCTAGCGAGGCCGTCTCTGAGCTGGCCAAGCGAGTGAATTCGTTAACTATTTCTTACGACGCGAACCTAGCTAGGAGGTCTACCGCACTGCACAACCACTTATTCCACAGACTCCATAGGATGGAACGTCCTACGGCGTATTGCAAACGTATTACCGAATTGTGCAGCCGGTTCGACAAGCTCTCGGCGGAGCTGTCCGCCATTGAGCAATCAGGTGTTCGCTCAGCTGATGCTGTGGCAGAGGTCCAACCTGCGCCGCCTACCTCGTTTGAGAGTTAGCGAACTGTCTAAGCTAAAATACGACGGTACGGGTTGCGTCCGAGCGTTCCTAAAACGCGTGACCGAATTCTAAACCGCGCGTAATCTATTTATTTCCGCACGCATCAGTAGGTAATATACTTTTATGTAGCTACCTACTTACCCAATTATTATTTCTGGAACTATCATAGTTGTCTTGTAAATCTCATAATTCAAGCACCTTTTAATTCCACCGCCTTAAAGTGTTGCCTACTTAGGTAAAATAATAGGTACTTTAGGTATTCTTATTTTGATTCGGTCTCATTAGCTTATACTTACGTAAGCATGGCACAACAAAAGAAGCCACGCGTGTCGGAAGACAGAGAGCTGACAATCTTAGAAGCAAAACGTAATATTTTATTTGAGCATATTCAAAACATTTACGAGCGCTCAAAAACCGCTGCCGCTTCTGATATTGATAGGAAGTCATTTCTCAGTTATTGTATGACAGTAGATAGTATTCGCACAGATTTTCATAAGTTGTTAGACGATTATAACGCAAGATTGCTTTCTACTAATCCTGATGAAAAACCGAATTATCAGGCGTACACCTCATTCGAAGATCTTTATTGTATCATTAAGCGTATACAATGACAATTAGAGGGTAAATATTCGGCTCAGCCCGTTTCAGCGGCTCGCACGCCGAGATTACCGCCAATCGAGATAATGTCGTTTGACGGACATATACGAAATTGGCCGTTATTCTATGCGAGTTTTAAGTCCACAGTGCACGATAATGGTTCTCTGACAGATGCTGACAGGTTGTACTATTTAATAGGTAAACTGTCACCGAAGGCCCAGTCCGTATTCGCAGGTGTCACACCCAGTGCTGAGAATTATCAGGTCATATTTCAGTCACTACTTGATAGATATCAAGATACTCGTGTTCTGGCGTCTACCTACTTTGATCAAGCTTTAAATCTTAAACTGTCCGGTGCCGCGTCTGTCTCAAATTTTCAGCTGTTTATAGACAACTTTGTTACCGCGGTTAATTCTCTTAGAAACTTAAAATTAGAAGATCTTTCCGACTTTATGTTGCTTCAACTCGCTTTAAAGAAGTTTGACACTGAAACAATCCGTGCTTTCGAAATGACTGAACGTAATCATAAAATACCTACACTAGATAGTTTTATTTCGTTCGTCAAAGATCAGTGTCGAATATTTCATAATACGCAGTCAAGTTCATCTAGCTCGTCTAATAATAACAATAGCAAACAAAGGTCGAATAAAGCGCGAAATAGTAATAATAACTAGATTTAAAGCAATGGTAAAGGATCACTATCTATCATTATAACTTTTCTCATTCTACATTATAGGTATATGTATGTATTTATTTAAATATAGTATACTTATTTGTATATACATATATTAATATTTAATATTATTTGTATATATTAATATTTAAGTATTTATTTGTATGTATATATGTTATTACACGAATTTATATATTTAATATATTTTTACAACTGTACACTTGCAACTACCATTTATTTCCGACCAATAATATCCTTCCAAAGGTGGCCTGGTAGAGATCGCTGTCAGCGATAAGGCCGCCCTTTGTACTTACTTGTTAAGAAAATTTCTACTAATGTATGTATAAGTGTACAATAAAGTATAAATAAATAAATAAATAACTCGGTCCCTAATCCGCAATCTTACGTAACATGCTCGGAATCTAATAATAATAATTCACAGAAATGTCTGTGCAGTAATATAGTGCACGACCATTTCTACAAGTGTCCCGCCTTTAATGGTTTAAATCCAACTGCTCGTTTTAAGTGCGTGAAAGATAACAAAGCATGCATTAATTGCTTAAGTATAAAGCATAAAACGAGTGATTGTTCTAGTAAGACGAGATGTCGTTCATGTAATCAGCGACACCACTCATTGTTGCACTTCGATAAAGGTAGTCCGTTGTCAAGCCAAGCCGCTAACCTTGACACACTTACGTCGCAAGTGCAGGCCACGATAACTGCGCCTTCCACGACTCAGAACGAAATATCGTTGTGTACGACATCCATTGCGCGGCCGACGCGCACGCGCGGACGGCCCTCGCGCATCTACCGTTCATACCGGCACTGTGCGTTACCGGTGAATATTTCGGAGGCTTACGATAAAATTTTAGTGGAAGGTAAATAACCGTAAATAACCATGTAACGGTTATGTAAATGGACTAGGAGTATAGCTAGGTGCTATAACTGCCTAGGTATAGAGATATAAACGAGAGGTTACCTATAAAACGTAAATGAATCCGACTCGTATGGATCAAAAAATGTTTCGGCGAACCGAATGTTCCTAGGCAATTTGGGAAAATTATTAATATTGTGGACTGTAGGATGTGGGTTCTTATGGCCTAGGAAAGGCAAAGTGAATGAACTGGGATCATGGGAAGGATAGGAGACGGGGGTGTGGGAACATGCCTTACCTTGTACGTCAGTCCTCTTTCCTTGCAAATGGTTCCGCCTGGTGTCTCTTCGGGAATCCTGAAGATTCACTTATCACTCCGTCTGGATCCAACCCAGAATTATACAGTTTCACTGCACTTCACTCGCGGGCGGTTTGTTAAGTTTTTGGTATAAAGCGGTAAAAATATGGCGGTGCGGTACATGACATGTGTTTGTCACGACACGGATTATTCTAGGCTGTTCTCGTCGTCGTTGAATCCTTGCGACCAATCAGCAAGGCTTGCCTTGGGAGGGAGGGAATCAAAGGATCGCTCGTATTGGACGAGCAAGCGTGGAACGATTGACGTTGATGTAATTAATTCTCGATAGAAAGGTAGATGCGCCTACCAGGCTTTTTAGGTTCTTTATCATGTAAAATAGTTTATAAGCATAACTAATACATAAAAAAAATATTCTTTATAATAATTATGAATTGAAGGGACAGGCGTATTTTTTAAAAAGTTACAGAATCTTTTGCTTGGAGTATTTAACTTAAATCTACTTTTGTTGCGAAAGTGACATTAAAAGAACCATTGGTTGAAACCCATTATGGTTTGTTTACATTTTATTTTTTTCGTATCTTGAACGGACTATAGTGTCAGTTTATTTAGAGGTACTGACTAACTCTAACGACTGTCAAAGATCTTTATGACAACCGGGACCGACGGCTTACCGAGCTCTCCGAGGCTCGGAACAAGCGATAATTAATAATTTAATACGCACATAACTCCGAAAAGTCATTGGTGCGCGCCATGGATTTGAACCCGATACCCTCTGCAAAGCAGTCTGTTGGTACCTCCACTAGGCTATCGCTGGGACTCGACTAACAGTTCGTTAAAATATATCGGCAAAGCTAAACAACGTTTTTAAAGGTTACAACATGGATAGCTGACCGCTTTTTGTGACATCTTTGACTGCACGGTTGGCGTAGTGGTTTAAGCAGCCGCCTCGCCGCTTAACACTGCGCCGAGTGTCGTGCACCAAAAAAATTGTTGTTTCGAGACTAGGTGTACATTGTGTTCGTCAGTTGAATGTTTGTAAAGTCCCTCGTGACACAGGATTTATTCCTAGTGCGGGATTTGACATAAAAAAAGAAAAAGAACTACCTTACAGCGCTACCATTCTTCACAGGCCACTTCAAGCTGTACGGCAGCCCTGTTCCTTTTCTCAGATATAAATCATTACGCCAAGTCAAAGGTCTTTGGACGCCCTATAAACTTCGACACCAAAGTTACACCCACAAAAACAACGAGAAACAGAAAGCAAAAAAAAATGCTGATGGGCGAGCAGTTTATGGTGACCTATGACTTAGATGTGTGTAGTTATTTCCTTGCTATATTTTTTATAAAATTTAATCACTAGTTACATCCCACAGCTTTACTTACATAGAGGTCGGTATAGGGCCAAAAGGTAGCCAGTGTGCTATTATATTATCCAAACTGTATATCGCAAAGTTTCACCCAAATCCGTTAGTAGTTTGTGCGTGAAATATGAGTTGCTGACATCCATGCTCCCAAACTACCGCGCTCATATATGTATGTACGTAATAGTCGAAAGAAAATATTATTTCTATTCACGCTTAAAATAAATTTGAAAATTGGTAATTTACATAAAAACGTTTGTTCTACGACAGATTGATGATCTTTCAGCTAAAATTTATCATGGTTAGTAATTTTTCATTTTTGTGGAGTTGAAAGTAATTGCTGTTATTGTGTAAATGATTTAAGACTATCCAAACCTCGTAATTAAGTTAAAAATGCAGAAAGTATTTCTTTTCTTCTTCCTATGGAATAGGGTAAACTATATTAAATACATTTTTATACCAAGAAAACCCAAATACAAAATAATTAAGACTATTAAAATCCGATTTAGTTGTTGTAGGAAGTATAAGAAGTAAGTAAATTAAAATCTTACCTGAAAATACAGCACAATCTTGCACATCGCCGTGCCGAAGAACCACGTCTTCGTCACATCCCATAGCACGGTTGGCGGCAAACAGATCAGAATCACCATAAAGTCCGCCACAGCCAAGTTCACTATGAAATAGTTCGTCACTGTTCTCATTGAATGATTTCTATACACTGCTATACACACTAACGCATTCCCTATCAGTCCCATCACAAACACAAGCGCATGAGTTGCAATCAAAACCCACACGTAAGACTGTGGAAATATGTAATCATTTAGCATGTCCATGTATTGCTCTTTCGTCATATTACAATATTCTATATCACCAACACACGGCTCTCCAGTTGAATTGTCGTACATACTCGAATCATCCATTTCATTTATTAGTTTTCCAAATTCCGTTTCGTTATTAGTTTCTTCATTATAGTTCAGTTTTCTATTCAATGTTCTATTTACACCATATTCTTCTATTTCAAATAAATTGTCAGTGTTGTTTATTGATCTCTTCAATCTACTAACTGAATATAATGAGCTATCTACTTTCCAAATTGACATAGATGTGTTTGAATATATATCTATTGTACTAAAACAAGTTTTGCAGAGGAGTAGCATGGTTAATGCTGAGATGATAAATTTTAAACCCATCTTTTTCGCTTCACGTTTGCATTTTGGTTATTTGATCGATCATTTCAGCTGGGTGCTGCTGTTTTTCTCCTCGCCATCTGTGAAAGAAAGTTTTAATATAAAATTGGGGTAATGAATTGATTTGGCTATGGGGAGATAGTTCATGACCGAAATATTATTGCCCATGTCATTACGTCCGCCTGTATACGTTGTGTATATAAAGATTTAATAAATAAATAAATTAATATGGCCCTTAAAAATTAATTTTAGCCCTTAAAAATTATATATAATTCTTGAGTTACTGAATGACTAACAGACAAGCCACAGCCAAAACTATTAGATGCAAGAAGTTGAAGTTTGGCATGTATGTTCATTGAGGTCGGTAGGGGTGCACTAATAAGGGGTTTCCCCAAACTCCCACGCAATCGTGAAGAAACGGATTAACTTATAATAATATGCGGACTGCCTCCGTGGTCCAGTGGATAGCGTATGCGACTGCTGATCGGAGGTCCCGGGTTCGATTCCCGGGTCGGGAAAAATTGTTACTGGGTTTTTCCGAATACTCAGTAGCAGCCTGGAGTCTGGTGATGTGCCTGGTAACGGCAATAGGCTCGCCCCCTATTCATCATCATCCTTTAACAGTCCACTGCTGGACCAGGCCTCTCCTTTAAAAGGAGGAATTGGCCTACTATACCACACTGGCCAAACGGGTTGGTAAAGGGTTTGTATCAAGTTTTCCTTCTCTTACTGTGCTGTTCTCTGCATAATATGCTCCCTCTGTCGGCTCTTAGAACACCCATGAAACGATACGGGGTGGTGTCATTCCGTATTCTTAGTCCGTCACCATTCGACGCCCCCATTACGTGGGACCAAAAATTCATGGCGAAATGTGGGTGTAATATTTAAACCTCTACCTGCCTCTTCGTGGATACAGGCGTGAGACTTAAAAAAAAATATGCGGGCGTAGCTGCGGGTATCCTCTATTCCATATAATTTTATAAGCTACCAGAAAAATTAAAAGATTTTTGTCAAAATCATGAACAATATTATTTTATACCAAAACTTGAACAAAACCATCGGCGCAGTATAATTTTGTAGTGGCATTATCATAATCACCGGTGCTGGCAAGCGCTTGGTTTGCACTAACGTTTTACTGTTACGAGAATGTGCATCGATTATTTTGTTACTCCAATAGGTGCTTCTTACGCTCAACCACTTGGGCAAACGATACGATCTGACGAAGTCATTATATTGGGAATCACCGTCATACCCACGGCGTGATATAACCAGAAAATAATTATGGCCTCTTTATACGTTTGGACAAAAGCCAAATGGTATCGGTAAGTTGAAAAATGTGAGGTTAAGTACCACGGTCATTAGCCAGGCGGGGTAAGATGGTTATTTCATAATATCAAGGTTACAGAGTCAGTATACTTTATCGGATTTTGGTATTGCATATCTTTTTCTTGAAAAATATGCATCAACATCCAACTAGCTTAATTAATGTAGAAAAGTTTTATATGTCTGAAATTTAAGTTTTTTTCATTTCAGTGATACCAATCTGGCATTAAATCACAAATTGCCAATCCATGTGAAAGTAAAGAAGATCTAAGGTTTTCGGCGTTCTCAGTCACCATACAAAACAATACATTTGCTATGTGCATTACGAGCTACTTTTCGTTAGTCTTCTGCTGGCCAGCTCGAGCCATCTCATTGGCATTGGCCAAATATGCGAGAACACATAGGTAGCATCAAACCTTGTAAACATATGTGAAACTTTTATATCATGTTTAATAAATTATCGAGCTGTTGCCTGCTTCACCTACTAAACAAAAATTCGTCCTCTATTTTACTGAATTTTCTTTTTTAATTTCAAAACAGATTTTCCAGATGTTTTCTTAATTCGGACTAACGAGTTAAATACAATTTTTATGTTGCTAGCTTCAAAGTTGGCATATTTTTAAAGGAAAGTTCGAAACATTTTTATCTCCTTAGAAAAACCATCCTAAGTGCCTTAGTTAAAAAATAATATAAGTTATAAATTGCATGTTATAGCCTTAGTAGTTTTAGCTCTGCGATACTAAAATTACAGTCATGACATTGGATATGCCACTCAATGTATGTCACTTGAGCATTCACCTGTAATGAGCATTCTCGCGAATGTTACAAAACGAGTGTGTTTCAGCGAGCATTCTCAGGAATATTCGGGCGAGCCTTAGAATCTAGATAAAACATAGAATTCGCGCTAGAATGGCGGTTAAACCCAATACATTTACTTCACTTTTTTATAATTTTAATCTAGGGAAGAATCTTCGTAGTTTGTTCCTTATTTTAACTTGACTAGTGATCGAGAATAAATATCGATAATGTTTACAATAGATCCTAAGATTTGGTTTACTCAGAATTAATTTCAATAGAATGTTAATGAACTCTCGATATCGATAAATAAACGTGAACGTAGGAAAAGATGCTTGTGTGATTTGTTGAACCTGTTCAAATTAAAATCTGCATTTTATTATTTAGAAACGTCATTTGTTTATGTTTCTTACTCTTACTCTAGAAATCATTCATAATTGAAACTAAAGTAAATATATAGAGTAAAACTGCTGTTGTAGTGCGATTTCTATATTTTTTCTATATTCTACGTACTATTTGAATTTTGAGTGTTCGCTAGAATGATCGTGAAAATGTTCAGTTCGACAAATCGAAAAACAGCGAATGCTCGCTGTTCTGTTACAAGTGAATGCTCAGGCGTATCAGCGCCATAAGATTTTTCAGAAATGTTTTCGAAAGTCATTTGACTCTTGCCAACTCACATAGCTCGTGTGGTTGAGTATGGCCTAATCCTTCTCAAAAAGAGAAGCAACCTGAGCTCAGGCGTGGGGCAGATTATAAACAATGATCAAACTGCTCGTCTGCCGTAGCACCTCTTCAGACTAGTCTTACAATCAGTTCAATATATGAGTTCGCTAGGTGGCGCTATCTAGCAAGTACAAGTATCTAGTAAGTAAAGAGGCTCTGTCAAAGAGATTGGATATATAATACATAGAGGTAGCCCTAGTACTGAAAAATTGAACACAGTCAACTGACGTGTAAGATACAATTTAGACAATTTAATGCCATCAAATTATATAACTTTAGTGTTACCACATAATATTACTTGGTTTATTTTCAGACGATTTCTAGCACAGAATTGAATTAAAATGTGACCTACAATCCTTTTTATAAACTAACCGTCATTACACTTAATGTTAACAACTGCCACTTCCTTTTCAACATATAATTGAAATTACTGTACAATTAATTATCAAAAATCAACATTAATATTGTTATGAATATTGCACAACACCATATGATTTATTTTATACGAATAACAAATCTATTGTAATAATCAAACGCTGCTTTACAACATTCGCAACAGATGGTGATGGGATGCTATCAACAGGATGTAAATATAAGCGCAGGTTATTTATTACCGTTAACATAAAAGTATCAGAATAATGTTATTTAATACTAATTGATTTTACTTTGAAAGTTTCTGGAGTTATCTTAATTATTAAGCGAAAAATTAAATACCCAATATTTATAAAACAGTGAAGCAGTCAATACAGTGTCTAATATTCTAAAGTAGTGAAGTTCTCAGTTCTGTGTTCACAAATAGTTATTTAAATATCAATCTAAATATTATTAACATTTTCGTAACAATATAATCATTATATATTAATTTGCGCCCATATATACTTGATAGTTTGCAAAACGAAAATATCGTGAAGAAGGATTTGATAATTTTAGAGCACGTGAAAAATAACAGTGTTATTAAAAAATACCTTTCACGCGCGGCTGGTGACAAAACACGTGAGATTAGCTTGAAGTTAAAAAAAATTCTGTGACGCTTCATTATTATGTGCTACTGAGTACCTATTTGAAACAAAAAAATATAGATTCCGTTTAAAAATGCAAGTTTTTGTAATAATTATATAAATACTATCCATTAACTAGCGTTCTGTAACTCGCCGTGTGGTTGACGGCATAGAATACAAGTGTCACCACCCCCTATCTTCCCGTGGGTGTCGTAAGAGGCGACTAAGGGATAACACGATGCAAATACCATCTTTGCGTATAGACGGAAAACTCGACATCAAACCCTATACGACTGCCTCGTTGGTCTCGCGGCATAAATGTGCGCGTGGGATCGGGAGGTCCCGGGTTCGATTCCTGGGTCGGGCAGTGTTATTGGGTTTTTCTGTCACCAAAATCTCAGTAGCAGCACGGAGTCTGGAAATGTGCCCGGTACGGCAATAGGCTCGCCCCTTATTACGTGGGACTAAAGTATATCTGGCGAAAAGTGGGTGTAGAAATACACCTCTGCCTACCCCTTCGGGGATAAAAGGCGTGACGTTATGTATGTATGTATGTAACTAGCGTTCTGACTGCTGTGGACACAAACTTACGGAATGTATAACATGTACATACTTACTTTTACAAGACTGTTTGATTTTGAACCTATATTATTGAAACTTTGATCGATATCGATAGCGGATTTGCTCAATCACTAAAAAATTAAAAAGTTACGAAATTTGTGTTCAAATTGTCTTTAGCCCTAACTGACAAACATAGTGCCATCTTCTTCTGGCAACTCTAATTTGTCATATGAGTGAAGAGTGTAGCTATATTCAATTTGTTCATAAAAATATCGTTCATTCCATGCTTTAGTTATTCCTCCATGGTTCGAACGCTCAATACAATTAGCACGATACCATGTTTGACATCAGCCAAACTAAAACCAAACGTTCACCAAATACGTTACGTTGTCAACGTTTGAACTTTTGAAAATAGCACGATTAGCCCCCAGATACATCAGAGGATGAGAACATCGATGAAATACAAGAGTTACGAAAACAAATAGCTCAACTTAACAACGAATTACAGAGTGCTCACGCGGAAACAGAAATACTAAATTAAAAAAATAGTGAATTAACTCAAAAAAAAGGAAAACCTTTCTAAAAAAATTTGTTACTTAAAAAAGTTACAAATAGTCCAGCAAAAATTTCAAAATAGGCAAGCGAAGACACAAACAAAAACAAAACAGACTCAAACTGAAGATATGTCTACTCGGATTCATTGTTCTGAAGGATCAGTTATTCAAAACAATATGCAAGAAAAGCAAGCAAATAATAAAATATGTATCCTAAGTACAAATAATAGAAATGAAATATTATCAATCGCAAAAAAGGTACTAATTGATTCTGAACTGTGCCATTACATAATAAGAAAGAAAATACATTTATTGGATTCATAGTGAGTATCACAAATAGGTTGGTACAAGCATAAAATGTGTTGATATGATAATACACTATTATCATTTGCGGTACCCAAAATGCATCCAAAAGGCCACAGCTCAGCATATGCCGCTACCCGCTAGTGATAACAGCGCTGATTTTCAGCTGAAGCCCTTTTTTGAGTTTCTAATGGAATTTTTTTTTAATGGTTGAGCAGAGACGTATTAAACTAATGCTATTTTGGTTTTAGTTACTTAATATCATACTATTTAATAAATATACGTACATGATAATACTATACAAGCATACATATATTTATTTATATATAAATACTGTAAATATATATATGAAAATAATAAATTTCAAACTGCAAGAAAATGGAATATATATATATATTAAATGTAGTGCCTTAACATACATACATACATTAAAATCATTAATTGCTCTGTTGATGAAGCAAACTTATTTTGAGTTTTGATTTAAAATTCTTGACGATGCTCAAGGTTCGCAGCGGTGGGGGCAAGTTGTTCCAGCATTTGGTGGCACTGTACCTAAAGCCACCTCTGAAAGCAGTAGTCTTATGCCGAGGAATTTGTAGCGCTGCACATATCGCTCTAACGGGATACCTTCTATTTTCTTCGGCCCATTTCAGTTTAGCTTACAAATAAAGTGGTTTTCTAGTTTTAATGATACCAAACAAAAGCGTGGCTAAATGAAGGTCCCTTCTGTACTTCATTTTAAGAATGTTATTTTGTCTGAGAAAGGGAGTGACGTGACTGCAGGGTGGTATATTAAAACAGTATCGCGCGCGCGCATTTTGTACTTTTTGAACTAGATTATTCGTTCTGGCCAGGAGTCTGGGACCGTAAACTACATCCATATAATTTAGCTTGGCCAAAAATAAGGGAATCCGTCAATTGTAAGCGTAGAGCAGTGCTAAGGTGGGGACGGATCTTATAAAGTACTTTGAGTCCATAGAAACAATTTTGGACTATTCCCGATATATGCCGCTCAAAGCGCAGCTGCTCATCCATCAATAAACCCAGATTGCGAGCCTCATGCACACGTTCTATGAGAACATCATTAATTTTAACTTTTAATTGCACACCATTGATTGAATTTAGTTGATTTTTAGTTCCAAATACTATAAACTTAGTCTTGTGTTCGTTAAGCATTAATGAATTATTATCAGCCCAATCATAAATACATGATAAGTCCTCGTTAATTCTATCCACTGCACTTTTCACCTCGCATAATAACCAATGGAAATGTACAAACTATGCTTAATAATTTGAAAACAAAGCTACGCTTTCACAATGAAAGATTATTGTGTAATACTACTAGGTGAAGATGCCTTTAGGACCACTAACATATATTGTGACATAATATTACATATCAGAAAGGCAGCGATAGCCGAGTGGATATACCAACAGACTGCCATGCAGAGGATATCAGGTTCGAATCCACGGCGCGCACCAGTGACTTTTCGGAGTTATGTGCGTATTGAATTGTTAATTATCGCTTGTCCCGTGCCTCGGAGAGCACGTTAAGCCGTCGGTCCCAATTGTCATGAAGATCTTTGACAGTCGTTACAGGGCGTCAGTACCTTCTAAATAAACTGACACTAGTCTAAACCATGGAATATCGCTATGCCTTCGGGTTGCGGAGATCAGGCAGGCAGTCGCCCCGTGGAAAAGCTAATATTCAGCCAATTTGGCTGAATATTAGCTTTTCCACGGGGCGACTGCGTAACCACGCACACCAATGTAATTATATGTACGCCAACTTTTAAATTTACAAAATTTTCTAATTTGTACAATTCCAGAGTAGAAACGTTCAATAATCTTTTGTACCTAGACATCTTGACCCCTGAACATGCGTACTTTTTAGATTCAAATAAAAACCTATGCTATGACGGCACAATGTTTGATTATCGTACCGGTGCAATTAATAACTTTGGAATGATCACAATATTTGGAGACATCTTTGATATGATTACTGCTATTAAATGTACCTATCAACAATCTACTGACATACAATCACCTGACATACGATCTACTAACATACAATCTTCTGACATACAATCTCATGACATACAATCTTCTGACATACTTTCTATTGATATGCAGTGTCCTGACATACAATCTCCTGACATAAAATCTACTGAAGGTAAGAATAATTATACAAATAAATTGGACAATCAGAACACAACATCGAAGAACAACCTTTTTCGTAACTAAACACATTTACGTGATTCATCAAAATATAGCTGGTTTACTAAACAAATCCAACAACTTAATTGTATGTATGTCTAAATGAATTAACAAATAGTTGTATTGATGTTGACATAATATGCATTACTGAACATTTTATGATGGAGGGCTATGAATAACTGCTGAATATACCTAACTACATCTTGGCTGTACATTACAGTAGAAAAAACACTAACAGAGGTGGATCGTGCATTCTTATCAGAAAGGGACAGGAATGGAAGGAACTTGAGAACATATCAAGAATATCAATGCCTGAAACCTTTGAGCGTAGTGCCGTTGAACTTGTAAAATCCAATATTGTTGTTAGTTGTGTTTACAGAGTCCCAAATTTAAAAAACTTAAACGAATTTTTTGATGCGTTGCAAAATGTGTTGCACGTAGTTGCTAAAGGACGATATAAAAATATTGTTATGGCTGGTGATTTTAATATTAATATTTTGAAATCTAATTACCAGTCACTTGAATTTGAATATATTTTGCTCAACTTTAACTTAAAACTTGCGATAAACCAACCAACCCGTATTAAGAGCCATACATGTATCGACAATTTTGCGCAATAGGCCTTGTGAAACGGAAATTATAGAGTTTGCTCTTTCTTATCATACAGCACAGCTAATAAAATGTCCAACGGACAAAGTATGCATAATTGAAATATTACAGGTTTAAACGCAATTATTGTGAACAGAATTTATCAAAGTTTAAAAATTACTTAAAGACTATGAAGTTTACCGAAGTATACAGAACCCTCGATCCCAATATTGCTTACAATAGTTTTATAGAAGACATTCAACTGTTTTATAATTTATGTTTCCCAAATATTAGAGTCAAGGTTAATATCATTAAAAAGTCAAAATGGGTATCAAGGGGTATAAAAATGCAATAAAAAGAAAAGAGGTTTACTGTGGTTACAAAGATTAAAACCTAACATATAAAATATATCACATTTTAAATCATACTCTAAATTTTAAAAAGAATTATGTTTCAAACACAACGTTCACAAAATAGTTATAAATAGATATAAAATTCGAAATTTAATATAGCAAGATCTCTGATAACTAGAATAAAAACTAATGACAATATTATTTCAAATCCAATACAATAATAATTTATAATTATTTTATCGACAAAATTCAGCCCGTAACAACATTTTTGAAAGACACTACAGCTATTTCAAGCACAAGTAAATCCATGTTTATGATGCCATGTGTCCCGCAAGACGTCATCATCATCATATCAGCCAAACGACGTCCACTGCTGGACATAGGCCTCCCCCAAAGTTCTCCACACAGACCGGTCTTGAGCCGCCCGCATCCAACCGCCTCCCGCGATCTTGACGGGATCGTCGGTCCACCTTGCGGGGGGCCTACCTCTGCTGCGTCGTCCGGTACGTGGCCGCCACTCCAGAACCTTTCTGCCCCAACGGCCATCGGTTCTTCGAGCTATGTGCCCTGCCCACTGCCACTTCAGCTTGGCTATCCGGAGAGCTATGTCGGCGACTTTGGTTCTACTGCGGATCTCCTCATTTCTGATTCGATCTCGCAGGGAAACTCCAAGCATAGCTCTCTCCATCGCCCTCTGAGTGACCTTGAGCCTTCTGATAAGGCCCATAGTGAGCGACCACGTCTCTGATCCGTAAGTCATCACTGGCAACACACACTGGTCAAAGACTTTCGTCTTGAGACACTGCGGGATATCGGACGAGAAGATATGTCGTACCTTCCCGAACGCTGCCCAACCGAGTTGGATTCGACGATTGACCTCCTTCTCGAAGTTGGACCTACCTAAGACGTGTCCCGCAAGACGTAGTCAATATTATTCATAAGCTTAAAAACACGAATAGCGTCGGATATGATAGTAGAACTACCAAAATAATTAAAGTTGTGGCAAATGAAATAAGTTGTCACCTATGCCACATTATAAATCTATGTATATCCTCGGGCATTTTCCCTGATGCTCTCAAACAAACAATTGTAAAATTGTTGTTTAAGAAACAGGATAGAGAACTAAATAATACTAATAATAATCCTAAATAATAATAATAATACTCCATGTATTATAGACCAATCTCGCTAATTCCCATATTCTCCAAAATATTTGAGAAATTCATGCATACTCAATTATATGAATATCTAGAAATAAATTACCTAATATGCAATGAACAAAACGGATTTCGACAAAACAGAAGACTAAATTAAACTATTTACAACTTTCTCTACGAAGTTATGATAAAAGTAAACAAAAGGATGCCTGTGTGCTCAATATTTTGTGATATGACACAGGCGTTTGACTATGTAAAATACGATGTATTAATTAAAAAACTAAACGCATATGGAGTAAGACGTAATGTCCTAAAATTAATTCAGTCGTATTTAGAAAATAAGAAACAGCGTACAGAAATAGTAACAATAAACCCCACTACTAAACGAGAGGAAATATATCTTTCAGACAAGCGAGAAGTATTATACGGTGTACCTCTGGGGAGCGTGATGGGACCTCTACTGTTCACATTATACATTAATGACCTTCCAAAATGTACTACCAATATTATGACTCTTTTCGCAGACGACAGCACGGTTACAATCGATATCAATAAAATATCACAAGATAATGGTTTAACTCAATATAAACATGACATTTCCAATACCTTGATATCTATCATAAACTGGCTTGACATTAATAATCTGAAAATCAATTTAAATAAAACTTAAATTATACATTTTAGTCAACGGGTTGCCCCAAATAGTAATATATGCGATAATATAACCATTGACGATAATAGTATAGAGAATGTTATGACTTCTAAGTTCCTTGGCTTAATAACGATAGATAAGAAACTGGACTGGAAATCACACATTGAAACACTTTGCAAAAAATTAAGTAGTTCTGCATATGCTTTACATACTTTAAGATCTGTCGTCAATATAGAAACCGTAATTACCGCTTGCTACGGTTTAGTTGCCTCAAATTTACGCTACGGCATAATTTTCTGGGGTAACTCAACAAATACCTCAATGGCTTTTAAGTGTCAGAAAAGATGCATACGGTCAATTTTTAAACTAAAAACCACTGGCAGCTGTAAAACATACTTTCAGAAATATAAAATATTGACATTACCAAGTATTTATATTTTGAAAATTGCAATATTTGTCAAAACATATACTAGTTTATTTCCTAGGTGCGAAGATACAGTTGCACGAAACAGACGTGATAATAGTAGACTGCGCCTACACCAAGCAAATACCGAACTTATGCGTAGAAGTGTATTTTGTATGGCTCCTGTAATCTATAATCATTTACCGCAACAGTGGAAAAACTTGAGCATGAATAGTTTTAAAAGCAAATTAAAAGCTTTTTTTGGAAAATAAAGCATACTACTCTATAACAGATTTTTAAATGACAAAATATAATTGAATGTGTCGTTTATATATACTATTATTGACATAATTATGATTGCTTTGTGATAAGTACTTTATTTATTTTTTAAATTAAACTATTGAATTGAAACATTTATTATTAATTTAAAATGCTGACTTAATATTATTATGTATCAAATAAGACCGAAATAATACATTTTGTTAAGATTTTAATAAATTGCATGCCTACTAGTAGAATATGGCAGAACTTCTATAAAATGTAACACCATAACTGTAAACCCATGTTCGCAATAAATAAATGATTGATTGATTGATTCAGATTTATACGCCACTTGTATTAAATAAGGAAGAGAAACATCTTGACAGGTATACCTGTAGTTTTGTACAGTATAGGTAAACTAGAAAACATTCAAATATCTGTACCTACATAGGATATACAAGCCTGACGTTTTGTTTGGCGCTAAACCCTTAAAAAAAGATTAAAGTACGCGGCTTTTTGGCTTGTAGGTAGTTATTCCGGGAAAATAACGGGCTGTTATTTTCCTGTTTTTCATTCTATTAATAGGGATTACCGATTGGCCCAGAGATAAGTAAGTTTAATCTTTGTGTGATGATCACGATTATAGCATACACAAGTTCATATCATAGGTACTTAGAAGTTAATTATGTACACACTTTGATACTGCTATGTTTTAGTTTTTTTAAGTGAAATAACAACAGATATAACAATAATTTGTTACCACACTTAAGGAAAAAACAGCTTAGACATTACACGAGTTCTCTATTCTTACGCATAACTTATCACCACTAAGCAACATTAATCTTGTTGGAACAAGTCTAGTTTCAATCTATATTCGTGGCTGACAAGAACAAAATGTTCTGGCAAGCGTTCTTGAAGGCAGGTAATAGAGATATATTTGTCTTGCACAACGCTGCTTACTATTTTTGGTGAAATTAATTTGCCGATGAATGTAACACCATAGTTACACCTTATATCGTACTTGGTGTGATCTAGCTGAATCATCGGGGAAATAAAATAGTATTTAAACGACGTATATATTCATATGTATACAATTTTATTACGTATTAAGTTAATCCTTAATGAATCACATAATTCCACATGTATATTATTATCTTCTAAGATTTGTCATAGTAAGTTGGTGACCGTACCCGGTGTCGTTTTGGTCATCTCCCATACAAGGACAAAAGAGAGAAAGAAAACACAAATTGACGTGGGCAATTGAAATCACGAGTGGACCACGTTAAACAGATACCCGAAACGTCCTCAATGTATATACGTTTTTATTTTATTTTCAACTAGCTTACCCGGCGAACTTCGTACCGCCTAACAACCGATTCTTTAATTATTGTTTTTCATTTTTAATTTTTTCTCCCCCTAAGAACCATCCTCGTACTTCAAGGAATATTATTAAAAAAGGATTAGCGAAATCGATTCAGCTACTTTCGAGATTTGCGCTTAGCAACATATTCAGCGATTAATTTTCATATTATAGAGATATAACAATATTTGCTATACAACGAGGCAATGCCGCCAGTCTTCTGGGCATGCTTCCGATTGACTGCGATGCGGATGACTTCCATGACGCCTTCTAAATTTAATTTTAGTTTATTTTTCGTATTGTATATATTAAATAGGCTTATTTTAATTTTAGGACATAATTAAGTTGCTTTTTATGTAATAGTTGATTTTGTTTGGAAAATAAATGTATACTAATCTAATAAATGTAGTGGTCGAGATATAACAATTGGATTTGACATTGTGGAGGTATCTACCCACGCATATATTCATATTTACAAATTGTTGCGTTTAAAAAGTAGTAGGCTAGTAAGTAAACATAGGTAAATGAACCGACCGTGACGTGTTTCTTTTGTAGTATTCATTATCATAATAGCTTTCACGGTAAAGCCTTGTCTTATAGACGCAAGCTGTTCATAACGTAATGATTATGATGATGATGGGCATTTTCCCAAAGTAATCATAGGCGCAGCCGAAGGAAATTTCTTACAGCCGCACCTTAAGTGTAGGGCACGGACAGATCGAGAGTTTATTCCCTTTCTACTATTGTAAATGCTAAAGTCCTTCAAGATGAAGGGATATTTGGCACTCTTTCACATATAAATTCTAAATCAATTTGACGACACAATTTTTGCTTAATTTTTTATTGCTGAAATTTACGCCATGGCAGCTGTTTTTAAGCCGTCATGGAGTCCTATTGTAATGGTCATCGGTCCAACGTCATTTCAATAATCTATGGCCAGATGGCCCTCACCTTAGCCTATAGTACCTACAGTATTTTTACGCACATACATAAAAATAGCACATGGGCTTCCTTTTATCCCGTTAATCAACCGTCCTTGGGCAAAACTATGGGCAAAAGTTAGGTATAAAATTATATCAGGCCCGTTTAAAGACTGTCTGACTCACATTTGAGCATGGGGTTTTTCTCAATACGAGAAAACTAGATAAAGATAGAGAAAGAGCAACCACCACGGTAACCCAGTCCCAAGCCAAGACTCTTTATGTAGAGCTCTCAGATATGTAAGCTTTCTCATGATGTTTTCCTTCACCGTATAGCAAGTGATTTAACAATTTAATACGCACATAACTTCGAGAATCGGTGAAGCGCGGTGTGAACTATTGAATTGAAGATATTTGATACCTCTCGTTGGATAAAATTCGTACATTATTTACTAGAGTAGATATAGCAAAATGCTTACAACAGTTTTATAGTTTTCAGATATTTTGCTATCTCTTGAGATTTGACCTCAGCTCGGACAGGTAGTGTAGTAAAAGAGGAGATAACATTCTCACGTAGATTGAATCCTTACCTATATTTTAGTAGATAAAGTATATTAGCTTTTTTAGGGCTTGTAGTCGAAATTCTTTTGCGAAGTCCACACCCTAGAATTTGAGGCGCGGAGATAGAAGCTCTGATACCCCTCTAGAGGCGTTCGGCGAACTGCTTGTGGTGTGTGAGTGTTGTGGTTTCGATCACCACATGAGACAACAGTTTGTGTGATTCTGGGTTCACTACGGGTGTATATTGTGTCCATTTGTTGTATTTTTTTAAAGTCCCTCGTGACAAAGGACTTATGCCTAGCGCGGGAGTTGTTGTTTGAAAAACGCTAATAAAAAATACTATGGTATTCCTCTTGCAAAGCAACGTGTATGACGGGGTCACGAGAACTACACTAGTATTACATTCCGCTGCACCCGAATGGGAAAAATATATTGGCTATGAAATAGAAAATACGAAAAGATTAATAAGACACTTAAATATACTAGGTATAGTAATATAATATTCGGTAATAGCCAAAAGTTCAATTTTAAATAAGAATCCAAAGCCAGACCCAAACTAGTTGTGGCAATTCGGAATCACAATCTTGGACGCTGAAATTCTGTATATTATTATACGTTATTTTTTTTAAATTAGAATCAAATGAAGGAAAGGAATGATGTTTCCCGAATGTTATAGAACATTGTTTAACCTTGTATCTTCTAACAAACTTTCTAACAACGAGAAAACCAAAATAATCACTATAATTATTGCAACCATCCGGGTTGCAATAATTATAGTGTGTTTTGTTAAGCTGAGCGTAATTCATTAGACGGTTGAAGGGTTGATTTACCCCTTTAATTAACTAAAACTTGGGGTTCTAATGAAAAGTCGAGTAATTTGGGTAAATCGCTTGATGTAAGTTAATTATTGTTTATTAGTGTCTGTTTTTATTAGATTATTAAAATTTATATCGTAACACATGTCTATGAACGGTAATGCAGATATATTGAATTTCTTGTACATACCAATTTTGTTGTCACTGAATAATGGACCCAGTGTCGTGACAATCGCCAAAAAAACCGATCGCCATTGAAGCGCAAAGGTTCCAGAACCTTTGTGGCGGCGTAGCAGAAGTAGACCTACCGCAAGATGACCGACCATCTTCTTAGGGTCGCGGGCCGCGCATGTATGCGGGTGGCCCAAGATCGGTTTATATGGACAGCCTTGGGAGAGGCCTATGTCCAATAGTGGACGTATTTCGGCTGATATGATAATGAATATTACTTAAATTATAATATAATTAGTTTTTGATTTCGTGTTGCAATACACAACTTTGAAACTGGAGCCATGCAAAACTACCTCAGCGTAGGTATACTTAACTTCCAATTTACTCGTAGTCGAACATTTGCTAGTTGCTGATGGTCTTTAAAAACGGTTTTATAATATTTACGGCTTTACAACACTTACCTAGAACGATAATCACTGTATATGTGAACATTCCTAATGCTTGTAACTCGTCGCTAAATAAGCTTCAAATATAATATGTTTCAATTGCGTTGGAAGCGTTCAAAATTATTCTCAGCTAACAAAACGTAAGACGCTAAGAGTGCGTAATTTGTGTTTCCACTAGAGCTGAGCGTAGTGGTAGAAGTTTTCAACACTCACCGCTTAGCAAGCAAAGCTTCGCTTCTTTGATTAACTTCATAGTGTAGGTACTGCTTGTTGTAGCATTAACATCAAAACTAACGTGCTTCGGAGAGTACGTACATACAGCCGTCATAGTCATAGCCGAGCTACAGATTAGCGATACTCTCTAACAGGCTCATTGCTTATGATAACCATGAATCTTTTTATACCATCATATCGGAAGAAAAATATGCTACTACCATGGTAATTTTGTAGAATATCGTGCCAACTGTCCATCTTGCTACCTATATAACTTTTCATTTAAAGGGACGGCCCAATTATTCTAAAATAACGATAAAAGATCTTTTTTTCTCTTTGTGTCGACTTACCAACAGGAATTACAACAGCCGCGGTCAAAGCATGACCAGCCTTTACATAGATATAAAGTTTATATCTATGTAAAGGCTGGTATGAATACAAATCACGAAAATGTCTCGCTCATCTTTAGCGGATACACAGCCTAAACATGCCGCACATTTTGACATCGCCGTCGTCGCGGAATTTACTTAGTCCTCGGCTAAAGCTTCATTCGATGAACGACATCCTACAAATTCTACTGGAGCGATTTAAAAGGGTTATACCTTTCTGAAGTCGGTGATATTGCCTTTGCTTTCAGGCTTTTTATCTTCGTTCTTTATTGAGGAGTAATATTTACGTTTAATAGCATACCAGTAATATATACTGACAGTTGTGTGGATTAAGTTTAGGATTAAGGCAGCGATAGCCGAGTGGATATACCAACATACTGCCATGCAGAGGGTATCAGGTTCGAATCCACGGCGCGCACCAATGACTTTTCGGAGTTATGTGCGTATTGAATTGTTAATTATCGCTTGTCCCGTGCCTCGGAGAGCACGTTAAGCCGTCGGTCCCGGTTTTCATGAAGATCTTTGACAGTCGTTACAGGGCGTCAGTACCTTCTAAATAAACTGACACTAGTCTAAACCATGGAATATCGCTATGCCTTCGGGTTGCGGAGGTCAGACAGGCAGTCGCTCCGTGGAATAGCTAATATTCAGCCAAATGCGGTTAGACTAGTAAGCGGACCCAGATTGAAACTGGGATAACGCTAAGAGGATGAGTTGTGTGGATTAAGTTTAAAAAATGTCGGCTTATGTGTTATATTACCCAAAAGAAGAACTTACATTAGGAATATTTTAGAGGAAGGTCAAAGAGAGGCAAGGTTTATTGATTTGTTTCTATTACAGCTATCGCCGTAAGTACATAAGTTTTGATATGGAGATCTGTTATGAGGAGATAAAGTACTTTTCATTTTAAGAACGCATCGTGTGGACATAACCTTTCTCACAAGTAACACAGCTGCTCTTAAAAGCGGAAAATAGGACTGACAATTCAATTTCTTTCAAATTTAAATTCTTTATCGTGTCTAATAAATTGGTTACAAATTGGATGTAATCGGAGTCTTCTTTTAAGCATATAATGCCTGTATTAGAAGACTTCGCTCCTCCTTATTAAATCACAATCTTATTATGACTCGAGTATTTTCGTCGTACAAGATATGGTTGTCCGAGTGTTTTAGGGCATTAAGCCACAAGTGAATAGGTACATATTTTGTGACTCCCAAAATTTAACAAAAAAAAACAGATCAAATATTTAAATGGACAATAATAAATATCACTTCGTAGAACCCTGGTACTTTTGCAGCAGAACTCCAGCAGAACTCTATCTTGAAATGGTTGCTATAAACTTTTCTAGAATAGAGAAGCTTGCCCAAGGAACTAGACCACTTTCCATGCGACACCACCTGTGTAACTAAATTGTGCCACTGAATCTCTGTGATTTACATAATGTTAGATTATAATCTTTGCAAAAATTCATGTCTTGAAAGCTGATTGAAAATAGAGCATATAAAAATATCAATGAGGCACATCAAAATTAATGATGCACAGGAAATAGAATCCAAGGTGATGCGCCATTCGAAACGTGACATGTTTAACACTCGTTTTAGCTGATAATTTTCACACAAACGTGTTGGAGGCAGCAAAACACCGCAGTAAAACCGTAGAGAAACTGAAAAGTGGACAAACCCCTCTAATGGTGCTGAGAGACTTGAGTATTCACATGTAATGAGCATTGAGAGTGTGGTGACGAATTAAGAATACGGAATGTCATCATCATATCATCCCATGGGTGTCGTAAGAGCCGACAGAGGGAACATATTATGCAGAAAACAGCACTGTAAGAGAAGGAAAATTTTATACAAACCCTATACCAACCCGTTTGGCCAGCGTGGCATAGTAGGCCAATTCCTCCTTTCAAAGGAGAGGCCTAGTCCAGCAGTGGACTGTTAAAGGCTGATGATGATGATGATGAGCATTCTTGCGAATGTTACATGACAGAAAAACAAACGAGTGCATTTTATCTAGCAGTCTAACGAACATTCTGACGAGCATTTTAGCGAAATGACAGTAAAGTTTTGAACTTTCTGCTCCCTAGAAAAATCATGAAAATGTTTTGTAGCAATGTTTGGCTCTGTTCGTTGTTCACTTCGACAAAATTATGTACGGCGAATGCTCGCTGTTCTGTTACAAGTGAATGCTCAAGTCAGCGCTATAAAGTTTAATTCACATCTTCTTCTAACTGAGGGTTAACGTCTTCACTGAGCTTTTATAGTCTAAATAATCGTAAAGCAGACACAAATAAACGATTAATTTCCATAACTTTATTGCTATCAGCACGCCATTTTAAATTAAATGCGGCAATATTTCTATGGCTTTATTTCTTTAGCGAAATAAGTATCAGCGGTTATTTAAATATTGGTCGTAAAAAGAGAGTTTGCTTCTCGTCGTTGAAGATATTGGTCTGTTTGTAAAACGTTTATTTGGAACAACATACAGTTAGCATCAGCGATAGCCTAGGATATACCATCAGAATGCTTCGTAGAGCGGGCCCACTGACTTTTCGAAGTTAAGTGCGTATTAAATTGTTAATTATCCCTTGCCCCGTACCTCGATAAGTTGTCGGTCCCGGCTGTCATGAAGATCTTCACCACCAGACCTGCCGCCAGTATGCAGTTTTAATAGTTTCTATGACAAATGTAATTTTAAGGAATAACATACCGGAGGGGTCAAAAAAAAATGTTAACCGCGACTGGCGTGACACAGCCGCTGCGGGATGCCAACTGAAACCGCAGAGGTTTCAGTTGGCAGACCCCGAATGTCCATATGGCAGAGTTACCTTAGGAACGTGGCACTAAATGTAAATGTAGAATCATAAAATTGACGTCCATAAGAGTCACATAGTGACCTAATTGAATTAATTAGTTTGACTATGCACATATGCCCCAAGAGGCTGAAAGTAAGCCTGAAATTTCAGTTTCCACCATTTGTTCTTCACATAAAGACTACTGCGTATTTATATATTATGCAACACATAAGCAAGATAAAGAACTCATAATAAATACTTTATACAAGTACACAAACACACGTTTACAAAATATGTATTATTTGTGTCACGTAATGCCAGTACATGCTACTTCGTATTTTCTTTATTGTTATTAATCGCGTGAGATGACTACTTAATTGCTGATATATTATTTACTTTGTAACGCATGAGATACGGTATCTACATATACTTTATAGACTTATACTTTATACCTACGCTACATTAGAGTACTCATACGTAACATAAGGAGTAATTTATTGCGTTTGGCACTCACAGCTTGCCTTGCTTTGCCTTTCGTGATAGTGCGGCAAAGTCAAGCAAAGTTGTTAGAGGTCAACACTTGGATGGGTGACCGCTTCAAGTGGCTTTTAGATCAGAGCTCACCCATGCTTTAGAGAGGATTTAAAGTCGTTGGTGCCAGTTCATATCTCAAGACAAGAATAGCTAAGCCACGACGGGGGCCTTGGTTTTTTTACTCCTACTCTAAATTTGGTCACACACTCACACGAAATGATAAGAACTCAATCACACTCACTGAATGAAATAAAATCCTTATAGTCAATATTCTATGAGAGAAGGGTTAGTACTTCCGCGGTCGAGACGGCCTATTCAAGCCAAAACGAAAACGGTTCTACTACCTATAAATAAACGGACGATTCAGATAATCAGAAAATCAAATGAGACCCCAAGACCTTTTGCAAACATAACCGCAAACTTTTGTCCTAGGCTAACGAGGCAAATACAGTATAGGCATAGAACTATAATTTTACACAATTAACTAAAGCTTTAACGATAGACTGCCGGTCCCAATCTTTCTTTTATCTATCAATGGCTACTACATTTACATATATATTTGTCAGGAGCTTATGACAAATATGTGTCTCTAGTAATCTATCGGTAGATAAAATGTTGAGACTGGCAAGAAGCAAAATTGCACAGAAGACTCTTCGATATTTCAAAATAAATATGTAATAATTAAGTCAAAGCACATATTATTGCAAATTATATAATTTGGAAGAATGTGTGTGGTGTACGTCTACGTTTTCGTGTGGTGCCGGACTTAAAGAATAGCACCACCCCCTTTGCTTTACCCGGGGCGTCGTAGGAGGCGACTAATGGGCGCATGCGACTAGGTGCATATATATCGGCACAGTTGGTCACTCGAGCGGTGGCGAGTAAACCACCAACAATAGCATTCCCAAGGAGGGTTGGTGTCAGGCAGGCGGCCGACCGTGAAATCTTTGCCAAATCCTTTATGCAGAATGGCTAGTATAAATGATATGACGATGCGCGATGGGGCTAGGGCGTACCCCATAGGCGACGCGCCGAGGCAGCACCCGGCCGCGGTGATAAATGGACAAGGGTTGTTGCACCAAACCAGGTGGGTGCAACGTAAGAAGCTAACCCGGCAAGTGAAAATGAGGTATGCTAGTTGGAATGTTGGGACGATGAGTGGAAGAGCCAGAGAATTAGCGGATGTACTTAAAAGGCGACGGATAAATGTGGCGTGTTTACAGGAAACCAAGTGGAAAGGTACAAAGGCGAGGGAGATTGGTGAGGGATACAAGTTTTACTATAGCGGAAGTGATGGAAAAAGAAATGGTGTGGCATTGTATTAGATAGTAATTTAAAAGAAAGTGTGATGGAAGTTAATAGGGTGAATGATAGACTGATAGTTGTGAAAGTTATGTTAGAAAATGTGATGCTGAATGTTATAAGTGTATATAATCGATTTTAAACTTTCGCGATTTGTATACATCATACAGTTTTATTGAAACGGGTCTTATACGCGATATTTAATTAATTAAAGGTATAAATACCTATGTTTTACCGACGTTTCGGCCGTCTTACAACAGCCTTGGTCGCGGCAGGACTGATGTCATCTCAGCGTCGTCCTTGTGAAGCGCGGGTTTCGGCAGCTACCCTCACTTGTTTTTTATTTTTATTTTTATCCGAACTGTCGGAACGTCGACACACAACACTTATGACGTCTCCACACTGATGAGCTGTGTTACTGCGGCGGGGTTTACATTTGTTGATTACTGGATTCCAAGTTGTAGACAGTCTGTATCCATCTTCCCGGTTGAAATTTTTATATTTTTTGATTTCAACCGCTTCACGTACTATCCTGGAGTAATAGTGACGATCGGTAGATAAGACCTTTGGTTGATGTAATTCGATCCAGTGGTTTGTTCCAGACTCCAACAAATGCTCAGCTATGGCAGACTTGTTAATTTGTCGGTTTTTTACAGCTGCGATATGTTCCTTGACCCTTTCAGCGATGGTTCGTTTGGTCTGTCCGATATAGGAACTACCACAACTGCAGTCGACCTTGTAGACGCTAGGTGTTTGTAGAGGAATGACATCCTTCGGGGTGCGCAGATTGTGTGCTACCTTGGAGAGCGGACTATATACAGTCTTTATGGAGTATTTCTGTAGTACTGTTCCAACTTTGTCCGTCACTCCCTTTATGTAAGGCAAGTAAGCCGGTACTCTGCTTACTTCTGGTTTACGGTCCTTCCTCTTCAGACGTTGTATCTTCTTGTTGAATCCGTTGCACCTAAGTACCTCCTGGACATGTGACAGCTCACTGTTCAAATGTTCAGGGTCACAGAGGTCATACGCTCTGTTTACTAGTGAAGTTACTACGGATTCCAAGTGTCGCGGGTGATGATGCGAGTAAGCGTTGAGATACCTATCTGTGTGTGTCGATTTTCTATAAACGGTGTGTCCCAAGGTACCGTTTTCCCTCACTGTCACTTTTACGTCGAGAAAGGGTAACGACCCGTCTGCCTCCATTTCAAATGTAAACCTAATATTAGGGTGTATGGAGTTTAAGCTATTTGCGAACTGTTCTACATCTTGCTTGTCGCCCTTCATGATACAGAATACATCGTCGACATACCTCTTCCATAGCTTTACATAGTAAAGCTATGGAAGAGGTATGTCGACGATGTATTCTTCCATAGCTTTACTATGTAAAGCTATGGAAGTCTGTCATAGCTGAGCATTTGTTGGAGTCTGGAACAAACCACTGGATCGAATTACATCAACCAAAGGTCTTATCTACCGATCGTCACTATTACTCCAGGATAGTACGTGAAGCGGTTGAAATCAAAAAATATAAAAATTTCAACCGGGAAGATGGATACAGACTGTCTACAACTTGGAATCCAGTAATCAACAAATGTAAACCCCGCCGCAGTAACACAGCTCATCAGTGTGGAGACGTCATAAGTGTTGTGTGTCGACGTACCGACAGTTCGGATAAAAATAAAAATAAAAAACAAGTGAGGGTAGCTGCCGAAACCCGCGCTTCACAAGGACGACGCTGAGATGACATCAGTCCTGCCGCGACCAAGGCTGTTGTAAGACGGCCGAAACGTCGGTAAAACATAGGTATTTATACCTTAAATTAATTAAATATCGCGTATAAGACCCGTTTCAATAAAACTGTATGATAAGTGTATATGCCCCACAGACAGGATGTGATGAAAGAATGAAAGAGAAGTTTTGGGAGGACTTTGACGCTGCTTTGATGAGTATTCCAGTGCATGAGGAAATGTATGTAGGTGGCGATTTTAATGGACACGTAGGAAGAATGAAAAGTGGATATGAAAGAGGGCATGGACGATGGGGAATAGGTAATCGCAATAATGAGGGTGAAGTCCTGCTACAATCGGCAATTGCTTTTGACCTGGCGGTTGCCAATACATGGTTCCAGAAGAAGACAGGCCACCTAATCACATATAAAAGTGGCAACCACATGACCCAAATCGACTACTTTCTCGTCAGACGCAACAACCTCAAATACGTCAAAGACTGTAAAATTATACCCGGGGAAGATCTAGTATCGCAGCACAGACTCCTCATTATGGAAGTTGCTATAGAAGTAACTTGCAACAGAAAGAAAGAGCGACTACCCCCTAAAATTAAGTGGCATCTGTTGGAAAGGCCAGAATATGGATGCAAATTTAGAGAGCGAGTTGTAAATAAAATGAAAGCGATGGACGACATGGAATATTAAAGTGTGAATGAATGTTGGAGTGAAATGGCAGGGTGTATCAGGAGTGCAGCGAAAAATATTTTAGGAGAATCGAAAGGAAAAGGTACGATCGATAGGGATACATGGTGGTGGTCGACAGAAGTGCAAAAGGTTTTGAAGAATAAGAAGATGAAAGAACAATGGTCGGTTCCCATACAAAGGTGGACCAGAATTTCTTTTTTCACATCTATTGCTGTGGAGTTATTTATCAATATTTTTATGTTACTGTATTTAACTTTAGTATAGATATGAATTTTAAAAACTTGGGATTACCTTTTTTATTCTATAAAAAGTATGTTTGAGGTTATGAACTAAATTGTGTTTTTATTTAGTTTATTCGTAAAAATATATACATTAAACTATTTTGGTACCTAATATATGTGTGTAGAAAAAAATGTTCTTCTAACAAACAAACTAAAAAACTCAATTCATAGCAAGCGAGGAACGATTGACGTTGATGTACCGGGTATAACAGTGACAGATACCGAAATGGCGTATTTGTTCCATTTCACGTCATTCACGTCAAATCTTAGATTTTTCATTAAAAAGAACGATTAATTACTACGTAATAAAAATATTTTTAATATTTTATATGTAACTAAAACACCTATTGATATTTTATTGTAAAAGTTATATTTTATTTTATTACAAAGTAACATAAATTCTTATTTCTCATATCGTATAATGAAACGCATATTTTGACAATAAGGTTATGGCTGCGTTCATAACATTTCATTATTGTTTAGGGGTATAGTTTAATAAATAAACTGTAAATACATTATTTCTTTCTCCCAAGTCCTAAAAATATGTATTTGCTTTGATCAAAATATTTAAAAAATGTACTTTTTTTGGTACAGGACTCATTACCAGACTTTGGCCTTTAGCCAAAGTGACCATTGTTCTTTAAGAAATGGCAGTATGTGGATGAAATTAATGTCAGACTGAAACAAGAAAAGAAGGGAGAGTATGTGGAGTTAAAGAAGAAAGCTAAGAAAGCCGTTGCACTAGCAAAAGCAGCAGCCCAGGAGGGCTTCTATAATAACTTAGATAGTCCTGCGGGCCAAATACATTTATACCGGCTTGCTAAAGCTAGAGCGAGGAAAGCAAGGGATGTATGTCTTATAAAGTATGTAAGAGATGAAACTGGAACGGTGCTTTCCGCGGACGAGAAAATCAAGGATAGATGGAGGAATTACTTTGAGAGATTGATGAATGAAGAGAATGACTGGAGTGGTGTACTTGAGCATATACCTGTGAATGAAGGGCTAATAAGAAAGATTAGTGAGGATGAAGTAAGAGTAGTAATAAATGGAATGAAGAATGGAAAGGCAGCGGGGCTGGATGGAATACCAGTTGAAGTGTGGAAGATACTGCAGGTAGACGGATGGAAGTGGTTAGCTTTATTCTTCAATAAGTTGTTAATGGAGGTAACTATACCTGACGAATGGTGTAGCAGTTCGCTGGTGCCCATCTACAAAAACAAAGGGGATGTGCTGGAGTGTAACAACTATAGAGGAATAAAGCTAATTTCACATAGTATGAAAGCATGGGAGAAAGTGATTGAACGAAGATTGAGAGAAGAGAGTGTAATTTCACAAAACCAATTCGGTTTTATGCCTGGTCGAGGTACAACAGACGCCATTTTCGCGATCCGCCAACTATGCGAAAAGTACAGAAGTGCACACAAAAACTTGCACATGGTTTTTGTGGATCTCGAAAAGGCATATGATCGAGTTCCACGTGAGGTTTTGTGGTGGGCCCTTAGGAAGAAAGGAGTGCCTGGGAAGTATGTACAGTTGATCCGTGCGATGTACAGTAGATGTACAACCCATGTCCGGTCCACAGTGGGCAATACCGGCGACTTCAATGTGGCTGTAGGCTTACACCAAGGGTCGGCTCTAAGCCCTTACCTCTTCCTGCTAATAATGGACGCCCTTACGGCGGACCTACAGGAAGAGGCTCCCTGGTGTATGCTATTCGCCGACGACATTATATTGATTGCCGAGTGTGGCCTTGAGGTCCAGAACAGGCTGACAACTTGGTGGCAAAGACTGGAGAGTGTAGGCCTGAAAGTCAGTAAAAGCAAAACTGAGTACATGTTTTGCGACTTCGGCGGTCTCTCCGGTCCTGTGTCTATATCCCTTGCTGGAGAGCCCATATCAGTGTGCTCCGACTTCCGGTACCTCGGGTCACTTAAACAAGGGGATGGAGAAATAGAACGCGATGTCACGCACCGGATCAACTCAGGTTGGATGAAATGGCGACAGGTCACAGGAACAACTTGCGACCCACGGATGCCTCATAAACTAAAGGGCAAAATCTACAAATCCGTTATAAGACCTGTCGCACTGTATGGATCGGAATGCTGGGCCGTTAAGAAGACGGATGAAAGAAGATTGCATGTAGCAGAGATGAGGATGTTGAGATGGATGTGTGGGGTGACAAGGATGGATAAAATTAGAAATGAATATATTAGGGGAAGTTTGAAAGTTGCACCGGTGCAAGAAAAGCTGAAAGGAAATCGTTTATCGTGGTATGGGCATGTGATGAGGAGGGATGAAAAGCATGTGACTAGAAAGGTGATGAATATGAGAGTTGAGGGATATAAGGCAAGAGGAAGACCAAAGAAAAGATGGATGGATTGTGTGAAGGACGATATGTATGAAAAGGGAGTGAATGATCAGATGACGGCTGATAGGAGAGAATGGAAGAAAAAGACATCCTGCGCCGACCCCAAGTAATATGGGAACAGGGCAGGCAAAAGAAGTGTGTGGTGTACGTCCAACTAGAGGGAGGACCGTTAAAAAAGAAAAAGAAAAGAGACCAGGCTAGATGATCGTCGCCCCTGTGGGATCTCCACTTTGTCGTGGTGGGGGGCTCAGTAGCCGGCTTGGACACCCGCGGTGAAGCTAAGAGAGATCCCGAGTGTGGACGCTCCGCGTGCGATCCAGGATGCGTCCAAAGGTGTGGATGCGGGGGACAGTTCTGCCTGTCCCTCGCAGTCGGGTGCGGTCGCGGGAGGAGAGGCGTGTCGGTGTTACGTTGCCGCGCGCGACCAAATGGGGACGCACCATTCGATGCGTTGCGGTGGGGCCGCAGAGGAAGAGGAGATGCGGTGTTGTCAGGTTGCCGTCCTCCCTATCCTCTGCGGCCGCTGTGTGTGTTGGCGGTGGAGCCCAACACTTTCATCCACCGCAAAGGAGTTTGTGGCCTTCGGGCTATCCGCCGGGGTGCCAGGGTAGAACGCTAACGCGACCCCCTGGGGCCCCAAAATGGCGGGGAAGTATGCGCTGTGGTGTTAGTGGGTATTACGGCTTTGCACTCCAGCCGTCGAGTCCCACATACGGGTGGTTTCCACAGAGAGAAAAAAGGGCTAGATGATCGTGCCTGGTGGATCGCAACCATAGTAAATTACTAAGAAAGGTATTATAATTTCAATAGTATTACTTTAATATCAATATTTTCACGAGTGACAATTTTAAAAGCGCGATTCAATGTCTAGTTACGTCGGCATTCGTTAGATGTCGCCACTGCTAAATGTTTTCATCGTTTTACTATAGAGAGCTTCAGTTGTAAGTATTTACAACGTACATTTAATATACCTAGCAAAGTGCTAGCAGGTGGTCGCATTTTCAAAACGCTAGATGCAAAATTGTATGTAACAAACGTTGTTAGAATTGGAAATCATTGTGAGAAACAATGATTTACAATAATTCTAACAACGTATAAACTTCATAGTATACTAATTAATCGTCAATACTCCCTGCTTGGAAATGAAGTACTGTTATTAAATAAAGCGATAAAAAAATATCTGTAATAAGATTTGATGTATGACATAGAGTTTAAGTAGGTGTGAGGACTTGCTGTAACACTACCCCGAGTCTTGAGAGATCGATCCCCAGACCCGACACCTTGAGTGATCCATAAATTATTGTTTCGAGTATGTTTCTTTGTCTCCGTTGCTTATAATTGTAAATTCCCACGCGATACAGCATTTAATTATAGAGTGGGAGTTGCCATTTATAAAAAGAAATCTGTTATAACAGTGCTGAAATAATTATATTATCGGTACCTCGAAAGTACCTGTATATAAATATATCGTGATAAACATTTTGATTACAGCGTAAATGACCACGAAGGTATTATTACTTGGATAAACAGTTTGGTTATCAATCCGGAGTAGGAACCCAAGACGCGATAGATACGCTAGTAACGGAGGTCAGAAGCAAACTAAATTCAAAACAAATGGTAGCTGGTCTCTTCTTAGATCTAAGTTCCGCTTTTGACTCAATAAATCACGACCTTTTGTTGAAAAAGCTTAAGCATTATGGAGTGAGAGGCAAGGCTATTGAACTTCTTAAATCCTACCTAAGAAATAGGAAAATGTACGTCGAAGTAAAACATTTGACACATGCTGGAAATAACAATAATGACAGCAAATTAAATACAAATGCATTATATCACCAGGCGTTTAGGTCTAAATTTGAAAACACTAGGATAGGAGTTCCTCAGGGATCAATATTGGGTTCAATTCTCTTTAACATTTTTATTAACGATGTAATTGATTATGTAGAAAACAGTTTAGGCGAACGCGCAAAGTTGGTAGTATTTGCAGATGATACTAATGCTATAATTTCAGCTGATAACATCCAAACTCATAATCTGCACGTATCTGAGGCTTTGGAAGTGTTTCAGAACTGGTTTACTATTAACGGGCTTAAATTAAATGCTAGTAAGACGAATTTAATGTTATTTCGTACCACTTCTAAATCTAGGACCCAGCTAAATTGTGCCTTAGAAGGAGATGTCAGTATGGTGGAAAGGGTAAAGTTTTTGGGGGTACATGTTGATTCCTATTTGAATTGGAAACCAAAACTTGAAAGCATAGAAAAAAGCATAAGCTCAGCATGTTACGTACCAAGAAGCCTCCGAAATGACATTGACATAACACAATTAAAAAAAGTCTATTAAATGAAAATGAAAATGAAAATATTTTATTTGTACCTCCACACAAACTTAAGAAACACTTAAAAAATAATAAACTTAACAATCAAGTAAACTTAAACTAGAGGTACACTAGAGATATAAGTAGGTACATTATTAATGGTGGCGTTACGTGGAGGACAAATAAGGCGCTGCGTCAGCTATTGTTGCAGTATAAACTACAACGCTGGTATTCTCGCAGGCCGAGTAAATAGATTAATACACATAAATAATACACACATATATATATATTTAATATATGATAAAGAACAATAAAATATATAGCAGTCTTAGTAATTAATATATAAACTACGTCAATATATATACATATATATATACCCACATACTTAATATAAATATTTATAGAAATAATATGGTATTATGTTAAAAAAAAAAACAAAAACCGTTCGTGTTTCCGAACGCAACTCGTGGGTGTCACGTGATCGCAAGGAGTTCCATCTGTCATGACTGTCAAGAAAGCGTCTACGCTGTCCAAATGTCATAATTGCGTTGCGTACGCGCTAATAGCAAAAATAATACATACTATACACCAAAATACCACAGCAATTATATTAATTTCTAATATCTATGCATTATAATTATTAAGTACAATAAGGTTATACACGTAAGCAAATATGCCCGAACTAGCCGTCTTAAAGGTATGTTAAATTACAGCAATGATTTTTGTTTGTTGATCAAAAATAACCTAAACTTATTTCTAAATGTATGCAATGTTTTCAGATTACGCATATGGGGTGGAAGATTATATTACGCGTTGATTGAGTCAAGGTTGCGATACAGTATCTTATGCTGGGGAGGTAGCTACGAATATAATATACAAAAAGCATTTGTGTTACAAAAAAGAGCCATTGGTACCATGGTTTGCATTCGTTAGCAGGAATCTTGTAAAACGCATTTTGTGGATTTGATTATTCTCACTGTACCTTCCTTATACATATTGGTGCTCTTGACACACTTCTCAAAATATGTTCATCAATCATCAATAATATATTCATGATCAATATGAGACTGAAGAGGAAAGAAAGGTTAGAGAGAGTACAAGAAAAAAAGATTTCAAACAAATTAATATTCCTAACCTAAACATAGTCAAACACGGTACCGCCCACATGTCAGTAAAAATCTTTAATAAACTACCCGATGATATAAAATTATCACTTTACAAAACAGACTTCAAAACTAAATTAAAGCGCTATTTACTGGAAGGCTGTTATTATTCTATCAATGACATTTAAATTTCAAATATAACTTACATACCTAAATTAATTACAAGTTAATGTTAATTATTATTTATATTAGTTGCATTCTTTATTGTTGGAGACATTCTTAGCTTTTTGATTTAAGACATTATTACAAATATTATTGCATTGTTTTAAATATGTTGTATTCGTTTATTTATTCAATTTGATTTTTAATTATTACAATTTTTTTTAATTTTCAATTGTCATTTGTAATTTTATTATTTCATTGTTTGATTTGCTATTCTTTGACATTTTTTTTAATGATTGTTTGACTTATTATTGATCTGTTTTATTGATTTATTGTATATTTTATTGATTGTATTGATTTGTATTTCTTATTCTATTATTTTATATTATTGTTAATTTAATGTACTTTTAAAAATTCAACACAATGTAAAAATTGTTATGAATAAATAAATAAAATAAAATATTAAAATACCTTTATAAAGCGATAATGTTCATTCGTGTGTACTGAATTAAATCACGCTAGTTAACCCTTTCGAAGTTACTTATACGTAGGTAAATACGCTTAACTAAACTATACATCTGTTTTAAAAAATACTTTGATTTATTTACTTTGTAACCGTTATTAAATTTCATAGCAGATTTAATAAACCGCAAAAGAATACCGTCTCACAGGCTGGCAGTACATTTCCCTCAGTTAACATAATTCTGAACGTTTTTACCATCTGCGTTTCACCAAAAGCGACGACGGAAAGAGAATGAAAGGAAATTTAAGCGGTTGAGTTAGGATAATACAATAAAACGCCGAGGAAAAGTAAAAAAAAAGAAAACCGAGCCTGACGTCTTACAATTAAATGAAGATAAGTCGAGCTTACGCCACGCCTGTGATGTTAGACTTATGAGTAATTTTTTAACATAACATATCTTCACGCCTTTTATCCCCGAAGGGGTAGGCAGAGGTGTATTACACACCCACACTTCGCCAGATATGTTTCGGTCCCAATGTAATAGGGGGCGAGCCTATTGCCATCTACCGGGCACATTTTTAAGCGAGCGATAATTAATATTTTTATTTTAATACACACATAACTTCGAAAAGTCATAGTTAAGTCAAGTCAAAGTCAATTTTTTAAAAGGAAAATATCATTTCTTCCAGGAGGTTTATTTATGCAACGAATCTTAAGAGTTTTAGGCTCTAAAAATTCATGTATAATGTATGTACACAAAACAATTTGCACACCCACTTATGGATATTTATAACGTAGCAGGGTGTTTCGGAAATTCAAAGGAAATGCTTTTGGTAGAATGTTCCTGTCGCTTGTGGAAATATATTTTCCTCGCGAAGTACTCGTACGATGCTAATTGGACGTTTGATTTCAAGATTCTTGTATATTATATGTGGTTATAGCTACTTATTTTTTTCTTAATTCACACACGGGCATCAACATTAATTAGGCAGAGACTACTATGTTTACCAGACGTCTATTTAACAAATAGTAAACTGATCTTTGTTTTTATAATATGTTATAATATTCTATCGTGCCTCGAAGAGCACGTTAAACCGTCGGTCCCGGCTGTCATGAAGATTTTTGCCAGTCGTTACGGGGAGTCAGTACCCTCAAATAAACTGATACTGGTCTAAACCAGCGGTCGGCAACCTTTTGGTAGGCAAGGGCCGCAAGATGGCAAACTAAGTAAAGGCGATACAGTCGATAAAGGCGATAGGCACATATTTGATATTAACTAGGAAGCATTTTCTGCAAGTCTTGCAGCGCTTCTGCAGCTTTGAATATGTCATCGGCATAGCTGACCATTGCCATTGACGTCAACTCCATCCCACTGTAGAGTATTGAGAACGCCCTTCAGCACGTTAGTAGAGAGTAACGGGGAATTAATGTCACTCTGTATTACCTCTTACAGCAACTAAATGGGTCATGTTTGGTGGTCCAGAGCTCGAAAAAACATCGTCACCATTTTGGTAGCGACTTCTCAACACTTCCACATATAGTCAATTTACATGGCAACGCTGCAAAGACTTCAGAACAACCCAGGTTTCTATAGAGTCAAAGGCTGTTTTAAAGTCCACAGAAACCAGATGAGATGGCTACTCTGTCTTTCCTGGGAGAATTTAGGAGGCTGCTGCGTGAGAGGTACACTGATGTCATCGACATCGACTTCCCGGTAATCTTTTGTTTACTGGCGAATAAGTGTTGCTTTATGATCGCTGGTGTTTAGTGGGTAGACTTTTGCAGAAGTCTTAATTTTAAAGACGTCGACTTCCGATTTTGCTCAATCTCCTCCTTTATGAAACCAGTGTTCCATCTTCGAAGGTATCACGCCTCATCTAGCTAAAGATCTTATTTAGTGTGATCGGGGGACTAATAAGGCTGCCTTTGATGTTTCTCGTCGAAGTCCAATAGAGCCTCGTTTGAAAGTTTATATTTCCTTTTAGTTCACTTTTTTCGAATGTGCCTTATTCCATGTTCCTCATCTACAATTGCCGGGATTTCTAGTGCAGATAACGTAACTGGCGATTGCAGTTGGAAAGCACTCGCTATTAACTCAGAAGGGTGAAAAACAGACCTCAGCATGCTGCATCTCCACTCAAGCTTCAATTAAAATTTTAGGTGGCTTCTTAAAGGTCAGAGATTCCTTCTGATATTTAATCTGTTGATCATTGAGACATGCCAAAATATTTGCTTATTTATAAGTAATGATCAAGGCGTTCCAGGTCCACTTCTATTATGCATTTTACTAGTAGAACGTTCCTCCATATGCAGATCTACTGTGTGAAGTTGACTAGCATTTCAGTACACCGTTTCTGCACCGATAACTGTGCGATCCGGAACATATGTAGTTCGCCACGCTCTTGCCATACTTTATTGTATTTCCGGCTTTAAGTAGAATGGAGGGCTCCATGACAACAGTATAATGAACGTTGCTGTTGCGATGTAAGCCCTTCGACATATCGTCGTATACAGCCTTTCATCTGTGCTACTCAACGCCACAAGATATATATTAGCTATAATTAAAAACCTCAAAAATAAGTGTTGGTTACAATGGCATTTCCACTAAAATACTGAAATCGGTAGGTAGTTTTATTAGTGGTCACCTTAGTCACATACTAAATATGTGTATATATCAGGCATATTTCCAGAGCTTCTGAAGTAATCTATAGTAAAATCAGTACACAAGAAAGGCTGTAAAGACGAAATGCCAAACTATAGACCAATAGCGCTTATACCCATTTTCTCCAAAATTTTTGAGAGGTACATACATTCACAACTGTACAGATACCTAGAATGCAATAAAATTATTTGTGCTGAACAGAAAGGTTTTAGGGAAAAGATGTCGATAAATATGGCTATTTACGAATTTCTACACAGAACCATATTAAACATAGACAAGAGGAACCCAGTTTGCGCAGTATACTGCGATATGACGCAGGCTTTTGACCACCTTGACCATAGTATTTTGGAAAATAAACTCGAGTGCTATGGCATTCCAGGAAATGTGCTACATCTGCTGGTTTCGTACATATCCAACAGAATACAGTGCACGGCCATAACAAGGATTGATTTCGCATCAAAAAATGAAACGACATCGTTTTCAATTGAACGTTTAGTTAAGTACGGTGTCCCTCAGGGAAGTGTTTTAGGCCCTTTACTGTTTAACATATATATTAATGATTTGCCTAAATCAACGGATCAACCAATAATACTCTTTGCAGATGACAGCACCCTCACAGTAGCATGTACAACTTTAGACTCTTACGAAAATGACATTAATAAATCTATATCTGAAATTATTAATTGGATGTGTCATAATAACCTTAAAATTAATATTAGTAAAACGCAGGTTATGCTCTTTAGGCAAAGAGCAACTTCGCAACATAACCTCCCTTGTATTAAGTGTAAAGACATAAATATACATGAAGTTGACAATGCTAAGTTTTTTGGTCTTACAATAGATAGCCAACTGAATTGGAAAGCTCACATCACACTGTTATCTAAGAAAATAAGCAGTCGAACCTACGCTCTGTATAAGTTAGCTCTCGTAGTTAATACAACTGCATTGCTCACAACATACCATGGCCTTGTCGAATCCCTATTTCGATATTGGATTATATTTTGGGGCAACTCGGTAAATAAGGATATAGCGTTCAAACTCCAAAAGCGGTGTATTAACGCAATGTTTGGACTACAAGTGACAGACAGCTGCAAGCCATACTTTTTAAATAATAAAATTTTAACACCACCCTCCCTATACATTTTCGAAACAGCAGTGTTTTTTAAAACAAATCCAGATATTTTTAGCAAATTATCAGATGTTCGATAAAGATCGATCGAGATTCAAAGTATCGATGTTCGTAGCCGCCGTGATAACCATAGGTTGTGTATGCACACCGCTAAGACTGCACTTTTGAACAGGAGCATTTTCTGCATGGCACCCAAAATATATAATAAGGTACCCAATACATTAAAGAATCTTAATGTAAATTTATTTAAGCGTAAGTTAAGGAATTTTTTATTGCATAAATGCTATTATAATGTCAATGATTTTTTATGTGACAAATTTACTTAATTTTATTTTTTTATACTATTAAATAATTTAAATGACAAAGCAGGATCTAATTTAATTGACATTATTTTTATATTATTTGACATTTCTAATTAATGATATTTTATTTTACTGAATGGATTTAAATTAGTAGATTTAAATAGTAATAAACGCATTCTTAATTGAGATGGTCATAATTATATTAGATCCAGAAAACCACATATGTACTTATATGCTGTCTAGATTCATGTCCAAGCAAAGAATAAATGTTGGTTAGGGGCAATGTAAATGAGTGTGATGTGCTTTTTAATTTTAAATATATTGACACCAATGACATACTGAAGGTATTCAAGACGCTCAATAATAAAAAATCTGTTGATTTATGGGGCATTTCTGTTAAACTTGTGCGACAAATTATTTCTAGCTTAGCTCCATATTTAGCTGCAATATTCAACAGATGCGTAGATACAGGAGTACACACATCAACAAAGTCTAGGGATATCTTAATCCTAAATTATTTACGAGTTTATAGTTTAGAACCTTGTTAGTTTCCACAAAAAGTTTAAATACAGATTAAAACCTCTTTTATTCTATTTTCAAAATTTGAACATGGAAAAAAAAAAACAAAATAATAAACAAAATATGGCGGCAAATTTGCTAGTAATTCGTTACATTAAAGAAAGTTAAAACTGTTTTATTATAATTATTAATGAAAAGGGTTTTTAATTGTTTTTCTTTTTTAATTTAACGTGACGTACGAACTTTAAAAGTCATGTCACGTCGTCATTTGAGTCGAGATGAAATGTTACGAGCCGTGGGCATGTTAGAAAATGGTGCAATTCAACGCGTCGTTGCTGAGGCCCTACATACCAGTCAAAATGTGATATCAAGGTTGTGGTCACGTTATCGCAGTACTGGAGATGTGGCCGAACAGCACACAGGTAGATATCGTGTTACTACGCAGAGACAGGATCGATTTCTCCAAATGACCGCCAGAAGACAACCCAATATCACAGCGCTGCAACTAGTGCAAAGGCTCCAGGAGGACCACCAGCTGCTGGTAAGCGACCAAACCGTGCGAAGAAGGTTACATGAAGTTGATCTTCATGCTCGAAGACCATTGCGTGTTCCAGCATTGCGACGTGGCAATCGCGGTCGGCGGCTTTCGTGGCCTCGGGAGCATTTACCATGGAGTGACGAACAATGGTCTTTGGTGCTGTTCACCGATGAGTCCCGGTTTGGGTTTCACCCGGATTCACGAAGAACACGCGTTTGGAGAGCTCCAGGGAGAGTTAGCCGTCTACGGCACCCTCAGGAGGTCCACCCATACCAAGGCGGGACAATCATGGTGTGGGCAGGAATTCGTCTTGGCGGACGAACCCAACTCGTTTGGATCCAAGGCAGCATGACTGCACAAAAATACCACGAGGAGGTAGTAGAGCCCGTTATTGTCCCACACAGAACTCAAATAGGCCATGAATTTCTACTCATGCACGATAATGCTCCTTGCCATACGGCGCGGCTGGTATCGACCGCTCTCCGAGAGCACGATATTCAAGTTTTGGATTGGCCTGCACAGTCGCCCGACTTAAATCCTATCGAGCATGCCTGGGACATGTTACAACGAAAAGCTTTGAGAGATTTTCCACCAAATTTGACGACTGAACAACAACTTTACGAACACTTGCAAAGGACATGGGACCTCATACCGCAGCAAGACATTGACAATTTAATTTTAAGTATTAACAATCGATGTCGATGTGTAATCAATGTAAGAGGTGGCAACACTGATTATTAATGATTAGATTATACAAGATTTTTTCCATTTTTATTAAAATTAATAGTTTTTTAAGAAGAAATGTTTGTTGTTATCATACTAATTTTCCATGATGATTAAAAAAAAAAATTTTTTTATTTAAAACAAAAAAAAAACACGAAATGTTTTTTATTTTTATTAAAGACCTTAAAATAATCTATGATTCTTCTATTTACTGTATCAGAAAATTCTTCATAGATTTTTAGATATTTGATGAAATATAAAATATCCCTAGACTTTGTTGATGTGTGTATTTCCTGATCTAATGAAACACAGTAAAGTAATACCATTATTCAAAAAGGGATCAAAGAACGACCCTAGTAATTTTGGACCAATTTCTATCTTGCCTGCTATTAGTAAAATTTTTGAAAAGATTATTTTGCATCAACTAGAGAGCCACTTTCACACAAATAATTTATTTCACAGTGAACAGTATGGCTTTACTAAGGGTCGCTCCACCGTTGATGCCGGTGTAACTTTGTTAAAGCATATTTTTAATGCTTGGGAAAACTCGAATAATGCCATTGGTGTTTTTTGTGACCTATCAAAGGCCTGTGTGGAACATAATACACTTTTACTTAAATTGAAACTTTATGGTATTAGAGATACCGCACTCAATCTTGTTGCCAGCTACCTTAGTGATAGAATTCAGTATGAAGATGTTAATGGGAGTAGGTCTCTAGGTTTGCCAGTAGGAATGGGCGTTCCACAGGGCTCTATTGTCGGTCCATTTCTTTTTTTAATATATATTAATGAATTGCCGTTCTTTGTACAAAATGTATGTGATATTGTTTTGTTTGCCGACGATAAGTAACTTTGATACCGTCAATAACACTCTAGCAAAAGTAATAGATTGGTTTTCGACAAATAATTTGGTACTCAACTCAAGCAAAACCAAATGTGTTAAATTCTCTTTGCCTAGTGTCAAAAGTGTTCCTACTAATATAATTTTAAATAAGGAAACAATTCAACTAGTCGAATCAACCGTATTCTTAGGTCTAACTTTAGTTAGTAAGCTTCATTGGGGCGCCCAAATATCCTGTCTCGCAGTCAAACTTAGTTCTGCAGCGTTTGCAGTTAGAAAAGTTAGCGAATTCACAGATATAGATACTGCTAGACTAGTTTACTTTAGTTCTTTTTACAGCGTAATGTCTTAGGGAATAATGTTATGGGGTACAGCTGCTGATATACAGACTATTTTTATCATTCAAAAGAGGGCCATACGTGCAATTTATAAGTTAGGTGCTAGAGATTCTTTACTTGATAAATTTAAAGAAGTAGATTTATTGACAGTTGCATCGCAATATATATATGCTAACTTAATGTACATTAAGAAAAACTTAATTCTATACCGCAAAAATAGTGATTTGCACAAAGTGAACACAAGGAATAAGCATAAACTGGTGGGAACTAACTACCGCCTACATAAAGTTCAGAACTCATTTGCGGGGATTGGTATACCATTTTTCAACAAATTGCCTCTTGAAATAATGAATTTACCCATGCACAAATACAAACGGACAATTAGGAACTTTCTTTTACAAAGGGGTTATTACACTATCAAGGAATTTTTAAATGATAAGACACCGTGGGGATAGGCTTAGGCTTGTTTAACTCACGATTATTTTATTTAGATGTTAAGTGGAGGTGCCTCGTGAACACACGATTTTTGCAGGATTTGGATATTTTTATGATTTGTTGAATGTAGTTTAACATTATTTATCCCTGATCATATCATTTTTCACTTGTCACCTTCACAAAATTCTTTCTACATTTGCATTCCTTCACGCGTTCCACTAACTTATGTTAATAATAACGATCTGGAAAATGGAGGTAATTGGCGGTCATGGTCAGTATACCAATAGATTGTTTCCTACTGCTGGTTCGTATACCGTTGTCGTCATGCTCACTAAAATGTCATTTCTTGTGGTGGCGTCGTGTGTCAGGTCATCCCTGTCCCTCTAATATGGCGAGAGGGATGATGGCTGGCACATGCGCCATACTCGTGAACGGGTGCTACTTGCGATGACGGTCTTGCGGGCTGGTATTAGATTTTATATTTAACTGCATCATTTCCATCATGGTTCTGATCACTTTCGTGGATTGCCTGCATTATTAGGTATATATAATGTAAGTGGATGCTCCTGTTTCACCATGTCTATTCTGAGGAGGCTAACCAAAACTATTATGCTTGAGTATTATTATGTACAGTAAATATATACAAGTGATATAGAAGGTGTAACAGTTGCAGCACCTTACAAATGTAAATTGTGTATTATGCAAAACCTGGCGATGAAAAAGAGTGACCGTGAGTTTTATTGCCCGTTCTTTCTCATGGTTCTACCTATTGCTTTGCGAACGTGGCAGTAAATGTAAATGTAGAAGCATACAGTAATAATGTTTTAAATTTGAGTATAAGTAATAATTTTATAAATTTATTATTTTGACGTTCATAAGCGTCACATTGTGACCCAAATGAATAAAGGATTTTGAATTTGAATATATAAATTTGCATGTCTAGACAGACAGAACATGTTGAAACGAAAAAATACTGTAACACCTGATTGTACACATGTTGAGACGAATAAATTTATCTTATCTTATCAAGATCGACATTTATACCTGCAAGAACTAAAAAAGACCCTCTCAGTCGATCTCAGTTCCAGGTATGCTATCCGGATCCAGATGTTGCACATGTCGGTCACGTTGTTACGGAAAGCTTTACTAACGAGTAATTTTAATAAAGCTTTATTAACGTAGGGTTATAGTATCCATAAAGTAGAATATGTAGTCCGGTGTAAAAGTTATCAGGTCGTCCTCAATTGATTTCGGCAGCTATTTGCAGCCCAGGGATATTCAGTACCCTAAGGGGTGCTAAAGTAAGTCCTACGATGACCACAGCCGCTGCCATCGGCTGAAAGAATAGGTCGGCTGGATACGTGGGGCCGTCTTTGACTACTTATCATGGTGGGTTTTGCCCACGGTCACTACTAGATTTGAGTACTATAATCGGTACCTGCTCAAGGGAATGCTGCTATGCTACCTATTCTCATTGAAAATTCCTTAGTCGCCTCATACGTCCATCCACGGGAAGAAATATGATATTCTATTCTAAGCAGCACAATATTCGATACTTATGACCTTTTTCCAAAACATTCGCGGGCTGCAAGTATGACCCACGAGGGCCGCATGCGGCACGAGGGCCGCGGGTTGCTGACCCCTGGTCTAAACCATGGAATATCGCTATACCTTTGGGTTGTGGAAGTCAGGCGGCAGTCGCTCTGTGGAAAAGTTGATATAGGGCGATGATGAGTCTATCACATGCACACAACACCCTATAGTCCCAAATTAAGCAGAGTTTGTACTATGGGTACTAGGCAATAGATAAAAATACATATAAACGTAGTGTAGGACGCCCTTCGGCTAGGTGGAGTGATGATATACGCAAAGTGGCTGGCAGCGGTTGAACACTAAAAGCCGGGCTCAGTGGCGTGCCATTGGAGAGGCCTATATCCAGCAGTGGACTATGGCAGGCTGATGATGATGATGAAACTCTTTTTTGGTAATTATATACATAGTATACATAGAAACACCCTGAATAAGACATCAATTCATGTTTACGCACACAAAGCTTTAAGTTGAGCGGGAAACGAACCCGCGGCCTTCGGCTGGCAGTCGTTTACAGTATAGCTACGCCACCGTCGCGTCCATCCAGTCATATTTTTTTTATATAAACATATATCATTATAACAATGATATTACAAGAAAAGGATAGATACGTTACCTACGCAGTAATCAATCCGTAGAAACGGTACACTAACGCACACATCGATAACCTCCATATTTTACTTATTTTATACTCGGTTGACAAGATGTGTCAGTTTCACTTTGACGCCGGCTCGCGACGTCACACACATATTATATGTCAGACTTGCCAACTGGCATATGTTTAGCGTCCTGCTTTTAGTTAGCCTATAACATATCTACTTCTTTTTACTTTTGTAACATCATTGTATGAAAAGATATGTCCTGACATATTATCGTAAAATAAATTAGAAGTTTCTAGATTCGTTAGTTTTGCTGCCATTCGAAACTTCAAATGTAGACAGTAAGTTCTTTTTATGACGTAGGTGTGCCCTTTTTTGTATAAAACGCGTTGATTTTATAGCTAGCCCTGTAGGTACGGACAACGACTAGAACATAATATGAATAAGAGCAATATAAACACACTGAAAGCTACTAAAGTACTTGCTTATAATAGACTGATAATTATAAATATAGACGCGTTTTAAAGGCGATAACTGACAGAACTTTCGTCTATATTCATAAGGTTAGATGATTTCTTAAATTATTTCTAAGAATATTTGATTGGTTTCTTAGTTGGCTAAATATGGATGAGTACCAATTTTTTTATGTAATGGTGACCATTAGATGCCCGCGGTTTAAGAGATTGGATATCGGTATGTCTACTGAAATTGACGCTAGTACTTGATTGTTCTAGACGTACATGACAGGTCGGCACATACATTTATCATTAGTAAACACTATTAATAAATGTATTCGTTCACAACATAAGATTGGAAAACGTGAAAACGTTTTCTGTTCGTGATACTGCGTGACCAACTGGTATCGGATTTGAGGCCGGATTGTTACTTTCATAAAATAAATGGGACGGACAGCTTTATTTGCTCCCGCATGGTAGTGCTCTGATGGAAATGCCACAACAAGCTATCACCAATCCATATGGTGACCACTGCAAGGGTTGCTTAACTTGAGCAATCAACAAACAGCAAGTCCAGTCACGCTACGTACTACGTACTTCACCAAAATTTAGCAGAGATAGAACATTGTAACTCCGAGTTTTTATAACGTATAATCAATTTGGAGATGTTGCTTGATCAAGGCTGGTATGACCCATGCCGAAAAGTATGCGTAGATACTTCCACTTTTATTTCAAACCATTACGCGAGCAGCAGTGGCCAGATCGAGTAGCTTGAAGAGTCGATGACCATTGGGCAGAAACGATGGTCAGAGTTCATGTACCAGACGACACACGAGAAGTATAGCGAAGACATTAAATAAATTTCTGCATTTTGGTCTCTTGCCAAAGCTATCGAAGGGAACTTCTGTAAGCCATCCTTACCACCGCTACACATGGGAAATGACTCCTTGGCCCACGACGCAAAGCAGAAAGCCGATCTTCTGGGCAAACTCTTTGCGTCCAACTCGACCTTGGATGACGGGGGACAGGAACCGCCTACTATACCGCTGTTGAAGGGCTGTATGCCGGATATTCGGTTCCACCAGCGCGCGGTCCGTATGGCACTTCTGTCCCTCGATATCCATAAGTCGAGTGGGCCTGATGGAATTCCCCCTATTGTGTTGAAGATCTGCGCTCCAGAGTTGGCACCAGTTTTGACACGCCTTTTTCGTCTCTCCTACTCATTTGGCGTAGTCCCAACATCGTGGAAGACAGCATTGGTCCACCCAATCCCTAAAAAAGGCGATCGCTCTAACCCGTCCAACTACAGACCCATAGCCATAACCTCCCTCTTCTCGAAGATAATGGAGTTCATTATTAACTGCCAGCTCCTTCGGTTTCTAGAGGATAATCAGCTGCTTAGTGACCAGCAATACGGCTTTCGTAAGGGTCGGTCGGCTGGTGATCTTCTAGTATACCTGACACATCGTTGGGCACAGGCGATCGAGACAAAGGGGGAGGCTTTGGCGGTCAGTTTGGACATAGCGAAGGCCTTCGATCGGGTCTGGCACAAAGCGCTTCTTTCGAAGCTCCCTTCCTATGGGCTGCCCGAGAAATTATGCGAATGGGTCACCAGCTTTCTTACAGACAGAAGCATAAAGGTCGTAGTTGACGGTGAATGCTCTGACGCCTTGTCTGTAAATGCTGGTGTTCCTCAAGGCTGCGTGCTATCGCCTACTCTGTTCCTCCTGCATATCAATGATATGTTGCTAGATAGCGGCATTCATTGTTATGCAGATGACAGCACAGGTGATGCTTTATATACCGGCCACGCCAACATTTCTCGGGAAAAAGTCATCGAGAGCCGACATAAACTTGTGTCTGAAGTTGAGACCTCCTTGGAGATGGTCTCAGATTGGGGAAGACTTAATTTGGTCCAATTTAACCCCACAAAGACACAAGTCTGCGTTTTCACCGCAAAAAAACTGCCGATGGTCGTATGTCCTCGTTTTGAGAGCACCCCCTTGACTGCCTCCTCCAGTATTGGAATACTTGGTGTTGACATATCGAGCGAAGTCCAGTTCCGCGGTCACTTAGAGGGTAAGGCTAAGTTAGCCTCGAAGAAGCTTGGCGTGCTAAATAGATCGAGACGGTATTTCACTCCGGCCCACCGCTTGCTCCTTTATAAGGCGCAGGTCCGGCCGCATATGGAATACTGTTCTCATCTTTGGGCAGGGGCACCCCAGTACCAGCTTCTCCCTCTAGACCGCATCCAACGGAGAGCCGCTCGAATTGTCGACTGCCAAGATATTTGCAATCGGTTAGACCCCTTGGCGCTGCGTAGAGATGAAGCCTCGCTATGCATCTTTTATCGCTTCTACTATGGGGAGTGCTCCGAGGAATTGTTCGGATTAATCCCTGCTGCCTCTTTCCGCCATCGTTCTACGCGACAGCATTTCCATCCCCATCATTTAGATGGTTGGCAATCCACAACGGTGCGTTTCTCTAGAAACTTTCTGCCTCGCACCTCTAAACTGTGGAATGATCTGTCACCTGCGGTTTTTCCGAACCAATACGACCTTCAAACCTCCAAAAAAAGAGCGTATTCCTTCTTAAAAGGCCGGCAACGCACTTGTGACTCCTCTGGTGTTGCGGGTGTCCATGGGCGGCGGTAATCGCTTAACATCAGGCGATCCGTCTGCTCGTTTGCCCCCTATTCCATAAAAAAAAAAAAAAAAAAAAATAATTAGGACTCAATCTCCTCTAGGTTAAGTTTTATTTTACAAACTAATTTGTGTTAATAAAGAATGTCATATTCTTTAGCCGAAAAATAAATAGCGTTTAAAGGCATCAACGTCAAAGCCAAAAATGACAGTGCCACTGTTATTGAAGTTAAATGATATTCCTTCGAAGTAATTGCCGCTATGACAATATCAATAGAAACTCTTTCATTTATCTTAAATGCTAACGTAAGAGTTCTCGTTAACTTATGATTCAGTTAATTGTTATTGTATATTGGGTAATCCATTGTCGTAACAAAAGTTTCTGGAACATTTTTATTCCTTATTGTTTTCGTAAAAAAAATCGGCGGGTACCACTGACATCCACGTGGTAGATTCACGTGGTCCTGCCACTAAGGGAGCTGGAAGTCACGACGGTGCTTATCAGTGAGTACGTTGATTTTAGTTTGGCTGTCGTATGTACTCTAGCCACTAAATTTGGTCTCAACTTGGAGTGGTGGATAGAGCTGATTTTTCAATGCTATCCCACAAAAATATTATAATTATTGAGTAGTTGCTGTGTGGACATTAGATAATATATAAGAAAGTACTTAAATACCAATAGATTTAAAGTCAGAGTAGTTCAAAAGCGTAATTCCATATTTTGTAAGTTTAGTTCCTTCGAAGCTTCTATAAGTACAAATTATTTTGCCTATAATTATTACAATGTATCTCACACCGCTGATTTTGAAGCAAGATTTACAAAATTGTGGTGAACTATTACCACATAAAACTAACCTATATGTACACTATAAAACAAAAAGTTTCATCACAAATTTGGAATAGAAGCCGTCTCAGCAACTGCTAGTACAAACACTCACAAAGGTAAAGGTAAAAATTATTTCTCGTTTAATATTTTCTCCAGGCAGGCTGTTAAGCCAAGAATCTTATTAAGTATAGATTAGTTATTAACTGAAAGGCACAATCCAATTAAAAGTCCATTTATTCATAGAAATAGAGGGTGAACACTCCTAGAGAATGTCGACATTTGACTAAATTATAACTAAAACGGGAATAATGGTTTGATAAAGCTCCACTTGGGTTCGAAACTAGTGAAACACATACATACGTACATAGTCTCACGCCTGTAACTCCGAAGAGGTAGGCAGAGGTATATTGCTACACCCACATTTCGCCATGAATTTTTAGGTCCCACGTAATAGGGGGCGAGCCTATTGCCGTACCGGGCACATTACTAGACTCCGAGCTGCTACTGAGAATTTCCTAACGGAAAAACCCAATAACACTTTACCCGACCCGGGGATCTAAACCGAGACCTTTCAATCCCACGCGCACACTTATGCGGCGAGACCAACGGGGCAGTAGTGAAACAATCGCGAATTTTAAAGTAGATTGTCAGTTTGCTCATCAACTTTACTTACAATATTTGCTATGCCATTTAGTTGAATTTATTGGCATACACTACAACATATTGTATTAAATGAATCGTATAAGCAAAACTGAATAAAAAATACGTTTCTTCAACAGGATTACAAATATTTGTTTACATGATTTTAATCAGCCCAAACTCGATGGGTTTAGGTAATTACAATATTACATGCTACATACAACTATAACAGCGCGAAATTTAACTTACGACTTTTTTTGCTTTTTTTGACAAAAGAGTATTTAGCCTTACAACATGATTTGCAAACTTGAAAAAAGTAATATTTGGTGGAATGCTATACTGACTATCAAGAAACGGTGGCTCTTTTTGTATGAAGACATCCATGAACCAGACAATGACAAACGCGTTTAACTTGGCGAATCTATAAATTCATGGCCGTCACTTTGGAAGCGTTTCGATTTGGATATATATTCTAAGTACAGCCAAGAATAGATTCACCTGAGTAAATACAGGGAGTATTAGATGTGTCTGGCTTTTGGAACCACTTATCTAACCTGCAAAAATTGTCTAGGACATGAAAATATTGCCACTCTTTTCCAATTGCTCGTTAGATAGACGCAGACTCAGTTTTACTTTTATTACCAATCGCTAAAAGTAAAGGACTCGCAGTTACACAAAGTTTATAAACTTTTCATTTTGTATTTGAAACTTAAAGGGAAATATCTGAATTAATGTGTTTGTATAACGAACCACGGGCTCCAAAGCGATGGTCTTCGATCACAACCAGACCAGCGCTAAGATCAAGATCATGATGTTAATAAATATGTGTACTGCCTCATGTGGCCTGATTTCGTAATAGAACGGCAAAGTTAAGTAGCATTTGCAGAAGTCACCTCCTGGATGGGTGACCGCTTGTCGTGGCTGTTCTGGACGACAAAAACGAACATCATTCTAAGTTTTATTTCTGCAATCATCATCATCGGCCCTGTATATAAACTGTCCCACTGCTGGGCACGGGCCTCTTCTCACCATGAGAAGGGTAAGGCCATAGTCCACCACGCTGGCCAAGTGCGGGTTGGCAGACTTCACATGTCTTTCGAGAACATTATGGAGAACTCTCAGACATGCAGGTTTCCTCACGATGTTTTCCTTCACCGTTTAGCAAGCGTTAATTAACAATTTAATACGCACATAACTTCGAAAAATCATTGATGCGCGCCATGGATTCGAACCCGAGACCCTCTGTGTAGCAGTCTGTCGGTCTCTCCACTAGGCTATCACCGCTGTGTGCTTTCTGCAATACTTAGTAACACCATGAATAACTGATGCGGCTTCATCGTCAAGCAACCTATAATATTATCCTCCGCAAAAACGTTAAAGAGTTGTACCAAAAATTAAGTTTTCATTTCGACGGAAACTTTCCCACTGGTAAACATGTGGCATTTAGTATTGCAGTTTTGCTGTGCACTTTACTGCAAGGCAAAACTACTATAAATGCGGCAAAAAAATGATTTCAACGTCTTGAAAAATTACATAATGGGTCAACTTTTACAGACTAAATGTAAAAATGCATGACATTATGTGTCTCGTCGCTGCACGAGAATGCGCTTATTTCATCGCTTGTTCCTAACAGAAAGTACTTCTTTGAAATGATTGAAGTAATAAAAATAACTATTCCTACTATATACTATAATATACTATGTTAGTACTTTAACTCATAGGATAGCGTTAGTCTATGGCGTAGATCAGTGACAGTATTTTCTAATGAAATTAGTTCTCCCAAGGAACGACACGCCAAAAATTAGAAGGTAACGTGAGTTTCATCTGTTCTGTCCATAATACCGTGTCCCGCAAGTAGCGTGCGCCTCTCCCAAGATTCGGTCCATATACCCAGACGGGTGGTGGGACCATGAGGAGGTGGAGGGAACGTGTTCTGTCCATAATAAGACCTAATTCTATGTAATTTGTACAGATGCAGCTGGTCAACAGGGGTAACACGCGAAGTTTATTTTCTTTCCCCTTCGTTCTATGAAATATTATCCTAGGCGAAGAGTTCCTCCACGATTGATGCCATACAAACAGTGAGGAGCCTGGCGGAGGACGCAGTATCCCGGGGCGAGTTGGTTCTGGCGGTGTCACTGGACATCGCCAACGCGTTTAACACCTTGCCCTGGAGCGTCATCAAGTCGGCACTCGTCTACCATCGAGTGCCGACGTACCTCCGCCAAATAGTCGGGGCATACCTCCATGAGAGGTATGTGTTATACCCGGTTCACGACGGTTGGAGTCGGCGAGAGATGTCGTGCGGTGTTCCACAGGGATCGGTTCTTGATCCACTCCTGTGGAACATCGGCTACGACTATGTGCTGCGGGGTGCGCTCCTCCACGGCGTCGGCATAGTCTGTTATGCCGACGATACGTTGGTCACAGCCACGAGTAAACCGCACCGGGCGGTGGCCATACTGGCGACAGCTGGGGTTGCACACGTAGTGAGTCGCATCCGGCAGTTGGGCCTTGAGGTGGCCCTGTCGAAATCCGAGGCCATTTCGTTTCATGGGCCTCGGAACCGGCCACCTGCGGGGGCCAACATAATGGTAGGAGGGGTCCGCATCGGCATCGGGATGAGCTTGAAGTACCTTGGGCTCGTACTCGACAGCCGATGGGACTTTCACCGGCATTTTGAGCGTTTGGCATCTTGACTCCTGGGGGTGGCGGCCGCTTTGTCAAGGCTGCTGCCAAACCTAGGGGGGCCAAACGCCTCTTGCCGGAGGCTACATGAGGGAGTCGTGCGGTCGATGGCCCTATACGGGTGTCCCATCTGGGCCGAGAACCTGACGGCCCGTAACGGTCGGGCGCTTCGCGCACCGCAGCGCGCCATGGCCGTCAGGATAATTTGTGGCTACCGCACGGTCTCCTTCGAAGCCGCGACCCTCCTCGCCGGATGTCCGCCCTGGGACCTACAGGCTGGGCTGTTGGCGTCGCTTTATAAGTGGCGCCGCGAAGCCCGGTCACTAGGCGAAAAACCCGCGCCTCGCGAGATTGAGGCGCGGAAGGCGGAACTTCGACAGGTCCTAGTGGCGGAATGGCGACAGCAACTCACGCACCCCAGCGCGGGGCTTCGCTGGAGAGACGACATGGCGCCCTCACCTTCCGGTTGACACAGGTGATAACCGGCCATGGTTGTTTCGGCCGGTTCCTGCACCGCATTGGCCGGGAGGAGACGCCCGGATGTCACCACTGTGGAGATCGCCGTGACCCAGTAGAGGACACGGCGCTGCACACCTTGCCGGAATGCCCTGCTTGGGCATCGCAGCGCCGGGACCTAGTCACGGCGATAGGAGTGGTCGAACTCTCGCTTCGGACCTTGATTCGTTCCATTGTCCGGAGCGAGATGTGTTGGGACGCCGCCGCCTCCTTTTGTGAGACGATGATGTCGATCAAGGAGGCGGCGGAGCGGGATAGGGAGCCTACGCGACCTGTCTTCAGCCGCAGAACCGGGCGTCGTCGCCGGAGGGCGCTCAACGATCTCCGGCCACCGTGAGTACACGCCAGCGGGCGTCGGGCCTGTTATTGACTGCCCGCCGTCCGCTAGGCCCGAGAGGCGGCGCACGTGTTCCGCGTGCGCCTCTCGTAGCGTTAGTAGTTCTTTTCCGCTCGTAGTATGAAAGAGGACAAATTATGATGTATGCAGATGGATGCATGCGAGGGACGGGGCCTGCTTCGGCGGGCCAGCTCAGGTGGGGTCGCGGCAGTTATACTAACGTAGTTCCCGTGACCCTGCCATTCAATGGGATCGGATAGAGGAACACCATGGTGGTTTTAGTGGGTAGTCCCGGCGCTTCTCGTCGGGGAGTCACCACACTCTCCCTAGACTGAGCCCCTTTAGGGGCCCAGCCTGGGGGGGGTCAGCCCGTAAATTGTTTGGTTTCCACCATGAGTCAAAAAAAAAAAAAAGAAGGCGAAGAGTTCCTCCCACAGGTTTTACGGACCTTTGACTGTTTTTAGGGTTCCGTTGACTACAAGTACCGCTTATAGTTTCGCCAAATCCGTCCGTTCGTCTGTCCGCCCGCGGTTTACGCGGAAACAAGCAATATAGGGCTGAAATTCGGCAAGATCTTTCATTGTGAATACACGGCCAAAGCTGTATAATAAAATGTCACTTGTACGGCACCCCATTGTGCATGACCCGACATGAACATGACCTGTTCTTTTTAGTATATTTGTAAGCGACCATGTACATATTTCTTTCTCCGCCTTTCATATAGAAAAAGGAGTATGAAAAAAAAAATCAAACATAATAATTATACTTCTATATGAACACAAAAAGTAATTGGGTATGAAATTGTCTTTCTCTAGTCACTCTTATCTCATCCTTAGTCCTAAAACAAAAACGTAGAAAATGGTAAAGTATGTACAAAAATATATTACTTTCTCATTATCCAAGTAATTTTCCACGAGGGCACATCGAAACAACATACAAAGAATAAAACTCGTGGGTTGATAATAAACAATAAAAATATACATTATCAAGTATGTAAGCTTTACAAACAGGGTTTACGACATTTCGACTAGGCAAGAGTTTACACGATGGGTGACGTGTAACGCGACAGCGACTAGAGATGTGACTTCTATGTTTTATACTAATATCTACATAACCTTATGCTTTGTATAGTGCAAACCTGTTAGGGGTGGTTATAATGAACAACTTTTGTCCAGAAACTTTGCCGAAAATGCGATAATTATAAATAAATAATCAGTTATGCCATACACTTTGACGATGTTAGAGTTCGATTTAGTATGGAACAGCCTTCACATACCTTTCATGAACAATATGGAAAACTCTCAGTCATGTAGGTTTTCAGTCACACGATGTGTTTTTGCAAAGTATAATTACGCGCATCTTTTACAGGTGTGTGTGTGTGTGTGTGTATGTTTTATGTCTTGTGTGGAGCTAAATAAATGCATTATTTTATAATTATGCTAGTGTCGTGTTCTTGTCATGCCGTTACACAAGTACACACTGTTGCATTGTTGCGTGATGCGTCACCCGTCTCCATCGCGATTCACACCGCTCATCACTAAAGTCATGCCCAATTACGTAGGATCGGAGGGTTAAACAAATACCGTGTTTAGAGCAACAACGTAACACAAGTATTTAATTGTAGCGTGATGCGTTACCCATCGCATCGCGTGTCAAGTCGCTCATCACTTAAGTCATGTCCGAACAATTACGTAGGATCGGAGGGTTAAACAAATGCCGTGTTTGTAGCGACATCACAATACTCTAGGGGTTGAATTATATCGGCTGAGCACGAAGCGTGTTACATTTTTAAAATCATGACTTACGTGTGTGATATCAAAAACGTTTTGACGTAAATGGTTTAGGATTTATGATATTTGAAGAGGTATGTTTGATAATATATTATTAATTGTGTTTGTCAATGTGAAATGTTGTAGAAATATGTTCTGTATTTTTAAGAGAGAACAGCTATGTGATGTATTTATCAGGCTTTGCAACTGAATACTTTCGTTTAAAAACGCTTGCAGTTTAGAAATATACCGTTGATAGATTATTGGGTTGATCAATTGTGATAAATTTAATATTGCTATGCCATAAGGAATATTGGTGCCAAATTAGTGTCATAACACAGATAATATAAGCTCAATTAAAGATGTCTTGTCTCATCATCATCTATGTCTTACTTTGCTCCTTTTTGTATGAAGGGTTAATAGAACCTAACCACAGAATATATACAAGTACTAAAGTACAGAAGGATCACTTCTCAAACCAATTTATTGAAATTGCGACTCTTGCTACTAAGCAACAAAGTGCAATTCAGCTCGCATAAGCACTCAGTGCCTAACGCGATGTTCACCTAACCGTTCCCGCTCTTTTCTAACACATAACGCTGTCACTGTCTGGCGCGGAGTGGCGCGCTAGGGTTGTCGACTTGCCGCTGCTACTATAATATTTAGTCATCGTCTATGTACCTACTTGACCACGTACCTAATAATAAATAATTATCCTAAAAGTATCCTATCCCACTATTTGAGCTCGTAGAACAAAAACCACAAAAATTCTGGCCGTTTACATTTTCACTATACTAATTATTAGTTATTTCCTAAACGCGTAGACCGATTTACATGATTCAAACAGATAAAATGGTTTTTGAACTAGATTTTTAATTTGACACCATAATCGTTGGGATATCTCAACAAACAAAAAATCTAATTTTCAAGTTGCTCTCGTAAAATAAATAAAATTAAATTTTCAATTTGCTTTCGACACACATCCGTTAAATGAGCAATACTCTGCATCAGACTTGTGATGATACATTTTTGTTGTTAAAGGCGTTTATATAATGTTCGAACACGGCGCGTGAGAATACGGAGCGGTCGCACTCGTTGCGTGACGACTGACGTCTAATGTGAGCGGCGCGCGGCAACCCACTAATTCAACCATGTAGACATGGTCGGTCGAGGTACTTGTAAGTTTGTACCTAAAATGCGAAGTGCACCAGGCCTGGCCTAACATAACCTATTAGTAATTACTGCAAGGACACTTTGCCGAAGTCCACAATTTCTTGTTGCTAGTCCGGATGTACTTTGTGACCGTTGCTTGAATGTTCGCAAACTCCCATTCAATACAAAATTTGTTTTAAGTACTGGAGAGGTCTTAAGAAAAAACGGACAACTGTTAGTAAATAGACGACGCCGTCTGTACAATGTTATAAATATAATTTCAAAATAGTCATATGACTACATGTGATTAGAGCAACAAAGACGTATCAAAAACAATTCCAACAACGAATGCCTTGATTCTGAATAAATTCCTTGTAATATCTTTCTCCGGAACGCAATTCTCTGCCATGCGGTAGTCAAAAACAATATCGTCAATAAAATATCTCCTAATAAGGGACCCTAACATTAAGCTCTAATGTGCTATGAACTTTACAACTGAACAAAAAGGTTTGCAGCGGACGCCATAACAATTAACAATTTATAACATCAAAATGATACGTTGAACTTTTAGGATGGCCATTACAAGACGAAATTAAACTACTAACGTTTTAGTATTTGTGTAAATCTAGGATACGTTGTTTATTTTTTGTGTTATTAAAATATTTACAACCGAAGAGTTGTGAGAGACTTTCATTATTCAAAAATATAAGTAATAATTGTGAGTTGTTATTTCCCATCGTAATAATTAAATTATGTATAAACGTATTCGTTGTAGGAAAATATTTGTGTATGTTTTGTGTTGAGGTGAAAATCCAGTTGTTGGCTTCTCCGCAATTTATTACATAGGGGTGTTGTGTAAGATTCTAGGCCTACTGAAGCCGTTTACCACCACGGTATTCCTCTAATGACCCATGGTAAGAAAAGAGGTCAAGAAATAAACATTAGTAAGACGAGAGGTCCGCGGCCCCGCGACCGCGCCTGGGTGAACTCGTCTCATCTGGCAGAGCCCGTTTATCTCGTTTTTGTAATACACAAAATTTCTGACCTATCAATAACAAGCTACTAATAGTAAAATAGTGTTATGTAATGTGTAATGGCGATTTAATTGAAAACAACGCCATTTATCCGAGAAGGATAGAACTAGAAGAGATTTGACGTATCGGTGGTTTAAGGGTAATTCATCTACTCTGTAATAGATAGCGTTGCCGTTGATTACTAGAATAATGCCTGTCTAGAATTTGGCCTGGGAGGAGCTGGGATTAATTGCAGCAGATTTGTGGAAGCGTGACTCTATTCATCAGCCCTTGTCAGCCACAACAAATCTCAGACATAAATGTACTGTGTTGCACAGCGAATACAAGTTATCTTAACTACACTTAATATTAATAAAATGTCTTACCAACTCTTAGTGATGTTCTTAAGTGGAGTCCTGGAGGCAAGCTAGATACACACAAGACTAAAATTGGCCAATATTAGCAAGTGAATTATCTTTACTTTACCAGACTCTAACGCAGCGTCTTCAATGCACGATGCAAGTTCACAGGATTCGCAATTTCTCCTTGCAAATGTCAATGAATAGTTCACAATGTCCTTTATCACAATTTACCGTTGCCAGCACTAGATCAGGCGGCATTCAAGGCGGTTTACTCTATTTAGTTCAATTAATCAATTCACACGAAATGCAAAAAGGTGTGCTCACAATAATATTCGCGTAGCTACAATGATGTGCTTTTCAAAAGGCGATATTTTATTTTACGTACGAGTCGACAACGTGGTAACTTTTCAACGCGGGAAGAGACCGAAGTGACAGTTCAGTGTGACCATTGTCAGAAATTTTCAATAGACTAAACAAAATGTTACTCAATCGATCTAATCGATTTGACTTATAATAAAAACTAATTCTATTTCAAACATCCACCCGCCCCGGACCGGCCTACCGGTCCGCTAATCGGTTGGTAGACGTGACAATGTTGCAAACGCTCTCCTCAGAATCGAACCGTCCACCAAGACCTCAGCAAATCGGGGAACTCCATCAGCCCCAGTTACCAAATGAAGGATGCGCCCCCTGCGCCATCTGAGTGGCGGAAGGTTAGCCTCCTTGATCAAAACGAGGTCACCAATCTTGGGTGGATCGGTCTTGTCGGTCCACTTAACGCGTTGCTGGAGTATGTGCAAATATTCCAAGTTCCAGCGTTTCCAAAAGCTCTGAGTAATCTGGCGTACCAATTCAAAACGTGAGAGACGACCAGGTCTCGTATCAATATAGGGGTACTCAGGCAAGGCGACAAGTGGGCGACCAATCAAAAAATGGCCCGGCGTAAGGGCCTCCAAATCATTCGGATCTGAGGAGATCGGGCACAATGGCCGAGAGTTCAAAACGGCCTCAATCTTACAAAACACAGTTGCGAGTTCCTCAAATGTAAGGACAGATTCACCGAGTGTCCTGCGCAAGTGTGTTTTGGCCGATTTTACGGCGGCTTCAAATATACCACCCCAGTGTGGACAATTTGGTGGGGAAAACAACCAATTTATCCCACGTCGGGCAAGCCTATCACCTATATCAGCCTTGTTGGTTTCAAGAAAATTAACAACATCATTCAAATAATTATAGGTGCCCTTGAAGTTAGTGCCGCAGTCAGAACGGATCAAGGAAGGCAGCCCTCTGCGGGATACAAATCTGTCAAATGTGGCTACAAACGCCTCGGTCGTAAGCGAGGAGACCAGTTCCAAATGTACGGCCTTTGTGGAAAGACAAACAAAAACACACAAGTAGGCCTTAACAGTCTTGCTGTTTCGAAGTGTCGACGTTTTCACCAAGAAGGGACCAGCGAAGTCCGTGCCAACACCGTCAAACGTCCTGCTCTCAGTTACGCGATCTGCCGGTAAGTCTCCCATCAAGGGCTGCATGGTAGAAGCCTTGAGCTTATAGCAAGGGATGCAGCGAAAGACTACACTCCGAATAATTCTTCGGGCAGACAAGATCCAAAATTCGCGTTGCAAAATGGCCAACAAGGCATTACAACCAGCATGCGAATTTTTAAGGTGACGGTCAGTTACCAACAAGCGTACCAAATGACCGTCCTTAGGCAACAAAAGGGGGTGACGAGCCCCGTAAGGGAGGTTGGCGTTCTTAAGACGCCCTCCAACGCGCAAGAGACAATTTCGATCTCCCTGATTTAAGGATAGCAATCTCCTTTTCAAAATGCGCCAATTGCACAGAACGAACCCAAAAGGTGAGGGACTCCTGTCGTTCCTGTGGTGAGAGAAACGGTGTCAGTCGTTTCTGTTGTGGGTGCCTAAAGTTAAAAACAAAACGCTTTATCCAAGCAGTGACACCTAACAACTTGTCGAGGGAGCTGTAACGATTCAACAAAAAATCGGGGTCGAAGGCGCATTCCACCTTCTCAAGAGCGAGTGTTCGTAGACCCGGCAAATTAGAAGTATTCAAAACTGGCGTTCGAGGCCAATCAATTTCTGGTCGACTCAACCATTCCGGACCCCACCACAGCGAATGACCTATCAAACTAGGCGTCAAGCATCCGCGCGAGGCACAATCAGCCGGGTTGAGCTCACCTGGCACGTGTCTCCAAACAAGTTTGACTTCGGATTTCTGGATTTGGGAAACGCGATTAGCGACAAATACCTCCAAGGTGTGAACAGAAGCCTTCAACCAACAAAGAACAATTTGGCTGTCCGTCCAGGCGTAGGTCCCATTAATACAAATGCTTTTACCCAAAGTGTTAGACACGTGGTTCAATAAGCGTACAAGTAGGGCTGCTCCCGAGAGCTCCAATTTTGGAATGGTCAGAGATGTCCGAAGGGGTGCCACCTTGCTCTTTGCCATGATCAGGGAAACCCTCACCTGACCTGAGGCACTAACTGTGCGCAAGTACACCACGGCGGCGTGACCACGTTCCGAGGCGTCACAAAACCCGTGAAGGGTGGCCTTGTACTTCCCGGGAGGAAGGATGGGACGAGGCAAGGAGATCTCGTTGACGGCAGGAAGTGAGGATACAAAAGAGGTCCATTCCTCAACAAGAGTGCCGTGCAGAGGTTCGTCCCAGGTCAATCCTGCTGTCCAAAGCCTCTGCAAGAAGCACTTTGCCCAAAATATAATTGGACAGATCCAACCGTTCGGATCAAAGGTTCTGGCGACAGTAGACAATACGAGACGTTTAGTCCAAGAACACGGCAATTTCAAGTCTACGTTATATGTAAAGATGTCTTGGACTGGTCTGTACTGAACGCCGAGAACAGCCATCATGGCGGGGTTGTCAACAATCTCAAACAAATGTGGATCTTGCTGATGATCCTCTGGCAAGCCTTCCAAAAGCGCTGGTGAGTTGGAAATCCATTTACGCAACTCATAACCAGCGGAGGCCAAAATACCTATCAATTCGTCCCGCAGCAGGATCGCCTCGTCCGCTGTGGAGGCGCCCGAGCAAATGTCATCGACGTAAATATCGTCCTTCAAGATGGCGGAGGCTCGTGGGAAACGTAAGCCTTCGCGGTCTGCGAGCTCCCAAAGAGAACGTATTGCCAAGTAGGGGCTTGACCTTAACCCGTACGTATTAGTATTGAGCTCGTAGACGACCATGGGATCGCGAGGAGACTCTCTCCAAAGGATCAGCTGGAAACGACGGTCATCAGGGTGGATAATCGTCTGCCTGAACATCATTTTTATGTCGGCCACAAAGACAACCTGATGTCGTCGGAAGCTGGTGATGACGTCACAAAGGTCCTTGACCAACTTGGGACCAGAATGCAAGCACTGGTTCAAGGATACGCCTGTTGAAGTCTGCGCAGAACCATCAAACACTGTGCGCAGCTTGCCAGTCAATGGCTTCAATACCGCATGATGCGGGAGAAAGTAGTGCTCCACCGAACGCCAATCCAAATTTGACACAGACATGTGTCCCAATTGTTCATATTCTCTCATGAACTCAATATACTTCTGTCTGAGCTCCGGATCACGACCCATGCGGCGCTCCATAGCCAACAATCTCTTTTCGGCTAAAGGTCGTGACTCACCAAGCGGAGGCCGAACAGACAGGAAGGGTAGCCTCGTAATGAGCCGACCAGAACGGAGTCGACCAGTGTTGTTCTGGAAGAACAGCTCGCACTCCTCATGTTCTGGATTCAAACGGGCAACTTGAGGGGGCTCCTCTACCTCCCAAAACCTCTGAACTGCATCAGAGAGAGCAGAGCCTACAGCCAACAAATTATCAAGTTCGGGTGGAGGGGGTCCCTAGGTACAGGTCCCATCAAAGCAAATCCAAATATGGTTGGGATGGCAGTCAAACCATTTGGCACCAAGACCCGTTTCCCACCAATCAAAATTCCACCGAGGACATCAGAGCCAATCAACAAGTCGATTTGTCCCGGTGTGTCAAATTTGGGGTCTGCCAGTTCTAATCCCGATGTCAAATACACCACAGCAGCGGGTAGCTGTTTCTGTGGGTGCATACCCAAAATATTCTTCAACACAATAGCCGAGGTTTTAATCCTCGGGTGTGAAGATTCAACAGGGCCAAACAAAACTTTAACTTGCCCTTCAACATTAGAGGCTATGTCACCTATGCCCCGTATACAATTCGGAAAAGAGCCCATATTTAATTTAACCTGCCCTACCAAATAAGTGGAAACAATGCAACCTTGTGAACCTGTGTCCAATATAGCACGGACAACAACAGAGGTCCCCGTGGGTCCCCAGACCCTAACAGCAACCGTTGGTAGGATAACGGTCTCAATGGGGGAGGTTGGAGTTATAGGGCAGGGGTCAATGACCTATTGTTGCCTGGGCGGCGACCGTTGGCCAGGACCTGGCAAGTCAAAATGAGGGTGCGGCTTGAAGTCCTCAAAAGCGCGATGACTCGATCCGCGCGCCATCTGTGGGGGGTCATAATGACGCACCCGCCCAAAACGAGGTGGGCGCGAGTCAAGGCGGGGACGCTCCGCCAAAGGAGGGGAATACCTGGGGCAGCAGTCATGGTGCTGGTGACGCTGGGCGGTCGCACATTCAGGTGCGCGAGAGAAAGGAGGCGTGCGCACGCTACGGTTCTCCAAGCGGGGTGAGTGGCGATCAATTGAGCGAGGCGACTCTCGGCTACGCGCTGGTGAGCCTCGGCTGCCACCTTCAAAACACCCGCCCGTGCGCGGCGTCGGCTGGTTGGACAAGCGGCCAACCTCTCTGGCATTCATACAGAGAATGTCCAAATGCTGTCCTCCACAGTGAGGACAGGGGCGAGAGTTTGGGCAGTCTCGCTGGTAGTGGGACCCTAAACAAGAGAAGCAAAGGCGGCGGGCATTCGCGATGCGCCTACGAGAGGCGACATGAAGGTCCAAGAATGCCCTACAACTGGCCGTTCTGTGCCCCGTGACCTTGCAGTAGGAGCACTCCGCTGCGCTCTGCGTGACCGCAAAGCGAGGAGGGCGCCGGTCAACATTGGCTCGGGTGTGAACGCGAGCCTGCTCTTTGACCTTGGGCGGCTGCGACTTAGCCGGCGTGTCACCACCGGAGTTGTCCAAGAGTCGGCACTCATCATCCAGGAACTTCTCCAGGTCAGCAAAGGGGGGCAGATGGGTCGCGCTATCTCCACCAAAGCGCTGTTCAAAACGCGACCTCAGGTCGGCAGGCAGCTTCTTCAGCACAATGTGCACCAATAGATAAGACCATTGGTCTACGGGCAGGTCAAGGCACTTAAGTGCGTTGATGGCCACCAAGAGCGGGTTCAACAGTTGGGTGCGCAACCCAGAGACCCGGGTGAGCGTCGGCAAACCCAAAATCTGCTCGATGTGCGTGTCGGCGAGGCCACGCTTATTATGGTACCTACGGGTAATTAGGTCCCGAGCCGTCTGGTACGCCTCGTCAGACACGGGCAGATGCTGGATGAGGCCCTTAGCCTCCCCATCCAGAACCGACATTAGATAGGCCAACTTTTGTGCCGGCCGAAGGTCAGCCCTATCATGGACTAGGCTGTCGAACAAATTAACAAAGCCCAGGTAGCTTCCTAGGCAGCCATCAAAATGGGGGAGGTCCAAAGTAGGGAGCCTACTCACCAGCCCCGGTGCTGACCTAGGAAGCTCCTGCTTCAGGCCGGGTTGCCCTTCCCTATCGGCAACTAGTTGTCTCGCAGTATTGGAGACAGCATCATACAGGTCTAAGACCTGGGCATAGTCTTCGATGACCTTGTTTCGCTGGTCAGCAGTGAAATCATTGATTGACACTTCAAGACAGCAAGTGCTGCAAGTGCGGAATTGCTGTTCCACACTTGCCAGGCGATCGTCAATCCGCTCGTACCTTTGAAGTAGGGCCTGCTGGCGATCAGGCCGGTTCACTAAAGCACTGGCTGAGGCAAACCAGCGCAACTCTGATGCAATAGCACCAGCAGCCGCACGCAAGTCCTTGATAGCTGACATAATCAAAATTCAAAAGAGCCCGGACAAGCGCTAAATAAAATTAACAACCAAAACTTAATTTTTCTTAATTCTTTGAAACCAACAAAGTATTAGCCTGTTTACTGCAAGTGAAGGCAAGTGACAGGTATTTACTGCCCAACAAAATTAAAGGTTTCAGTATATTGAAACAAAAACAAAAGTTATCAAAGTTATAACTTATAACAAATTAATAAAGTTGAAACTTCAACTTAATTAATTAATTATTTGCAACAGACAGACTAACTGTGTTATTTATGATATACAATAGGAAGTAAGCACAGAATATGTGTTACCTAACAATATTATCTTTATATTATAACAAAACAAAGTTTATTAATGTGACCCGCCCAAGTGGCAAGGTCAAGTTGGTTGTTTGTTTATGAATATATGCAATAAACTAAATTTACTAAATTTATTGATACATACAGCTGTTATGTATCCAAACAAACTGACTTATTAATGCAACAACAAATTTAAGTTAGATTTTCCAACAATACAAATCAACAATTACTGATTGAGGTTATGTGACAATGTGTTTCAAATTATCTAGGTCAACTTATACAATTAAATATTATGTATTTTAGACAATAACTGACCTGACAAACACTACAATACTGTCTACAAGATGATAAGATACAAGCTCATACCAATCTGAGTTTATACTCAGTAATGCAACAGCGGCTAAATTTCAACTACAGCTCTGCACCAAAAATATGTCTAGAATTTGGCCTGGGAGGAGCTGGGATTAATTGCAGCAGATTTGTGGAAGCGTGACTCTATTCATCAGCCCTTGTCAGCCACAACAAATCTCAGACATAAATGTACTGTGTTGCACAGCGAATACAAGTTATCTTAACTACACTTAATATTAATAAAATATCTTACCAACTCTTAGTGATGTTCTTAAGTGGAGTCCTGGAGGCAAGCTAGATACACACAAGACTAAAATTGGCCAATATTAGCAAGTGAATTATCTTTACTTTACCAGACTCTAACGCAGCGTCTTCAATGCACGATGCAAGTTCACAGGATTCGCAATTTCTCCTTGCAAATGTCAATGAATAGTTCACAATGTCCTTTATCACAATTTACCGTTGCCAGCACTAGATCAGGCGGCATTCAAGGCGGTTTACTCTATTTAGTTCAATTAATCAATTCACACGAAATGCAAAAAGGTGTGCTCACAATAATATTCGCGTAGCTACAATGATGTGCTTTTCAAAAGGCGATATTTTATTTTACGTACGAGTCGACAACGTGGTAACTTTTCAACGCGGGAAGAGACCGAAGTGACAGTTCAGTGTGACCATTGTCAGAAATTTTCAATAGACTAAACAAAATGTTACTCAATCGATCTAATCGATTTGACTTATAATAAAAACTAATTCTATTTCAAACAATGCCAGAACTGTAGAATGTTTCGATTGTTGCCAGAACATTCTTGGGAAGTCTGGAAACGACTCGTTATGTGTTCCGGCTGGTATAAATACCGCGTAATCGCGCGAGACAGACATAGTTACAATTGAATATCGGAGCGATAAACAAGAAGCGAAGTGAAGTAAGTCGGAAGTGTTTAGTGGTGTTTCTAGTGGTGTGAATAGTGTATTTTATTAGTGTTGAAAAATTAAGTGTGTGTATATAGTGTTATTGTGTTAGTGAATAAAGTGCAGTTTTTCTGGCATAGTGTATATAATTTATTACCGAACCCCAGCTCGTAACAAATTGGTGTCAGAAGTGGGATAAATTATGCCGGTTATGCCGAAAGAAGAAACTGAAGGAGTGCGCACCACCAAGAACCGGAACCAGCGCCAGCAAGACCTGGACCAGAGACGCTTCGGAGACGTTCTTACTCCATCGTCTGGTGGACCAGGGGACTCCGCGGCTGCAGTGGAGCCTGCAAGCGCCTCACACTCCGTGACGGTGCCTAACATCACAGCTCTGATGCCGTTCATGCAGGAGCAGGCCCGCCGTCAGGAGGAGCAGGCTCGCCGTCAGGAGGAGCAGGCTCGGCGTCAAGAGGAGCACGCGCGCCACCTGGAGGAACAATTACAGCTTGACAAGGAGGAGCAGGCCCGCCGTCTGGAGGAACAGCTGGTGGTGATGAAGGACCTCAGCGCCGCTGTAGGGAAGGACCTGAAGGTGGTAAAGGAGCAGCTCCAGCAGCACGAGGCTCGTATCAGCGACGTGGAGAAGATCGTACACGACCAGCTTGAGACTCACGTCGCCTTTATAGAGAAGCGTGTATACGACCACCACGAGACCTGTGTTGCTGAAGTAGAGAAGAACTTGCGTAGGCTCGAAGTGACACCAGCGGCTGTAGCGCCCTCATCTCGTGGATTTAAGGTTCCACCATTTGATGGCTCGTCATCATGGTCTGCATACAAGATCCAGTTTGAGGCTGTGATGCGATCGAATAGGTGGACCAAAGATCAGGCCTTAACCGCCCTAACCTTGGGCCTTCGCGACCAGGCCTTGACAGTGTTGGAGGCACTCGGACAAGACGTCACCTACGAGAAGCTTCTGGAGGCGCTGGAGGCGAGGTACGGAGACGTGCACCTCGAACATGTGTATCGTGCTCAGCTGAAGGACAGGACGCAACGCACCGGAGAAACTCTGCAGCAGGAGGCTCTAGAGGTGGAAAAGCTGGTCAGGAAGGCATACCAGTCGTCTCCTGCGCTTATTGACGGGAACCTCGTACAGGCGTTTACGGATGGAATCCGGGACCTGGAGGTAAGAGCAGCAGTGAGGTTTGGGCACTTCAAAGGACCTCAAGGACGCCTTAGCCTACGCTCTGGAGGTGGAAGCAGTGCGACGCGACGACCAAGGTCACCGCATCAGGGAAGTTGTGTCGTCACCTCGGTGCTACAACTGCGGAGAAAGAGGCCATATCCGCTTGAGCTGCCCAAAGTATAGGCAGCCTGGTGACACCCTGTCTCCACCAAAGGGGTCGCCTGATATGCCTGCCAGGCAGCGAGAGCAGGGAAACGAGTAGAAGCCAGGACTGCGGGGCTGGCTTGTAATGGAAGAGCCCCAAGTATCTCGATCTCGCAATCATGCGACGGGAACAGCCTGATCATCGAAGGCGAAATTAACAGAACACCATGCAAGCTGACATTGGACACGAATGCTTCTCGCACAGTCATCGGTCATCCATCTGACAAGACGGGTTCTTCGGGGCTGCTTCATGAATAATGAATGTGTGAATCTGGGAACAGCTACCGGTCAGCACATAACCGTCCGAGGTGAAATGGAGGTGGATCTGGAGCTAGGCAACAAAGTTTACCGTCACAAAGTCATCGTAGCCGATATAGTGGACGACTGCATCCTGGGCCTAGACTTCATGCGGAAGTACCGCTGCGAGATCGATGTTAACCAGGAAGTGTTGAAGTGTGGCTCGGAAGAAGTCTTCGTGGAACTTTTCCTGAAGTTGCACCCAACTTCAGGAAAAGTGTACTGCCTGAAGAATGTCATTCTTCACCCGCGGTCGGAAACGGTTGTACCAGTTTGTCTATCAGGGAATTCTGGTCGAGGGAACCGCTGCAAACTAATCGAAGGCCTAGAGAAAGAGGCCTCGTGGAAAATTGCACAAACCTTGGTAAGGGGTACCAAAGTTTCATCAGTACGCGCACTGAATGCAAGTGACAAGGAAGTGTCGCTCAAGAAAGGGACGGAATTGGGCACCTATGAAGGAGCGGCTTGGATGCGTAGATGTCAAGAGCAACCTACCAGCGCCAAGGTTCAGGATGCACGATTCGACGTGTCTTCACTTTTGAAGGACTGCCAAAGTACCCTGTCAGAAGAAGAGAAGACCAAGGCTAAGAAGATGTTAAACCGGTTCGCCGATATTTTCTCGACCAGTGATGCCGACATAGGGAAGACAGCACTAGTCCAGCACAAAATAAACACGGGAAGTGAAGCACCGATTCGCAAGCGACCAAGACGTGTGCACGTAAACGTGAAGTGGAAGCTATGATCGACGGTATGGTGAAAGAAGGCGTAATCGAGCCTTCGTCCAGCCCGTGGTGCTCTCCGGTGGTGTTAGTTAAGAAGAAGGATGGCAGCATGCGCTTCTGTGTAGACTACCGCCGATTAAATGACATCACGAAGAAGGACAGCTACCCACTGCCAAGGATCGATGACACACTGGATACGCTGACGGGGATGAAGTGGTTTTCTACCTTAGACCTAAAAAGTGGCTACTGGCAGTTGGAAATAGATCCTCGAGACAAGGAGAAGACGGCATTCTCCACAGGGAAAGGATTATGGCAATTTAACGTCATGCCCTTTGGATTGTGCAACGCTCCGGCTACTTTTGAGAGACTGATGGAGCGAGTGCTTATGGAACTGATTGGAGACGCCTGCCTGGTCTACTTGGATGTCATCATCATCGTGGGGCGCACCTTCCAGGATCACCTTCGAAACTTGGAGCAAGTGCTGTCAAAGATACGAGGAGCTAATTTGAAGCTGAGTCCGAAGAAATGCGCGTCATTCAGACGGCAAATGAACTTTCTAGGACATGTGGTCTCGGAGAACGGTATTCAAACTGACCCGCATAAGATCATTGCCGTGAAGGAATGGCCAGTTCCAGAGAACAAAACGCAGGTCAGAGCATTCCTCGGATTATGCTCCTACTATCGACGGTTTGTAAAGAACTTTGCTGACATTGCTCGACCTCTTCATAAGCTCACCGAAGACAGAGTGCAGTTCTGTTGGAATGAGAGCTGTGACATTGCATTCCAGAAGCTCAAGGAACATCTGTGCACTGCACCTCATGCAACGCCATTTATCCGAGAAGGATAGAACTAGAAGAGATTTGACGTATCGGTAGTTTAAGGGTAATTCATCTACACTGTAATAGATAGCGTTGCCGTTGATTACTAGAATAATGCCAGAACTGTAGAATGTTTCGATTGTTGCCAGAACATTCTTGGGAAGTCTGGAAACGACTCGTTATGTGTTCCGGCTGGTATAAATACCGCGTAAGCGCGCGAGACAGACATAGTTACAATTGAATAGCGAAGCGATAAACAAGAAGCGAAGTGAAGTAAGTCGGAAGTGTTTAGTGGTGGTTCTAGTGGTGTGAATAGTGTATTTTATTAGTGTTGAAAAATTAAGTGTGTGTATCTAGTGTTATTGTGTTAGTGAATAAAGTGCAGTTTTTCTGGCATAGTATATATAATTTATCTCCGAACCCCAGCTCGTAACAATAGTTTAATAATACTGCTTATACAAGAACAATCATATACCTACAAAAAATTGTCTATTAAAATTGCTTTGAAAATATACAAATCCGGGGGGCGATTCAGAATCGTTTGATATCTCATTTGACATTCGATTCCGTTAATTGTCAAACGGGCTACTTCATTTTTTGTCAAAACCATCGCATTTCCTGTCAATTTTATGCATTCAGTATGAAGTAAATTAATAAATAAACCGAATTCAATGAATATTTATTAAAAATATCTCTGATAGGCGGCTGAAAGACGAGGACAATAATTTGACATATCGTACGATTACTTGTCGTGACATTCTGAATCGGCCTGCTGATTAGATAACATTTTATTCACTTCTTATAGAATTTGAAATAAAACAAATAAGCGATCATCTTACGCAAAAAGTGAACAAACTTATATAATTAATGATTAAACTTGGGTATAAACCTCTTTTTTAGGAAAAATATAATTGATATTTATTTTTATTTGGTTTATCATACACCACGTGGATACCTCGTAGGTGTTGATCATTCAAATATCCTGTATAAATAAAATGCTTGCGTTAATGACTGACTGACAGACAACGCACAGTCGAAAGTAGTGGGCGCAAGAAGCTGACTGGCAATTTCCACCCTATTTCAATAATGCAAAATTTTATCGCTCTTCAATAATGGCGACCCGTTACTTTTCTTTTCTTTTTTTTTCTGCCAAACAAATTGACTTCATGCTGCCTGATGTTAAGCAGTCAGTGAAGTCCCATAGTGATGGCCATCATCCCAGCAGCCAGCATGGCATTATGGCATGATGGCCCACACGTTGACGGCTGGAGACGGCCGGACGGAGAGCAGCTTTTTCACGCGCCGCTTAAAGGACCCAGGATCATAAGTGGAGGGAAACACGTGGGCTGGTAATGCGTTCCACATCTTAATGGTACGGCAGAGATAAGAGGCGCCGGACCGTTTGGTGCGTGACGGTATCTGTTCTACCGTGTCAGAGTGGCACCTTAACCCTGCACGTGTCGTTCGGGATAGGAAAGGAAAGTGTGGGATTAGTTGAAAGAGCTCTTCGGAGCACTCACCGTGATAAATGCGATAGAAGACAGCCATTGAGGCCACTTCTCTGCGTAATTGCAGTGACTCAAGAGTCTTAGTGGCCTCTGGATCCCCAATGATACAGACAGCACGCCGCTGCAACCTATCGAGGGCGTCCAATAAGTACTGAGCGGAGCCATTCCAAAGGTGAGAGCAGTATTCTACGCAGCAGCAAACCTGGGTCTTGTATAACAGACACAACTGCTCCGGCGCGAAAAACCTCCTCACCTTGTTCAGGACTCCGAGTTTCCGAGATGCGGATTTGATGACACCCTCGATGTAGTTTTTCTGGTTGAGATTTCTGCGTATGTCCATACCCAGGATATTGAGGCTGTCTTGAATCGGTAGTGGAGTGTCCAGAAGATAGGGATGGGGAAGGAATGGAGATACCTTAGCTGAGAATGCGCACACCCGTGTTTTCTTGGCGTTGAACTTGACAAGGTTCTCATCACCCCAATGCGAGATGCAGTTCAGAACCCAGTCAAGCTCAGTAACAAGTTTTCGCCTATACTCCTCTGTATCGGCTTGTTTAGCCGCAGGGTGTCCAAGATATCGCCCATGTACTGTCATCTGCAATAGCAATAGCAATGTATGCCCCCAAAAGTGAGCATATCATTGATATGCAGAAGAAAAAGAAGAAAAAGTGGGCGATAACACGGACCTCTGAGGCACACCAGCATTCACCTCGAGAAATATATATATATATATATATATATATCTGTGGTCATAGATCAGACAATAATAAATGCGTTTTTGGTCAATATGACTTATCAATATAGGTATAATCGCCAAAAAATGCTTTTTCATTTGGTCAGATTAGGATAACTGCATGCAAAATATTACTGTTGTATTGAATACTAATCAGATTATGATAACTTTTATATTTCAACTTTTGTCTTGGTCATATTGCGTTAAGTGATTTTATTTAGATCTGACCGAAAAGACTTAGGCAGAGAGACTTAGAGACTTAGTGATAGAGAAGAGTATAGTTCTGATGATGATGTGCAGGATTGTACTTGGATCCCTGCTGGTACACATAATGAACACGTGTCATCATCATCATCATCTAGCAAGACATCTACTCCTAGAAGTATTGGAAGCATTGCTGTCCAAGCATTGGTTTCTCAAACACAGGATAACGTTAGAGGAAAAAGGAAGCGTGGTGTTGGTATGATGCAAAGAAAACTCCATAAGGAAAGGACAGAAAAAATAAAAAAAGGGCGAAGAATACATTAATCAGGCGGGGAAAATAATATTGGGTAAATCTGTAGGTGTACTAAAAGATTACAGATTAAAATGTAAAACTAAATTTACAAATGCACAATTACAAAGAATTTGTACGGATTATCGCGCCATGGAAACTAGAGATATGCAACGTTTACATTTGAGTAATCACATACTAATAACACAGCCAATTAGAGTTAAACAGGTTGAAAACAAAAAGAAAAGAGAAATATCCGTAGAGTACTCTATTGAAAATGAAGGCAATTTGGTAAAAGTTTGTCAAAACTGTTTTCTAAATGTTTATAGTGAGAATCGTGGTTTTGTAAATGTCATAATTGACAAGAAGAAAAAGTCATCTACCGGTATCATTGGACGGGATGAAAGAGGCAGACATGAGCCAAAAATTAAACACTCAGATGAAGCAATTGAATATGTGCGTAATCATATTTCTAATTTCCCTGCATACGAAAGCCACTATTCAAGACGACACACTACGAAAAAATATCTGGAGACTGGACTGAATTTACAAAAAATGTATAACTTATACCAAGAGCAACATACCATGGACAATATAACTACAAAAATAGTCAGCCTTTCTACATATAGTAATATTTTTAAGACGTTCAATTTAAAATTTAAAAAGCCACATAACGATACTTGCCATACTTGTGATACATTTGTAGCAAAAATAAAAATTACAATAAATGACATTGAGAAAACAAGACTACATGACGAACATGTCTCACATCAGGATAAAGCAAATTTCCATTACTAATGTAAATCTTTCGATAAACAACGTGCCAAGTCATCAGGGAGTACCATCGTTGTCGCTGTGTGTGATTTACAGCAGTGTCTCGCTACACCATACCTCAATACTAGTGTAGCATTTTACAAAAGGAAATTATGAACTTTTAATTTTACAGTCAGGAACTGTAACACTGGGAGAACTACTTGCTTCATGTGGCATGAAGGTATCGCGCAACGTGGTGCTGACGAAATAGCATCTTGCCTAAAAATTTTCATAATGAGTTTGCTCGAAGAAACAGAGCACGTTATTATTTATTCAGATACATGTCCCGGACAAACCCGCAACAACACATTACCTGTTTATATAACTACATACTTACGCAGAAAGTTGGTTTGAAGACTATAGATCATAAATTTCTAGTTCCTGGTCACACACATTTAGAGTGTGATGCTGATCATGCCTCAATCGAACGTGCCAAGAAGAAATATAATGGAAGAATTTCTATTCCAAATGACTGGTACATGCTTGTGAGAATAGTCAGCAGTAAATTCACTGTGATAGAATTGTCACAAGACGACATTTTCGCATTTTCAAGCCTCCTGAAGCAGTCGCTTATCAAGAAAACCAAAGATCTGAATAACGATCCTTTTCTGTGGCGAAACATATTTTGGATACGTGTCGAGAAAGAACATCCTTGGCTTTTCTCTTTTAAGTATTCACTGCGAGTGGAAGACGAGTTTAAAATATGTGACATGAAGAGGAAAGTCAGAGCCAATCGAAATAATCAGCCAATGATGGATGTTCGTAAGGCGTACAATCAGCCATTATTAATAAGTAAAGAGAAACATAAGGATATTCTGTCTTTATAACAGTACATTCATCCAGTGTACCATGATTTCTATAAGAATGTAATAAAGTCTGACAACGACGTAGTAGACACATCACATATTAGTGATTATGATTCCGATTCTGAATAGAAATTATTCTATTATAATGACGTTACCTTATTTTTCTAATTATCACCTTATTTTTTTAATGCTGCTTCGAGTGCAATGATATTTGCCAAATATACTGCATTGTAATTTTGTTGGATTTTCAATTTAAATAAAGTATTTTTCTCATATTATATATTTTCCATTTAAGATCATAACATGATAACTACTTACTTCTTTTGATCAAAGTGTGACAAGTGCAACCGTTCTTTAAAAAAATAACAATACATGAATAATACGCGTTCCAGAAGGAATAATATTTAAGTATTTTAACAAATTAGTAATACATTTCCTTTATTTTAAAAAACATTTTTGTTTTATAAATCTAGTGTCTCATATTTTTATAGTGCCTTCTAGATTGCTCAATAATTTAATTGCTTGTCCTGTAAAGTAATGAATTTGTATTTATCATATTCTGACCTATGGCCACAGATATATATACATACATAAATGTATTTAAAAAATATATAATTATGTTTATCCATTGTCCAGCACCGAAATTACAAGCTCTGCTTAGTTTGGGACTAGATGATGTTGTTTGTATGTGGTAGAAAAATAATGTTTATACCTGAAAGAGTAACAAACATTAACCCAGTAAAATAGAATAGGCATCATTAAATTATTCTCATAGATTACTTGAAAATATGGCTGCGAATTCAGGTGTGATTAAAAATAAACTTTTTTAACAATGCCCTTAAGTTGCAATGCAAAATTCTTTATACCTTGAGAGAGAAATATATATAATAAAATTGTAACTTTGTCATAAAAGAGAAATTAAAAATACTTGCGATTAAAACTGGTGTGCAAAACTGCGTGTGATCACTTCCAAATGATTGAAGTTTTGATTTGCCAATTATTTTGTATTGGCTGCATTATTGGTACGTAAATGATGATGTTAAACAAATAAATCTAGGAACGAAAATCTCTAAGATACACTCAAGACAGAACTTAATAAAATAAAATCAAGAGAGAGTCGGCCTCGCCCATGAAGGGTTGCGTAGTAGAGTTTTGCACTAAACCTATCCATTATCTTAACCTTACCATATACTACTATCACTTTTTCGCCAGTACAAATAACGTTATTTTTCATAGTGTATAAACGACAAATATATTTGCGGTTTTTGAATATAATTATGATGTATGTATCTCAAAAACTTCATATAGTTCAAACCAATTATCGTTGGAAGTTTTATTTACAACCTACAGTATTTAATTTTTTTAGATTTGATTAAAAAGCTGTTGTTTTGTAGCCGAAAGTAGCAAAATTTCGTAGAAATTGCATTTCTCTCTTGAGGTATTCTTCAAGAATGATTAAATTTGAATTCAATAATTCAAATTTAATCATACAATTTTTAGGTGCTTGGTATTGTCAAGTGGGGCTTTACAAGTATTCTATATAATTATAATTCGAGCTTGAAACATCTATAGTATATTATGTATATATGGATGCATCTATAGCGATGATGATGTCCTCCCGACCGATTTCAGCTACGGCGGCTTGTCTATATATGAGACTTGCCAACTGCGCGGGACATATTATAGTGCACAAGTGTGTGCGCATACACAAGTGCACTCTCTATTCCCTCACTCTCATAGTTCGATGGGACGCCACAAGCGACACGACCGGAGAGAGATTGGGCGCAGGACCAACGGCTTAACGTGCTTTCCGAGGCACGGGGGTGTGACACCATTGTAAGGAGCTGCAACTGTTCCACATTGTAATTAATTACTTGTAAATAGTAAATAAGAACATACATAATACTTAAACAAATATGCAGTTACTTAATTAAGTGCTGTAGTAGTCTTCCAATGTGAATCTTGTGTAACAGGAGCATCCACTACCGCAGGACCACAGAGGCATCTATAGTATATATGTATTAAACGAAGTTTCGTGTGTGACACACACGATACTTCGTACTTCGATATGCCCTTTGATTATAGGATATCGAAAAGATACGTTTTATTTAAATTTTTACAGGACGGTTTTCTATACTGTTTGCACTAATGCAATGTAATATGCATGATGTAGGTTTAGTATATAATTTATCGCTACCGGTCATACCCATTCGGTGAGGCTGCCGGGCGGCGGTAGGTAGTTAAAATGTTTATCGGCATGTAGATTCTGCACTTTTACTGTCGCAAACGCCTCGATGACGAAAATTGACATTACAATTATTAACCAATCGAGATCCTGACTTCAGTTACATTATGTCATTGACAGTGACAGTACAATAGCATAGAATAAACTTTTGAAACGCTAAAAATCTTCAGCCCAACTCAAAAATTATCATTAGTTGTCTTAAAACTAGATCTCAAATGAACTAACAAAATCAATAGTTGTCAATACTTGTCTAGGTCAATCACAACTTGTGTTCAAAAGATCTAGTATGAGTTACAAAATAGTCGACGCATTAGATCGAATCACGTCAGCTCTATTCCATCAAACGTCTTAGATAAAAGGACATGGTTATATCAACAAGTTTTTGGCAGTATTTCGGAAGCTTTTAGTTTTTATTCATCCTCTGGTATTTGGGGAAACAATTTTAATGGATTAATGGAAGCAGAATTAAGTGATTGTGTTTACGTAATCTGTTTAGTTTCCTGTGTAGGTTTTAGCATTGTTTTAGCTTGTGCGGTAATTTACGCAATGTATATTTCGGATATTCCGACGTATATCAGTGTATATGTGATTATCGTGAAATGTTGTATGAGTTATAAACAATTTTAAATATTTTAGGCGCATACTTTAAAGTGATGAGATTGTGTAAGGATTTATTTACAAAGGTATTAATCTCTCAGGTATGCAGGTTTGCTCACGATGTTTTCCTTCACCGTTTAGCAAGCGATAATATAATTAACAATTTAACACGCACAAAACTTAGAAAAGTCATTGGTGCACGCCTTGGATTCGAATTTTTCACAGTTATGAAAGTCAGCAGCATTTATAAAGCTAACAAACGCATCCCATGGTAGGTCCAAAATTTAAAATATTATTCCTATATATTTCGCCAGTCAATTGGCAACCCTCACGCCTTAAGAAAGATTATAAAAAAATGACTAATTACATTAATAAATTGCTAAACAAACCATTGCTGTTGCGCTTTGAAACTCTACTTTCCATATTTGTACAACACTATGATCAGATTTTTGGGACGACGAAAATTTATGGAACTCCTCAATTTTCTATCAAAACTTTAACTTTGTACACTACACAAACTGCCTGAACAACCAGCATTTCAACAATTTAATTTGTTAAATATTCCCACGTTTTGGCCAAAGAATACGAAAAGTAGAGTAAGTATAGTAGGGTATTAGTTTCAAAGACATTATATTATATACAGAGATAGAAAAAAGTATTGCTTTCATAAATGGGCAATATGTTAAAACAAATTCAGGCATTGCAAAGGGAAAAACATGCATACATGGAAAGCTTTCAAACATTAGAGTCAAAGACTCAAGATTTAAGGCAATTATCGCGCTCATCTACGATTGAAATACGCAATGTCCCTCAGAGTAAGGAAAATGAGACGGCTGAGGACTTGACCAGTGTCGTAATGAATGTAGGAACAGCGACTGATATGCCTATTACAACATCTGATGTTCGGGACATATATCGGCTTCCAGGAAAACCGAGCACAAGCCGGCCGATTGTCGCAGAATCCATGACGTTCATTCGAAACCTCGTTTCCTGACCAAAGCAAAAGAATTTAATAAGAAATACACCAAGGAAGATCGGCTCAACACCCTGAACATCGGCTTAGATGGTGAACGACGCCCTGTATATGTAGCTGAATATCTGCCGGCTAGCTCGAGGAAACTCTTTTTTGCAGCTAGAGAATATGGGAAACTTAATAATTTTAAGTACTGCTGGACCATTAACGGCAACGTTTTTCCGCGTAAAAATTAAGGAGCTAAACATATATTGGCTAAGACTGAGCAAGCCCTACGTGATATTGATATTAATTAATGACTTTTAACTGCAAAATTTTATCATGTTTTCTTATATCGCACCTTTAGAATTGTACTGACCTAATTCGAAATTCGTATTTTTTGGTAAACGCCAAAAATGTATTCGAAGAATTGGTAGTTTTTTAGTTATTGGATTATAATACTTGCAGATACCAACTTGATGTCAACATTTTACTTTTAAACTAAATTAAAGAAAAGTGAAAAACATATCATGCTTTCATAATCGTTTATTTTGATATTTTGCATCGTCATCATTACACACTCACCACCATCAACACCTACTAACATCAGGTAATCATCTTTACTAAAAAATATTATATATTTTAGCCTTACTAATACTTATAACAAAATAAATAACTACATATAATTATAAATAACAGAATAGATAGAATAATAGGTAAAAAACCGTGTCATGAAACCAGGCGTATGCACTAGTAATTACTTTAGTTCCTATAAGGTAATTCAAATCTTTTTTTATTTTCTGCCAGCTCTATTTTATTACAATCAGCTTTTGATAGTGTCTGTTCAGCCTTCAGCATTTTGACTGTAATCTTATCATATCCTGCAGCCTTACCTAATTCCATACTTCCCAGTGCCTTCAAAATCTCATCCACGCCAATATCGCTTTCACCATTGCTATCATTACCATTTATTACAGTTGCGGGTGTCTCTATCGCCGTTCTTTCAAATAATACTTCAAAATACTCTTTCCATCTCTTCAGCACGCACGATAAACCATTCAGTATCTTCTCATTCATGTCTCTGATCGATGTGTATTCCGAGGAGTGTGTTCTTCCTCGAAAAAAAAATCATCTTTCTTTTCCTCTTTCTTCTTTTTAACTATCTCTTTCACTATTATTTTTGATCTAACAAACTCTTTTCTAGCTTCATCTATGTCCTCACTCGTTGCTCTTCCCATTCTTTCATTTGCTCTAGCAGCCAGCCAATCTAACCAAGCTTTCTACTGGTGATTGCACATCCCTGTCCCACCATGTATTCTTAATCATTCCTATTTTCCTTCTCTTGATCACACCACATATTTCAGATGCTACACATACTACCTCTTCCTTACGAGACTGCCATAATTCGAGAATTCCATATCATTGATGCAATCGAACCTCTCAAATCTTGCTATCAATTTTCATTTATATTCATCTTTCACATCTTTCTCTTGTAGGTTTTCAACTTTTATTCTTTCCCAGACCCTCTCTTGATTGTGTTTTTGGTGTCGCCATCCTTTAAAGAGCCCACTTATCCGGCTTAACACCAAAAAGTGGTCTATATGCCAATCCCCCGGTACACCCTCGTATCTATCACATTCTGTCTCAATCGTTCATCTACTATTACAAAATCAATCATACTTCTTCTAACATTTTTCGCCTCACGTGTATACATATGTATCCTTCTGTGATCAAACATGGTGTTTGTCACACAAAGGCTCCACTGCAAACAAACCTCGAGTAGTACTTGGTACTCGGTGGTGAGAGCGTGAATGAAAATGGAAAACCATTTTCATTCACGCTCTCACCAGCGAATCCACCTAAAACCCTTTCAAACCCATCTCGCTTTACTCCCACCCATCCATTGAAATCGCCTAACAGGATCAATCTTTCGTTATCCTTACAGTTCCTCAAAATCTAAGAGAAACTCTCCAAAAACTCCTGCCTTTCGTCTTGTTCTTGTTGTGACATGCCCGTTACTATATTGACCGGGGCGTAAACCCCTACAGTAAGGACACGAGTAAGTCCGACTTTCATTCTCATCGATATTAGCCTAGCATTACACATTCAAACTCTTTTACGCACTCATTCATTCGCGCAGACAGTATTATAACAACTCCCTTGCAGGCTCTAGTGGTACTGTCTACCGCAGACCAATACGCCGTGTATGCACCGTGCTTGGTAGTGCCACAACCCTTCCTTTTTGTTTCATTCACACACAGAACAATCTTTCTATCATCCATCATCTGACATACTTCATCCAATTTACTGTCCATCCCTCCTCCAACATTCAACGTTGCAAAACGGCTTTCCGTAGGCCGCTTTTCGCCCTTGCGGGGAACGAGACGAACCGCGTTGCCGCCGTATGGAGAAGTAGTTTTTGTTCCCATAGCGTTCCCACGAGATTTAGGGATCTAGACTGTCCCTCCCCGCAGAGCCCTTTACGGGGGTAAGGTGGAATCACAGCTGTTCCGTGGACCACCAACACAGGCACCTTCCGTTTACAATCAGCTTGCCCTATTGCCACGAATCCCTCGTTACGAGTCGGTTCACACTGGTCGATTTACACCTTAGATAGGGGTTTTGTGTCGGGTATGCTCCCTTAAAGTTGGTTTAATTTCGGAGTTTTCCTTCTCCTAGACAGGTTGCCAACCATGGCTAACGAGGCCCAACCCCCGAACGTTTAGTTTAATTTCTGAGTTTTCCTTCTCCTAGACAGGTTGCCAACCAAGGCTATTTTCATTTCGGGTATTCAATAATTGAGAAATGTGATCTGCTCTTCTTTTTAACCTCTAACTTGATCTGAAATAAAACGACAATATAATTATAAACTCACAAAGTAGGGTAGAATTAATTATAGATTAAACATATTTACGTTTAAGTCTCCGTAGTCACAAAATCTGTTAGTAACGTAATGCTATAATATAAAATTCGGCTCCACAATTCATGCAATGTTTAATAAAAAAATTACGGCAGTACAAATACGTCACCACAATATTATCTTATTAATATTGAAACGCCCTAAACCAATAAAATGTCATTACAAAATTAAATACTGATCAAATAACTTACCATAAGTTTAGAATTAAAACGGCGGAATACGGTTTACGGCGCTTACGGAGCGCTAGCGCAAAACCCAACGTTTAGCACTATCGTCGCAACACTGAAACGGGTTCTTTAATACTGAGGGACGCGCGGGTATGGCGTGATTTAAAAGAGACAGAAATAGTACGTTTGTCCTTTTCCGGCCCAAATGCATATCGTATATTTGCCACACAATACTACTTAGTTACTTCCATGGTTTCTTACAATTTTTATTATATAATATTATGATTGTGCCATGTGCATGCCAATTTCTTATTCTGTCAGTTTGCGTGTTGACGTGACATATTTTATATATAGATTGTTATGTATTGTTATCCTATGGCCCTTTTACGTTGTTAAGATAATTTTATTGCAATGATGAATCTATATATAGTTAATCGTGAAATAGATTCATAGCATATCTAAATCGTATAAATGCGAACCATTAAATTGTAAAAAGTATATGGTACATCCATCAAGGGGATTGAAAATATTGCACTTTAATAAACGTAGTCTTGGCAAAAATTTCGATGAGGTTATTGCATTTATGGAGATAGGACAATAGGTTTGCATTGTGATATTCTTGTTTTGCCCGAGTGCTGGCTTAGCAAGCTCTCGCACCTACCAACATTACAAGGATATATATCTTACTTTACCAATAATACCTACAACCAGAATGATGGCTGTGCTTTATATATAAAGTCAAATATTATAGCTTATGTATTCGAACCATATTTTGTTGATGCAAACTGCCTTATTTGCAGTATCGATGACATCTTATTGGTTGTCATATACCGCTCTCCGTCCTATAGAAATGTCACCAATTTTAGAAACAGTCTTGACGATGTATTGAAGTCGCTCTCTCAAACCGTTATCCTAGTGGGTGACATTAATAAAGACATCAAATAACGGAATAGTGACATTCATTCGGATGAATATCTATCCTTTACAGCATCTCACGGACTTCTTCCCGCTCATTATTTTGGATCACGTGCTTTTAAAGACTAATCTCTCTGCTACAACGTTAGTTATTGAATCATCCATTTCCGACCATGAACCAGTGCTCTTATTTTTACAAAATACCAAAAAAAAGTTTGAATGTACCTCGCACCAAGAGTAAAATCAACTATAATTTAGTAATTAATGACATCGGTAGTGCTGATTGGACCCCAATTCTCAACATAACAGACTCAAATTACGCAGCGAAATGTTTTATAGAAAAAATATCAACAGCTATAAATCGACACACGCAGACATTTACGATCTCTGGAAAACAACGATGTCTTAAGCCCTGAATTACCCCAAGTCTCCTACGTCGCATTAGGCACCGTGATCGCATGCCTTTTAAATTAAAGAAATTGTCAATTGTAAATGTCAAAGAAAATTGTCGTACGTAAAGTATCGGCATTATTGCAATCTTCTCTTAAGACAACTTAGACGGGCTTATGAAAAGAAAAAAATGCGAAAGCTAAATGTAATCCTATGGCAACATGGGATGTAATTAAAAAGGTCACCGATTTACAAACAAATTCTTCACCCCCCTCTGAACTTTTACATCTTCAATGTACTCCGGAATCCTCCCTTAACTTTATAAATGATTTCTTTTCGAACATTGGCAAAAAATTTGCTACAAATTTACACCCTTCTCCTACGATTACATCTCACTCTATCAGCTCAATAAACCAAAGCGGCTCAATGGTTTTTTTCGAAACTACTGAGAGTGATGTTATGGCCATAATTAAAAATCTAAAATCTGACTGCGCCGCAGGCTGGGACAGCATTCCTACCAATATAATTAATAGTACATGTAATGTAATGGCTCCAATTATTACTCATATATGTAATATTTCGATCTCAACTCTAGGTAGTAGAGCCTTGCTGATTTCAGAGTGAATGGGCCGGCTCGACCGGGGAAGTACTACCCTCTCACAGAAAATCGACGTAAAGTAACAGAATCTAAACTGTTGCGTTTCGTTCGGTGAGTGAGAGTGCCGGAGGCCCTATCCCCTATTCCTTCTCCTCATCCCACTCCTTATCCTATCCCTTTTCCCAACGCCAAGGGGCGGCAACGCACTTGTGACTCCTGTGGTGTTGCTTGTGTCCATGGGCGGCGGTAATTGCTTACCATCAGGCAATCCGTCTGCTCGTTTACCGCCTTATAATAAAAAAAAAGACTGGTTTCTTCCCAGATGTGTTAATAAATCTGGGCGCCGAGACGATATTAACAATTACAGACCGATCTCAATATTATCTGCTATGTCACAAATCCTCGAGCGTATCCTGAATAGAGCCTTAATCAAATACCTAAAATCAAATAACATTTTAGCCAATAATCAATTTGGTTTTAGAGCAAACATGAGTACTGAAGATGCTGTGATGGCCTTGTCTCAACACGCAGTAAAGACCCTTGACAAAAAACGCAAGTACTTAGGCATATTTCTTGATTTGTCGATACCGTCTCGGTGCCACTTTTATACGCAAAATGGAGTGTATAGGAATTCGAGGAGTTGTTTTGGATATATTGAAGGATTATTTGAGCAATCGGACGCAGGTTGTTAAGATTGGGCAGACTAAGAGCGAAGAGGTTTCTGTCTCTTAGGGCGTGCCTCAAGGTAGCATTTTGGCTCCAACCCTATTCCTTATATACATAAATGACCTATGTAAACTACCCATCGAGAATAAGTAAAATTTTCACATATGCTGACGACACAGCTCTGGTCATTGATGGCATGGACTGGGCCCAATGCTATCAGAGCGCTGAGGTTGCGCATTCAATTGTGATGCAATGGCTGAAAGATAATTTACTTACGCTTAACATACCTACACACCCATACCCTTTGCTATTAGGTCACTTTTATGTCCACCACCCTATTCCACTCTCAAAACTCATGTCTGTCCCTTTCAATTTCACTGCGATTGCCTTACTATCACTAAATCAAGTAGCGTAATATAAGTATTTGGGAGTACACATAGACCAACACATTTATTGGCATAAACATATCGAGATCCTGTCAAGCAGAATACGCAAAATAATATACATCTTCAAAAAGTTGCGTAGCTCGGCAAACAGAGATACTCGTATAATGGTGTACTATGCTCGATGCCATACTCTCTTGTCCAATTGTTTACCGGTCTGGGGAGGAGCCACGGAGAATGTTTTTATCCGACTAGACTAGAGCGGCACAGAGAGCTGTCCTTAAGGTTATGTTCTGCCGACCACGAAGGTATCCTTGTCGCACGGGTGATCGATTTTCACGGGATAGCCGGGATCGATCACTCGCCGAGCAATAAAAAGAGATGCTTAGGTTGTCTTACGGGAAATAAATAAAAATATCACCAGGACAGATTAAACTCGCGTTATATTCCAGATTCACAATTTTGATTAATAAAAGAACCGACACTAGGGGTTAACCGGCTAGATAGTTATCCAGGGCGTAGGTCGTAAGTTAACACTCCACAGGTCCACGGATGGATACTCAGCTTTCACGTGTCCCAGCAGAAGAAAAAGCCAGGCAACCACGTGTGTCGCCGGTATATATGTCGTCGGCAAGCGGGTGAGGGTCCCCACTCCAGTGCGTCATCGTAGTGGGGCTCGCAAGCGCGGAGGCACGACGTCACATCCTACAGTGCAACTTTATGCAGAAAGTAAGTTGTTAACAGTGAGGCAGCTCTATGTGCTCCATTCTGTTCTGGTAGACTTAAATATACCCTATATTGTTTTCTATACTGCCGTACAAAATCTATTTAGCTAACAGACAGTTTCAGAATATAAGTTCAAAATTATATAACTACTTAAACAAAAGACTGGAATGTTTTTTCGAAGAATAACCATGATTGTAAATCGGTTGTAAAAGCGTTTCTTCATAAATTGGATTACCGTAATACTGAGAACTTACTCGTACTACTAGAACGTTAAGAATAATTTAAACATGGGCTAATTAGTAGTAACATAGCATAGTATGGCGCGCACACACACACACCACACACACACACACGCGCGCGCGCGCGCGCTCACATGCACACGCACACACACACACACACACACACACACACACACACACACACACACACACACATATATATATATATATATATATATATATATATAATATCGTAATAATCAATTTAAATAAGATACAAAAATAATATATCGGCTTTATTAAACTTTTAATTTCTTTTACTGTCCATCTGTGTCACGTATAGTATAAGCTGATAAATTCACGGACCTCAGTATGAAAAGGGAATTAGGCCAAAGTCTACTACGGTGGCGCCAGCTGTGGATTAGCAGACTTTACGTCTTTCCAGAACATTCACGATCTTTTCCTTTGGCGGTAAGCAAGCAATAATAATGCATTAATTAATATTATATATATATACTATCTGCTGCCCGCGACGTCGTCTGCGTGAACGCTATACAGCACCTAACTATTAAATAAATACCTACGATTATACCTTTTAAAAAAATACGCGGCGGCGATAGCCCAGTGGTGTATGTAACGGACTGCCGAGACGATGGTCTTGGGTTCGATCCCCAGCTACCCCTGGCACACACCTATGACTTTTCGAAGTTATGTGTGTATTAAAAAATATTAATTAATTATTGCTCGCTTCACAATGTGCCCGGTAGACGGCAATAGGCTCGCCCCCTATTACATTGGGACCGAAACATATCTGGCGAAGTGTGGGTGTGTAATACACCTCTGCCTACCCCTTCGGGGATAAAAGGCGTGAAGATAAGAGAAGATATACCTTTTAAAATAACATTCATTTACCCGTTTCTTCTTTATATTTCATACCTGCAGAAAGTGTAGTAACAGAGGGAGACTGTCTTTTGTAAAATTGACCTTCAAAAGGTGCTGATTTTCAGCCTGCTTTGAATAAATGACTTTATGGCGATTCTGCTGAATTAAGTCATAAGTTGTGACTGAAGCAGATGGAGAAAATAAGGAATACATAACAGGGTAAAATACATACTTATAGGACTTCTCGATATACAACATTAGTGGTTTGGCTCTCCGCAGCCAAAATGTAAAGAGAGTCAGGACTGGTGACGCAGGAGCAAGCGATATACAGGACACCCGCTGCCCTCAATGTCTGCCTCTGCGACTTATTGATGGTCATCGCGAAGCAAACACTCACGGGGAACTGTATGCGCTTGAATTATGAGGTATGGGAGGAATGCGTGGTATAAATACTGCCTCGCTGACGCCACAACCCGTAAGAATTTCCTCAATTGTGTGTCTGTGGAGCGAGATGACTTTCAGGCGGGTCACGTTACACAACTTCGGAGGAGATAGGTTCCGAAGAAGCATAATCGGGACACCGACCTTCAGCATGATGCTATGCGCTGGAAGTTCACTTGCTGACTGGGAGTTCAGAAATTCCACGGGATAATGTGTGGCGTTTTCTTGCTCGACGACAGTGTTTATAGAGGTGTAGACCACTTCATTCCTCTCAATTTCCGAGACAATGCATTCGGTAATTGCTACAGCCTGATCATTTTTGGGCGTCAAAGTAGGCCATTCACACACTCACGAATTCTGCTATTACGGTATACAGCTGTATGCCTAATTCTAAGCTGAATACAACTCTACTGAGAGATTCTGGAAGCACCACCTGTCCACCTCTCTCCTCTGGTAGAGTGTCTTCGCCAAGACTTAGAAAGACATCTTAGAATTTTTGAGCACGTGCATTGACGCCAAGCTGAGCTCTCATATTAATGGTCAAGCACAGCAAACGAACTCGTGACCACAACAAAGATAATTTCAACGAAGCACTCACCTTGTCCGTGTGGTGACGGATCAAAAATACGGAATGTCACCACCCCATATCATCCCATGGGTGTCGTAAGAGCCGACAGAGGGAGCAAGAACAGCACTGTAAGTGGTAGCACCATCTACCTTCCTATATATAACGAATCGCATCAAGATCAATCGTTCCACGTCTAGTGCGAGCGATACCATATTTCCGTCCCGCTCTATCCCACTCCCTGGAAGAGGCACTGCCTTCGCCTGATTCGTCGACGCGATCGTGGACGCGAGTGACAGTCGAGAACATTCCGCTCGCTGAGAACGCCGTCTCGTTCGTACCGCGCCGCTCCCGTATGTGTTTATTACCGCTTCCACCAAGGAAAACCCGCTCGCAAGGGAAAGTGAAACGAATGGTGTAGTGTAGTGAATCAAACAGCTTCAGGATTCTCGAAACCACCAGGAGACTGCCCTACGGAAACGAAGAAGGTTGTATAAGGTAGGTGCCCTCCATCCTTGAAATATCCTATACCCACTCAATCACCTCTTCCCTTATTCCTTTCTAGGCGACCCAGAACTCGCCCTAATACAGTCCATTTTCCTGCTCCAAGTCGCCTAGAACCCTACGGTTTCGGTGTAACGCCGAACCATTTTTTTGATCCATACGAGTCGGATTCATTTACGTTTTATACGTTATACCGCTATACCTAGGCAGTTATAGCACCTAGCTATACTCCTAATATATTCACATAACCGTCACATGGTTATTTCCGCCCGCATCAGTAGGTAAACTTTTATGTAGCTACCTACTTATTAAATTATTAATTCTGGAACTATCATAGTTGTCTTATAAATCTCATATTTCAATCAACTTTAATTCCTCGGCTCTAAGGTGTTGCCTACTTAGCCTACTTAGGTAAAATAATAGATACATTAGATATTCTTATTTTGTTTCGGTCTCATTAGCTTATACTTACGTAAGCATGTCACAACAAAAGAAGTCACGCGTGTCGGAAGACAAAGAGATGACAATTTTAGAAGCAAAACGCAATATTTTATTTGAGCGCATTCAAAATATCTATGAATGCTCAAAAACCGCATCTATGTCTGACAGTAATAGCGAAGCATTTCTCAGTTATTGTATAACAGTAGATAGTATTCCAACAGATTTTCATAAGTTACATTACTTTCTATCAATCCTGATGAAACACCGAACTATCAGGCGTATACCGCATTCGAAGATCTTTATTGTATTATTAAGCGTATACAATCGCAATTGGAGGGTAAATGTTCGGCAGAGCCCGTTGCCCGCAAACCGAGATTACCGCCAATCGAGATTATGTCGTTTGACGGAGATATACGAAATTGGCCGTTATTCTATGCGAGTTTTAAGTCTACAGTGCACGATAATGGTTCTCTGACAGATGCTGACAGGTTGTATTATTTAATAGGTAAACTGTCACCGAAAGCCCAGTCCGTATTTGCAGGTGTCACACCCAGTGCTGAGAATTATCAGGTCATATTTCAGTCACTACTTGACAGATATCAGGACGCGCGCGTCCTAGCGTCTACGTACTTTGACCAAGCTTTAAATCTCAAACTGTCCGGCAACGCGTCTGTCTCGAATTTCCAGCTGTTTATTGATAACTTCGTAACCGCGGTTAATTCTCTTAGGAATTTAAAATTAGAAGATCTTTCCGACTTTATGTTGCTTCAACACGCTTTAAAAAAGTTTGACACTGATACAATTCGCGCATTCGAGATGACGGAACGCAATAATAAAATACCTACACTAGATAGCTTTATTTCGTTCATAAAAGATCAGTGTCGAATATTTCATAATACGCAGTCTGGTTCACCTGGCCCGTCTAACACTAACAACAACAAACAAAGGTTGAATAAATCGCGAAATAGTAATAATAACTCGGTCCCTAATCCACAATCTTACGTAACATGTTCGGAATCTAATAGTAATAATTCACAGAAGTGTCTGTGCAGTAATATAGTGCACGACCATTACTATAATGTTTTAAATCCAATTGCTCGTTTTAAAAGCGTAAAAGATAACAAAGCTTGCATTAATTGCTTAAGCATAAAACATAAAACGAGTAATTGTTCCAGTAGAACGAGATGTCGCTCGTGTAAACAAAATCATCATACACTGTTACATTTTGATAAAAATAACCGGTTGTCAAGTCAAGCCGCTAACCTTGACACACTCACGCAAGTGCAGAACACGGTAGCTGCGCCTTCCACGCCTCGCAATAATGAGATATCGTTGTGTACGACATCCATTGCGCGGGCGGCACGCACGCGCGGACGGCCTTCGCGCGCTTGTAGTGATCAGAGCAGTGCTAGGCCGCCATGTATGGCGTCTAAGACTGTTCTGTTAGCGACAGCGCAAGTTATCATATATGATGTCAATGGGTCGCCGCACATGGTACGTTGTCTTCTAGATAGCGCATCTCAGACCAATTTAATAACGTTAGAATTGTTCAAACGCCTCGGATTATGGAATAACTTTAAAAATACGAACTCAATAATCCGAGGGATAGGCGGATCAGAAAAACATTGCAAAGGTTCCGTAGATATTAAAATACATTCGCGTTTTAATAGGGACATTAATTTTAACATTTCTTCGCTTATCGTGGAACGTATTACGGACACGTTGCCAAACGCTAATGTGGACGTGTCGCTCCTCACACATCTCGAGTCATTACCACTAGCGGACTCGGAGTTTGCGAATCCGGCAGACATTGATGTTTTAATCGGAGCCGCAATATTCCCGCACTTGCTACTTACTAAAGTGGTACGTAGTGAGCAAAATAACTTACCGCCCGCTATTGAGACGGTATTTGGGTATGTGATTATGGGTACCGTACCTACATTACATACTTCTCAATACGTTACGTCTTGCTGTTGTTCTGTTCTTCAAGAAAACAATATTGACACTCTTCTCAAGCGATTTTGGGAGCTTGAAGAGGTTACCGCACCGCCCTCGAGGAGCCGTAAAGATCTCGAGTGTGAAGAGCATTTCCGCGCTACCACTGTTCGTGACGACAGTGGCAGATACGTTGTGGTGTTGCCATTCTGTGGTGACCCTTATTCGTTAGGCGACTCGTACGCTGCTGCGCTCAGACGTTTCCATTGTTTGGAACGTAAACTTGATGCATCACCTAAGTTACGCAGCGCCTATAATGACGTCATTCGTGACTACATAGATAAAGGTTTTTTGAGTGTAGTTGTAAACAACGAGGGCAACTCTCTGCCCTCATATTATATCCCGCATCACGGCGTAGTTCGCGAAGATAAAACCTCTACTAAACTTCGTGTGGTTTTAGACGCTAGTTGTAAGACTACATCGGGTCAGTCGATTAATGACATTTTGCATGCCGGCCCCAATCTACAGGGTGATTTATTTAACATCATAATAAAGTTTCGTCTTTTCCAAATCGCTCTGTCAGCTGATTGCCGCCAAATGTTTCTCAATATCGGCGTTCGCGAATCTGACCGTAGATTTCAACGGGTTTTTTATCGTTTTGACAAGAAAGAACCTTTGTCTGTGTATCAGTTCAATCGTGTTTGTTTTGGACTCAAGTCTAGCCCATATCACGCGTTACGAGTTGTTCGCCAGTTGATCGCTGATGAAGGCGATCACTTTCCCGCCGCAGCGGCTGTTGCCACTTCCGCTTTGTACATGGATGACATTGCCTGTAGTGTCATATCCGCTCCGCTAGCAATTTCGCTTTGTGAAGAGCTTATTCAGCTTTTCAAGCGAGGCCAGTTTGATCTTGTCAAATGGACAAGCAACTCTAAGGAGGTTCTCGCACGCATACCAGATTCTCATAAGGCTTCTCCAGACATTGAGTTTGAGAAGTCTGTACCGCATAAGGTTCTCGGTTTACGCTGGGACAAATCCTGCGATAGTTTTCGGTTTGACGTCTCACCACCAGATGATAAGTGCACCAAACGCACTATGCTGTCCACAGTGGCTCGACTATGGGACATAATGGGTTTTGTGGCTCCCACAATTTTGTACGCCAAGCTCTTGATCAAAGAGCTTTGGCTACCAAAGTGTGAGTGGGATGAAACACCCCCTGACCCTATTGTCGCCGCTTGGGGCCAGTTTTGTATTGAGCTTACCGCGCTCAATCAAGTTACTATTCCGCGTCATCTTGGGTTGGTAGATTGGTTGGAAGAAGTAAAACTTGATACAAACCCTATACCAACCCGTTTGGCCAGCGTGGTATAGTAGGCCAATTCCTCCTTTCAAAGGAGAGGCCTAGTCCAGCAGTGGACTGTTAAAGGCTGATGATGATGATGATGATGACTCACCTCGTCAGCCCTCAAACCCCGCGTCACCACGGGAAGCGTTTGTCGGGAATCGTCACTGAACAGAACTTTGACCACCCATTAAATGCTCGTCCCTGCGGATGTCCTGCAGGGTTCTGTCCATGGCCTGAACTGCCTTCCTATTGGCCATCGTACGCTCATCCCATACGATCAGAGAGCAATCCTTGAGCACGTGTCCCTTATCACTGTTACGTGACACACCACAAACGGGTGTTACGGCGCTCTCTAAATCGATGGGAAATTTAAACATGGTATGTGCTGTCTTGCCACCCAGAAGCAGCGTGGCAGCGATTGCCGGCGACGCTACAGCAATGACAATTTGGCCTTGCCTCCTGACCTCTGCAAGTATGCCAGTAGTAACAAATGTTTTTCCTGTTCCACCAGGAGCATCCAAGAAAACATTTTAGCCTGGCTTTGCCCAACGCTTTCAAGGACGGTGTCGTAAAATTCGTAAGGTGGTCATTTCAAATTGTCTTAGCGTTATACTCCCAATTTTCACGGTCTTGATGCGGTGATGATTGGGAAGCTGGTAACAAATATTTGACCAATGCATTGCCGCTGATAGAAATGACCACGTCTTGAAGTGAACTGAGACAGGTGTTCAGCACGCGGTCATCAGTTACTTCGACTTCATCTCTAGTAACACGCCTCAAAGCTCGTAGAAAATCTTCAGACAGATGATGGCGATACTTCTCCCAGAAAGCTACCGCGTTCGTGACTCCACAAAACACCAAGATGACGTCAAACAGATGACGCATGCGGCTGGGACTGTCACTGACGCTCGCCTCCGCGAGGTTATCATCCCAGTATTGGTCACCGTCGAGAAAGTGACGTACTACGCAGACTGTGCGGTAAGTGGGATACTCCAAGCCATCAAATGTCCTCAGAAAGGCGAAAGACGTTGGGCCTCGGACCGTGTGAAGTAACAACCGCAGAAAATAGCATTTGACATTATTACACAAATAATAATTATAAAAGTACGGTATAAACTCTACAAAATGCGGTGTCCTTGAAACTTCCCGGAAAACCTTCCACAGCACCTGCTCGTCAACGTCGGTTAAATACACGCTTTTGCTTGTCGTACGTGTAATATGAAGGCATCTCGTCATACGTAAGGGACCTCCCAAACTGATCGATTTTACAGAGCCTGAAAAATGCCAAGAGAGTTGTTTGACGCGGATTTTCCAAGTGCTCAGCAACGCTGTCGGGATCAAAATATATGCGCTGGCCGTTCTCTAGGTGGTCGTGTAAATGCATTACGGTAGGATGCTTCCCATGTATCTAGAGAACACCAGTATCCGCCAAACCGCTTCAGACGTAACAATAAATAAATGGCTGTGTGTGAGTAAAAATAATCTAGCTAGTTCCACATCTCACTAATGTTTATATACAGTTAATCCAAACAAAGGTACGTGCTATAATATGTATATCCTGGAAGACAATTTAAAGCAAGTTTACATGCGACATGAAAATATATTAATTAGGAAGCAATAATTACACCAATGTGACCAAAATGTTTATTTTGTATAAGAATATAAGAATAAGAATAAGAATCATTTATTTGTTTGAACATGGTATACATACATTGAATGCAGGATGTCAAGAAAGTATAGTTTAGTTCGTACATGTTCAGCCTCATATAGTGGCGTACAAAAAGAGAGATGTTCCTACGAGCCATTACAATAACTTTGTCCGAGTATTCATTTATAATATGATTATGTAGTTAGTTTTAGTTGTATTTTATTATTAACAATATTAAATAATGAAAATTAACAAATTATACAATTAAAAAATAATTATACTCATAATAACAAGATATAATACAATTAAGAAATTACGTCAGCATTAATAAAAATTGTACAGTCATTCACTTATAACTAAATTTAAATTAAATGTCCAGTAGAACTAACAAGTAATAATAGGTAATAAAGGTCAATAACAATTAAATAGAGATAATATTCGATAAATTACAATTACATTATGATTCACGTTCATTAAATTGAAAATTCTTGTTCTGAGAAAAAGTCTGAAATCTGATAGTAGGCTTTATTAGTAAAACATTTTTCGAGTATATTTTTAAATGAATCTGATGACATATAAAAGAGTACTAACTCTATTACTATTTATTCTGACAGAAATGATGTAAGCAATCAAGTGTGGCGATGGTGTAGTTAATACATTAAATAACTTCAACTAATAGTCTTGCTCATCTCTGAAACGAATTAAAAATACAATTTTTAAGAAGAAAATGTACAACTCCATCTATGACTTTTGAAAACAACTATTAACGTCGCCAACATGTTCAAATTTAAATTATTTATATCCAAAAAGGGCTTACACATGTAATTCGACTTGATGTTTTTGATCTCTTAGATGGCGCTGCATTAAAATTGTCTTGATTCTATATATTCAATTTATTATGTTTATCAGCCTAAGTTACTTATATTGCGTGATTTTTATAGTGTGAAGCTAGCTTATAACATAGTTAACATAATAACAACATTCAAATATGCATTGTTACATTACACGTTGTTACAGAATGCGTTGAAGAAATAAAGGTTCTCTGCTCGTTCCCTGTAGGCATAGCGTGATAATATGTAACCTATGTGGTGACCCGACTTTTTAATAATATTTGTGCCAAATTTGAAGTAAATCCATGCAGTATTTTTTTACTTTATCCCGGATATAAGGAGAAACAGATAAACAGACAAACAGACAAAAATTCTAAAAACTATATTTTTGGCCTCGGTATCGATAGTAGATCACACCCCAATTATTCTTTAAAAAAATATTCAATGTACAGTTTTGACTTTCCTACCATTTTATTATATGTATTGATATATATATATATATATATATATATATATATATATATATATATATATATATATATATATATATATATATATACATACCACTATTTTTAATTAGTACAAAAACTTTAAGGACATATTAGCGAAGGCATTATTATCATGTATGTGTATATATATATATATATATATATATATATATATATATATATATATATATATATATATATATATATATATACATACCACTATTTTTAATTAGTACAAAAACTTTAAGGACATATTAGCGAAGGCATTATTATCATGTATGTGACATAAGAATTTCATATTATCTATAAATAGCCAAGTTATAATCATTTGCTTTTTTGTAGAAAATCTCACCAAAATCATAGACATATTTTACAATCCATTCACTACTTCATTGATAGTATTTACTTTCTGTCCTACTCTTACGCATTCTTTCCGTCGCACTTATAATGTAAGTAGCCTTAGACAATAAAATGAAGCAAAATAATCAGTGTAGGTATATACTTTTTAATTTTCTTAATTCTACCCTCTCATTCATAGTTTATCCGGGCTTAGGACCGGCAATATTTACCGTTTTACAAGTAATTAAATACGAAGGTATGTAGTTAGAAAGCAAACACATATCAAAATAAAAGAAGGTATTCTGTAATAAAAGAAAACAGTAAAACAGTAACATGTCAGCCTAGAGACGACCATTGCTGGACATAGACTTCCCTCAAGGTTCTCCACACAGACCGATTTTGAGCCGCCCGCCTCAAATTACTATTTACTTAAGTAGGTATTATTTACTAAACTTGCAAGTATTTCCATTGTCCTTCAAAATGTTCACCACCATTGTCAGTACACAGATCACAGTCTTTTCACTTCGTCAAAAGCGCCCAATATGCGCTGTTTTAATTGTTCGACACTAGCTGGCTTACTTTTGTACACTCACAAAATGATGTCCATGGATACACCGCTGCACTCGCGATTCCTCCACTCAAAAAGTACGCACGAAGCATAGCTACATACTCCCGTGATATTATGAGCTGATAAGCCATCGCGTCGGGAAAACGTAGACAAACAAATTGCAGCGAAAAAATCAATAGGTACGCTCTCGTCCGCTAGCAATTTAGTACTGTTTGTGGCATCCGAGCGCGGCGCGCGCGGTGGGACAGGGGGGAATTTATCAATGGAATAGTTTATAACTAATAGTACAAGAGTCGGTCATAGTCTTAGTTATGCATTAACCAATTATTACGTATTTTTGTGGTCAGTTTTGAGACAGTTTTGGCACTTAGTGTTTTTGTTTTTTAACTACATAAATATGATCAGTTAAAGATACTTAGTGCCTCGTTAAATTTTTTGTACTAATTAAAAATAGTGGTGTATATATATAGATATATATGTATATAATTTATACACACATTACTTTGAAATATCGGATTTGTATGCTGAGGGGTTCGTCCCTCTGTACAGCAGTCGATCTCCTCAATGTTATCGCTGCCCCTAAATTCATCTATAGTAATATTATAAAGCTGAAAAGTTTGTATGTTTATTTGTTTGATTGAACGCGCTATTATCAAGAACTCCGATTTTAATATTTTTGTGTTGGATCGCCCATTTATCGTGGATACTATATTATAACACAGGCTCAGTACCATAAAAAGAGACAAATAATTTTATCGTATAACATTTCAAAATGCCAGTTTTAACGGAATCCTATTCAGATTAGCATACCTTTGAGACCGTAGCAATAACCGACAAACCGCTGCCCATGGGAAGTGCGTGTTTCGCAATAAACTTTCTTTATGGTTTATTTGGCTTATTTATTGAATCACTTAATGACTTTGGTGGCGTTGTACTAGGGACTGACTTTTGACCTATTAAAGGTTGTTTGGTTTATACAAGGGAGTGGGTACACGGTTTCGGAAGAACGTTTTATAGAGGATTTCAGTGATAATTTGACTAGTCACGCGTTATTTATACAACTCCCTTAACTTTGGCTTAGAGCGAGATGTAGTGTGTGGTGTAGATAGCCTAGTGAGGATAATAACAGTCTGCTATGAAAATAGTAACGGGCTTAAACCCATTGTGGGTGCTGCTGGCTTTTTGACATCAAATATACGTATTATTTATATAAAAACTCACGCCTGTATCACCGAAGAGGTAGGCAGAGGTTTAATATTACACCCACATTTCGTGGGACCTAAAAAATCATGGCGAAATGTGGGTGTAATATACGTATTAATTGTTAATTAATTGCGAGATGACACGAAAATTTACTACGGCTACTTTAGACAGAAACCGACAATGGTTAGCATAGTGAAAATACCAACAGACTCCCATGCAGAGGGTATCGGGTTCAAATCAACGGTGCGTACCATTGTTTTTTCGGAGTTATGTGCGTATTGAATTGTAAATTATCGCTTGCTATGTGCCTCGGCGAGCACTTTAAGCCGTCAGTCCCGGCTGTGATCGAGATCTTTGACAGTCGTTATAGGGAGTCAGTTCATATGAATAAACTGATACTAGTCTAAACTACCGAATATAGCTATCCCTTTGGGTAGCGGAGGTCAAATAGACAGTCGCTCTGTGTAAAAGCTAATATTCAGTCAAAGCCGGTTAGACTAGAAAGCGGAACCCGGGCTGTAACTGCAAGTTAGAAGGATGATGATGTTGCCCTAAGTCACACCGAAGCGGGCTTCCCTTTATGACGTAAGTGAAGAATTTTATTTGTTTCATTTTATATTTCTACTGGCGACCTGGCAGACGTCTGTCTAAATGAATTTGGTGACAAACTGACTCCAGCTTCACCTGCTCAGTTCAGTTATAAAAACCCAATTGTAATTACACCTAAAAATTCATTCAAATTGGTTCAGTCGTCTAGTAGGAATGTAGACAACACACCTACATTAAGATTTTATCTATTAATATGATTTTAAGTCTTATTTTCGGTAAAATTAAATGACGGCCACAATTGAAAATCGTTCGGGTATAAAAAGGCTTATTTATAATACCTGAACTTACCGCGACGTTCAGTTAAAATACAATTTACTATTCAAAGGTCAAACTAAATAGTCTACCTACGACTTTTCTGAGGTTCCAGGCTTACAGCCTCCGTATTTAATTAAAATTGATTCAATTGCTACGTTTTATAAGGGTAACAGACAGTCAGAAATACTTTGTCATGTAACCTTTTAATTGAAACTAGCAATGCTTGTATAAAATTATGTACATCTACTGGTGTATCTCGTCAATGCCTCTTAAGAATGCAGACAAGACAAGCTGATGGTTTTAAAAATTATGTTCCAATAAGTATCTATAGATAAGTATTTTTTTTAAAACGTGATTTATCCGGCAAAGGAAAATTATAGCATCACGCCTATATCCCCGAAGGGGTAGGAAGAGTTATAATATTTATATTTCAAAAAGTGGACGTCAACAGCGACATTATGTAGTACAAAGTAGCCTGTTTCACTTTCCAACCTCCTAGCTATGTACACACATGAAAATCACATTCACATTTATAATAATAATATGTTTGTTCGCATCACATTTCATAAACGAGGAATATATGAATATGTGTAAGGCTTCTACAAGAAAAATTGTAATTCCAAAAGTAGACCTCAATTTAAGTACCACACAAACTCTAAAATAAAAGGGGAATTAGTACTTAGCGACGAGCGTATTTTTTGTTTGGTATCAAAAACCTAAACCTCATTGTTAAGGTAATTCAACAAAAAGAAAAGTAATTTTGAAAGCACCTTTTCAGGAAACCAATATAATGACAAGTAAAATAATAATATTGTTGTACAATTTTCTTCGTTAACCAAATTAAACTTGTAATGGAAATATGGCTTGAAGAGGAATAAGTTCAAGTACAGCAACCTACAATGAGGGGTCACAGTAAAGTATTATAACTGCGATTCATGTGACCCACCGCTACGGGTCGTCAATGGTCTCCGCGGTGGTTTCGTGGGTGTCGTAAGCCTTAATACGAGAGTTATACACAATTACACCCTCTCACCCTGCCACCCCTCAACGCAAAGGTTGAGCCAGTCAGTTGGCTTTCCACGATGAAGGCCAAAAAACTTACAACGAACGATCTGGCTGTTTTTTCATAGAAAATCTCTCCCGCAATTTTCCGTCTCATTGCTCATTAGTCTGGTCAAATTAGAACAAAAAACAGGGGTGAGGTTACAATAATTCGCACCCATCTGAAAATTTGTAGGATTGTACAAAACACCAATAAAAATGAAATCTAAAAAGTCCTCATTGATCCGACCCCTGGAAAAAAAGTTGCAAGGGGCAAAAAGTCACTAAAACGGTATTAGTAGTATAGGATTTTCAGCCAAACGGTACGGTTTTATGGTAAAATTAGCCCAGACAAAAATTGTAGATCACATAATTGTCTATAATAAGCATATATTTTTTTGATATTTGTCACTCTCTTCTTTTGAACGTTAGATTGGAGGGACGCCATTTTACCACTTTTTAGAAACAATGGTAGTAGAAACTTAAATTAAATTTTTGAAGATCTATCTGTAGACACCGCGCATGTATATGACAGTCGAAACAACATTCTTTAGACATTTACATGAATGGAGAGCCCCATTAATTTTTAATTTTTTGTAAAGTAGGTAATCGTGAAGCGGTTTACAGAATGCATCTGCCTACCAATTATCAAATGTGTAGTCTCAATAGGTTTACAGATAGACAGACAAAAAGACCCGGTACATCTATTAGACTTCCTTTTTTGCAATTTTTGGTTACAGAATCCAAAAAAACGCGTTAAAAGTACAGTACAACTTTACTTCAAATGTAGCGTGGAACGTGTGCATTATTATGACGATTACAACTGTTTTAACATTTTTTATTCTCGCATCTTATGGCTCTTAGGAAAAGGTAATTAGACATTTTTTATAGATAATTATCTAATCTACAATTTTTGAATGAGCCAAAGTGCTTGTTCGTTTGAAGTCAAATCCACAATACTCGGCACCGCGTCAAGCTACGAGGCGGCCGCTTAAAACTCTAATGTTCTAATCTTCTAATCCAATCTGTGACACAACTGCTGTCATTTACAGTAAGCATTCCATCACCATGCACATATCTTCTAATTTTTTAATATAATTTTCAAAATATTTGTGATAATATTTATCTAAATGACGTTGAATTGAAGGCCAAAAACTGTTTATTTGTTTATTAATTAAAATTATTCATATTCTTAATTTCATTTATCCGAAGTAATAATTTCATGTCAGAATTTTTTTCCCTTGAAAACACAATCGCCCCTAATGATTGAACTCATTTCTGTCTACAAAAACTGTAGTCTAAGGGTCTGCACATCTGGCCCAAGTTGCGTCGCGTACCGTTAAATGTGTAACGACAGCCATAAAGTTAGGCAACAAAACGTACATACCTACTAAGCACACATTCCGTCAATGCGTTCGGAAATATTTAATATTCATTTTGGTCGCTTCGCCCGCCGACTTGTCCGTCATAATGTGCGAGGGCCCTTAATATGGACTTGTGTATAAGATACTGCTGCGTAATTATTTTGATGAATATGCCTCAATTTCAGATACTTCATCCATCAACGTAACACGAGTGAATTTCATCAAGTATGTCCAATATGGAAAGTGGACCTCCCGGAAGGTGGACCGACGATCCGGTTAAGATCGCGGGACGTGGTTGGATGCGGGCGGCTCAAAATCGGTCTGTGTGGATTACCTCGGGGGAGGCCTATGTCCAGCAGTAGACGTCTCTAGGCTGACATGATGATGTCCAATATAGTAAACAACGCTAACATTTGATAGAAAACATTGGCCAAACACGGGTACAGTTGGCGAGTAAAGTATATACTGTACCATTACTAGTATCTGGCCGTGGCTCTGCCCACATAGGTGTCGGATTTTGCAAGCATGATATAAATGCTATGTATACTACCACAAAATTTCATCAAAATCTGCTAAGTACGTATTCCATCCATTCATCCATTTAATAAACTTATAACTTCTTAATAACATAACTTCACGCCTTTATCCACGAAGGGGTAGGCAGAGGTGTATTACACACCCACACTTCGCCACTTATGTTTGGGTCTCAATGTAATAGGGGGCCTATTGCCATTTACCGGGCACATAATAAACTTTCGGGTAAATAAATATGGCAGGATTATTATGAATGTCTTAGTCACGGAACAATGTCTCTTCATTGCTTATAGCATTATACAGATCAAATAATTTCAAAATAATCTAAAAATAAAATTCATAAGAAAGACCACCTTGGCCCGCGTAAACAAGAAGATTAAATTTTTGTGTAACAGTTATGCAACGGGTTTATATTGTGTAATTATATGAAAATATAGGTAAAGTACCTTATATTTCCCTCGGCATTTCAGCATGGGTTGTATGGGTCTAAGCCATGCCGAAACGCCGAGCCGAGGATCATCTAGCATTTTTTAACTAAGTATGTGAAGTCGCGAAAGCTTAAAGTATTCGTTTTAAACTGTACTATGTTTTGCCTTTAGTAAAAGGAATAAATAAATACCAAAAAATCATTATAATTAATGTTTTAACCATTGAGCTCAAGTGCTACATCACCTACTTAGAAAATTGCCTCTCATCCAGTGAAGGATAGGAAAATTTTGGATAACTAGCACGTGGGAGCGTATCCGATGTTCAAATCGATTTGGCAAGTTTTCTGACGATAAGGAACAATAATGTCTTTATCAGTATTCGAATTAATTTCATTGAATAACATATTATAATTGAATATGACTATACTATCTTATAATCTACAATCCAATTTTTGTGAAACGAAGCACGTAAAATGTCAGGTTTTATTACGCAATACTTACGGATTTTAAGGCAGCGATAGCCGAGTGGATATACCAACAGACTGCCATGCAGAGGGTATCATGTTCGAATCCACGGCGCGCACCAATGACTTTTCGGAGTTATGTGCGTATTGAATTGTTAATTATCGCTTGTCCCGTGCCTCGGAGAGCACGTTAAGCCGTCGGTCCCGGTTGTCATGAAGATCTTTGACAGTCGTTACAGGGCGTCAGTACCTTCTAAATAAACTGTCACTAGTCTAAACCATGGAATATCGCTATCCCTTCGAGTTGCGGAGGTCAGACAGGCAGTCGCTCCGTGGAAAAGCTAATATTCAGCCAAATCCGGTTAGACTAGAAAGCGGACCCCAGACTGAAACTGGGATAACGCTAAGAGAAAGAAGACTTACGGATTTTAATGAAATTTTGCAGTGATATAGCTTGCACATGGGAGTGCGGAGTAGAGACCGCACTTTGGCAAACATAGTGTACGGTGGAGCGAGGATAAACGCAAAGTGCCTTTCAACGGTAAGACACGAAAACGGCTCAGTGGCGTGCCATTGGAGGGGCCTATATTCAGCAGTGAACTATGGCGGCCTGAAGATGAGCCATTATCGCATATAAACGCAGTCACTAAAAATGACCACTCACAGTCCCTTACTACCCGGTTCAATATGAAAAAAAATCTGTCTATCCATGTAGACGAACAAATTATTTAGCACTCATGTTAATATTTTTTATGAATCCATATTGGATTTTCTATCCAACTGCTACGCAGAAATTACGCCTGGTACATGTGTATTTAAAAAAATGCGACGGGTTTTACGACATGACACAGCTGACAAAACTCTAGTTGATATGTACAGTCAACTACAAACGTCGCTACACAATTTTTTTTTTTGCCAAAATCTTTTATGATTATTATTCTTAGTTAATAAAATTATGAGTAAGGTAAGCATTTTTCATCTAAAAATCCTACAAGATTTTGAGAATAGTAAGTATTTTGGACGTTATCCCTGTCCCTCTAATATGGCGAGAGGGATGATGGCTGGCACATGCGTCATAATCGTGAACGGGTGCTACTTGCGATGACTGGTCGATGACGGTCTTGCGGGCTGGTATTAGATTTTAATATGCTGCATGATTTCCATCATGGTTCTGATCACTTTCGCGGATATCCTGCATTATTAGGTATATATAATGTAAGTGGATGCTCCTGTTTCACCATGTCTATTCTGAGGAGACTAACCAAATGAACATCAAAAGTATTATGCTTGAGTATTATTATGTACAGTAAATATATACAAGTGATATAGAAGGTGTAACAGATGCAGCACCTTACAAAATGTAAATTGTGTATTATGCAAAACCTGGCGATGAAAAAGAGTGACCGTGAGTTTTATTGCCCGTTCTTTCTCATGGTTCTACCTATTGTTTTGCGAACGTAGCAGTTAATGTAAATGTAGAGTCTATAAGTAATTATTTTATAAATTTATTATTTTGACGTTCATAAGCGTCACATTGTGACCCAAATGAATAAAGGATTTTGAATTTGAATTTGAGTTATGTACGTGTTTTTAAATAGCGCTATTTGAAATCACGTAAATATGTATAGACTTATGTAGCTAACTGTACATTAATGCACGGATGAGTTGAAAATAGTTGTTAACTTAAATAATTCTATTATAAACAAAATGTATTCGTTATCTTTGTCATATCAGATGATACAAGAATTGCTCTTCAATGTTTTATTGCAAATCTTTGGATATTTTACTAGCATGTGCGGGCTAGCGGCAAAATAATTATGCTAACCGCTGTAATAGGTCGTCGAAACAATATAGACGATTTAAGAAGTTATGCAAGCCTATAAGGTTAGTTGACCACGTATGTTTTCTCTTACCCGCAAAATTAATATTTATACAGGTAGTCACCGATTAGTGTTGCGGTACTGACTCTATAATTATAGCGTAAAAAAACTATACTGGCCTTCCCAACCGCGTTTTGCGGCATGCTGAGTTCTAACGAACGACATGTAAATGGCGGCGCCACGGGGTATAGCTTATTATTACACATCAGTAACATATTTTGCTTAGCCCAATAGTCAAAACTAAACTTAAGATGGCAACAATTTGAGCAAACGTGACATGCCATAATCACAGAATCTGTTTATTTTTGTAAAAATAAAGTAATATCCTTATGGAAAATTCCTGTTGACAGGCTCTTAGGAAATTTGAGTCGGTTGACATTTTGCAAATAAAATCGGCTTCCCAGAAACGTGCTCAACGTGACTGTACCATACGATTAATCCTCAAGTTCGCAACGAAAATATTTATACCAAAATATATTACTGCTCTTTTTTGTTTATTCTTTGTTTTGTATCGTTATGGCAAATCCGAGTTGCGCTTCGATAAAAATAAAAAAATCTGATATGGAGTCTGGTGGAAGTATTACATGTGATGGAGACGAGAAAGATGTGTGGTCCACAAATTACTGGCTTCGTATTCTTTGTGTCTGTCGTTCACTGTTTAGATTATTATTAGATTCGCAAACTTAACAGTTTGCGAATCTTCCCTAATGAGGAAGCTATCTATAATAAAAAATCAAATTTAATCAAAATCTTGCAAAGGGACCTGAGAACGGTGTCAACTACACAACACTGTATAGTAACACATTCGGTCATACCCAGGTCATTCAAAGCATAAACATAATATCATCATCATCCTAGACTTTAGCCGTGGAGCCACAAGTCCGGTTTCTATTCTAACCAGATTTGTCGGAACATGTGATGTTATGTGTTATTTGTAGTACATACATTGTTTTTCAATATTTTCGTATTTCCTAGCAGATAATTTGTTTATTTACATCTTCCGTTACGTCAGACATTCTAAAACACACCCGAGGCAGATCGTTAAGTGATAGTAAACAGCATGTTTATTATTGTGTCTCGCATACTCAGAATCGTAAATGTTATCCTAAGACCATCGTTTTTGACGGTTTTGTTCAACAAGCATTTTTTAAACAATATAGTGCTGTAGTTTTATATATTAAAACGTTACTGGCTGCACCTCAGAAGAATTACAAGATATGAAGTTATATGTTTTAGCATATTTTATTAAAAAAATTACGTAATCATTACTTTTTGTCGACGTTTTACATCAGCGGTCATTCCGTAATACTATCCATTGTTCATGGCTACTGTAGAACTCACACTGAAACGTCGCGTCCTCCGGGCATATTTAGTAAGGTACGTATTTCATCTTTATTTTCGATAAATTACGCATTTAAAAATGTAAGTATTAGTATTATCAAGAAAGATTAAAAGCAGTTAGGCAGGTACAAGGTTAGGGCGCTGCCTTATAGATAGTAGAAAGACTAGCAGAAAGCTATGCAAAGGGTTTCAAATACATAAATTTGACTTTTCGGAGCTAAGCGCGTTTAATGTTTTGTTAATTATTACTGGAGAAACGGCGAAGAGAAACATCGTGAGGGAACCAGCATATCTGTGAGTCTCCATAACATTCTGAAAAGGCAAGAGAAGTCTGCCAGCCTGCTCTTGGCTAGCGTGGTGGACTATAATAATGGCCTAACCTTTACCATAATTAGATGTGTGCCCAAAAGTGGGACAGATAAAAACGAGGCTGATAATTACTCTATATGATCCGTTAAATAAACAAACGAACAAAGACTGCCTCGTTGGTCTCGCGACATAAATGTGCGCGTGGGATTGGGAGGTCTCGGGTTCGATTCCCGGGTCGTGCAAAGTGTTATTGGGTTTTTCCGTTAGGAAATTCTCAGTAGCAGCACGGAGTCTGGTAATGTGCCCGGTACGGCAATCGGCAAGGCTCGCCCCCTCTTACGTGGGACCTAAAAAACTCATGGCGAAATGTGGGTGTAGTATTACACCTCTGCATACCCCTTCGGGGATACAGGCGTGAGTGTATAAAAGTAAAATAAAAAAACAAACATAATTAGGCAAAAAAACAGTCAAATTGCACTTCAATTACTACAGAACCGTTTCTTATTCCCGCACCGTTTAACCCCGTTATCTGACATGCCAGTACATATTTTTACCGAGAACTGGTCTATTTTAGTTTACGCATAACACTGGGCTTTGATTGACGGAACCCATTAATGTTTCATTGTTCCTATTCGTCTCATCCATCGTACAATAAACAATTTAAAATATTACTTTTCACACATATCAAAGGAATATTTTTTCGATGGCATCAATCGATTTTTTAATCTGTTCTTATTTGTGCCTATTTGTTTGTACAAACTAATGTCAATAACAGCTACTAGCCCAATTTAAACACATTCTGAAGTAATCATAAGATACAAAACAAAGACTACAAATGCCAGACTTAGTCCTTATTTTTTTTGGAATAAGGTAGGTAGTTAAACAGGTAGTAGAGCCTTGCTGATTTCAGCATGAATGGGCCGGCTTGACCGGCGGAATACTCACAGAAAGTGTCTCACAGAAAATCGAAGTAAAGTAACAGTACTTATACTGTTGCGTTTCGTTCGGTCAGTGAGAGTACCGGAGGCCCTATCCCCTGTTCCTTCTCCCTCATCCCAATCCTCATCCTATCCCTTTTCCCGACCCCAAGGGGCGGCAACGCACTTGTGACTCCTGTGGTGTTGCTTGTATCCATGAGCGGCGGTAGTTGCTTACCATCAAGCGATCCGTCTGCTCGTTTACCGCCTATTACAATAAAAAAATAGTAATTTATTTTAATTCGACAATCGTTAAAATAAATTTTAGAGATAAAATTATCTTGTTTAATATAATAATTTTACACACATGAGGCCTTGTTTCGTAATGAGATCTGTAATGCATTTGTAGGGACTTTGTAAGTATGAACGATATGATGTATCAGCAGTATTGTGTGTAAGCGAAAAGTATGTTAGCGGCACCGGCAGTTACTGCGCGCTGCCCGGTCGGTACGAACGTGGATAGGCTTGGGACTTTTCGGACAATAAATGAAGGTTAAAGTGCTATCCATAGTTTTTATTCAGCGCCAGTAATTCCCAATGCACATGAACACAGACACACCATAGAGACACACTAGGGCACACACCTAAAGTGGTAACCCCGAACCGTATTTGCATTGGTTTAGTTTAAATACGTGGCGTGCAAAGTGACATTGTGTTGTGCAATCTCGTGCCATAAAGACAATTACAAAATGGAGGGCGCGTCGCAGGATTATTACGAAAAAAAATCACCGTCGTCGCCACGAAATGATGCATCCGAGTTGGCAGCTATCACGATGTCTACCAAAATTCCCGAATTTTGGACCGACATGCCGAGATTGTGGTTTGCGCAGGTGGAGAGGATGCTGGCACCGCAAAAACAAGGTGATGAAGCGAAATTCAACGTTGTAGTCGCGAAGATGGGCCGAGACGCTCTGCAGCAGGTGAGCGACATATTGATTAATCCACCAAAAGCGAACAAATATGAGGCTATCAAAGAACGACTGTTGAAGGTGTATGAAGAGAGCGCAGAACGGCAGTTCCAGAAACTAGTTGGCGAGATGGAACTTGGCTCGCAGAAACCATCTCAATTACTCAGGAGAATGCGAGACTTGGGAAGGAATGCGAAAGCTTCAGAGGAAACACTATACAGCTTATGGATTGTGAGATTACCCACTGCCGTAAGAACGGTACTTACGGTCAGCCAGGACCAGACGTTGGAGAATCTAGCGAATATCGCGGATAAGGTCATGGAAAACATACGCGGAGGTGAAGTAGCGACGATTGGCATGTGCAAGTGCGCTACACCAGGCCACGCGGACGGCAGCAGTCAGGTGCCCGTTTCGGAGATATTGACAGCGATGCACAAGCTCAACGTGGAAGTAGCGTCGTTACGAGATGAGGTCCACCAGCACCGTCGCAACCCTTACCGAGGTCGCGGACGTGGCTACGGAAGGGCGAATTTAAGACCGAGATCGAAGTCCAGGACACCAGGCGATCCGGATTGGCTCTGCAAATTCCACTACTGGTATCGAAACAGGGCGAGGACCTGTGAAAAACCGTGTGCGTGGAAAACGCCGGAAAACAAGGACGGGTACAGTCAGTAGCGGTGGGTGACTTCGTGCCCGGAAAGAACCATCGCCTTAGTGTTTACGACAGAGAACAAAGACTTGCATTTTTAGTGGACACCGGCGCTAACGTATCGGTAATACCTGTGTCACGTAAACAAAAGTTATCTGGTGAGTGCTCTAGTTATAGATTGTTTGCGGCAAATAATAGTGAAATAAAAACGTATGGTACTAAAGTGTTAAATTTAAATTTAGGATTACGGCGTCCGTATCGCTGGGAATTTGTAATTGCAGACGTAAGTCAAGCAATACTTGGTGCCGATTTTTTAGAATACCATAACTTGTTAGTAGATTTAAGCTCACGCAAACTTATTGATAAGACAACTAATTTATTTACGTTTGGCAAGGTTATTAACTATAATGAAACCTCTTTAAGTTCTATCGGTAATAATCACCCATTCCATGATTTATTGTCTGAATATTCAGTGATTACTAAACCGGCTATTTTCAGAGACTTGGACAGTGTTTCGGAGAATGATATATACCATCATATTGAGACCACAGGCAAGCCAGTACATGCACGAGCGAGGCCACTTCCACCGGACCGCTATCATAAGGTAAAACGTGAATTTCAATTAATGCAGGAAATGGGAATATGTCGGCCATCAAAGAGCGAGTGGGCCAGCCCACTTCACATAGTAGCAAAGAAGGACGGACAAATTCGACCAGTTGGTGACTACAGGCGTCTGAATGCCATCACCAAACCAGATCGCTACCCCGTACCTAGATTACATGACTTCACGTACATATTAGCAGGTAAGAAAATATTTAGTAAATTAGATATAAATAGAGCTTATCATTATGTGAAAATTGCGCCAGAAGATGTAGAGAAAACTGCAGTTATTACCCTTTTGGGCTATTTGAGTTTACGCGAATGAATTTTGGATTGAAAAATGCAAGTCAAACTTTTCAAAGATTCATGAATAATGACGTTTTAAAAGGCCTAGATTTCCTATTTAATTTTATTGATGACATTGTAATCGCTAGTGAAAATTAAGAAAGTCATAAATTACATTTACGAATGGTATTTGAACGCCTAAAAAAATATGGTATTACAATTAATTTATCTAAGTCTGTTTTTGGCCAATCTAATATAGAATTTTAGGATATGATGTGCCAACTGCTGGAATACGACCCCTTGGGGATAAGGTCAAGGCTATTGTAGAATACCCCAGACCGGAAACTGTTGATCAATTAAGAAAATTCTTAGGAATGATAAACTTTTATCGAGCTAATATACCAAATGCCACAGCTCACCAAATGTCTTTAAATATTTTTTTGAAAGGTGCTAAGAAGAAAGATAGATCTAAAATAGAGTGGACAAATGATTCTATTAAAGCTTTTGAATATTGTAAAACCAGTTTAAAAAATGCAGTGATGATATCGCATCCGGTACCAAATGTCCCTTTATCGCTGATGACAGATGCATCGGATAAATGTGCAGGGGGAGTATTAATTTTTGTAATTAGCAGTGGATACATGATAAATGGCTACCACTAGGATATTTTTCAAAAATGTTCACTACAGCTCAACAGAAATACTCAACTTATGATAGACAGTTAACTGCAATTTTCATGGCAATAAAACATTTTAGATTTATTTTCGAAGGCAGAGAATTGATTGTGTATACGGACCACAAACCGTTAATTTATGCATTTACTAAAGTTATAAGTAACTGTGAAACATAATTCAATGACCTAGACGTACAAGGCAGTTTTTATTCATAAGCGAATTTACAACGTATATAAGGTACGTTAAGGCCGATAACAACAAAGTTGCAGACGCGTTATCGCGCATCGAGATTATACAGTGCCCAACGTCTATAGATTACGTAGAATTAGCAGTAGCACAGGAAGCGGACGCAGAGTTAAAACAATTATTAACTGAACAGAATGATAATATTTCTCTTAAGAAAATTATCATGCCACACAGTGATAAATTGATTTATTGTGAAACTTCTACTAATACGTGTAGACCATATATACCCGAATCCTATAGGAAATTAGCATTCAAAACAGTACATGAAATAAGTCATCCTGGCATTAGAGCGACTCGCAAATTAATAGCAAACCGATTTTTCTGGCCGGGATTGAACCGTGATGTAGGCCAATGGGCAAAAACATGTATTCAATGCCAGAAATCGAAAATTAATAGGCATACTGTGTCAGAAGGTCAACAGTTCTCAGAATCTAAGCGTTTATCTCATGTACATATAGATATAGTAGGACCATTGCCACCTACTAGAGACAATCATAGATACCTTATTACAATGATAGATAGGTATACGCGTTGGCGGGAAGCCATCCCGGTACTTGAAATTACTGCCGAAGTTGTAGCCAAAGTTTTCTATGATAACTGGATAACTCGTTTTGGAGTTCCAGCTAACAAGCGATCAAGGTCGCCAGTTTGAAAGTAATCTGTTTACCGAATTGCTAAAATTACTAGGCATTAAAAAAATTAGAACTACTCCCTACAAACCGCAAAGTAACGGTATTATAGAACGATGGCACAGGAGTATGAAACAAGCTGTCACAGCACGACTTACAGATAATACTTCATGGTACGACGAGCTTCCTACAGTCTTATTAGGATTGCGTACAGTAGCTAGGAGCGATAATGGTGTAAGTCCTGCCGAGTACGTGTATGGTCAAACACTCCGTTTACCCGGAGATTTCTATAACATCTCGGATAATCGGAACTTAACGGATTACGCATTTTTAGACCAGTTAAGAATTAATATAAATAAGTTAAAACCAGTATCAAGAGAGTTGCGAGACTCGCGCACATTATTTGTACATAGTGAATTAGGTAAGTGTAGTTATGTTTTTATTAGAAATGACGCAGGACGCAGACCCCTGAAGCCACCATACGACGGACCTTATCGCGTAGTGAACAGAAAAGGTAAAGTATATACCATCCAGTTGCCTAATAGAACTGTCAATATATCTGTCGAAAGGTTAAAACCTGCTTTTATATTGAACGAACATGTTAGCGAACATACGGACAATGATTGTTATAGCGAACCGAATGCCAACGTTAATAAATTAATCATAGAATAATTAATCATAGTCATTAGAATGTAACGATAAGAATAATTATGTATCCTAAGAAAGTATCGAAATCGGGACGTGTAATCAAACGCCCAGTAAGATTTAATTGTTAAATGTAGTCATTAAATAAAACAACACTTTATGGTCTAATACTTGTATTTCATAATACTTACCTAAAAAGTTGCAGAACAATGGACGCATACCTTTATACCTAACTTACAGTCTAATGTATGTGTACCTTAATATGAAGTTACGAAATAGTTATTTACACTCAGTCAGAACCTACTTATTATTTTATGGGAATTATGTAGTAATATAGTTTGATTGTGAAATTAGTATTTGTTAATTATACGAAATGAGCATCGAACTGCATACAATGCGATAAACACTGTAAGTAGGCCATGTCTTAAAATAGATTCATATTGTAATTTTATAATTTTATAACGCTGATATATTTCATTCAAGTAACATCTCTGAAAGTTAATTTACCTTTATCTTAAAATGGGAAAAACATATAGTAAAGAAGAAGTGATCATTGCCCAAAATGGTGCAGTACAGGCTGAAATGAACAAGTACAATATAACTATAGCCGTAATGACAGGGTTCGTGGGTGTTTTTATGTTACTGGCCGTAATAATATATTGCCGGTATCGCATTCAACACTGGATGACGAAGATGTTTACAAGAATCGTAGCTGCTCAATCCGCGGGAGCCCCACGGCCGCCACCTCAGCAGTCTAAGCCAGCCAGCTACGCGTAAGCTGTAATGTAATACGTGTAACTACAGTGTTAATCGCAATGTTATGATTCAACATCCTAAAGGCCCTTTTAGACGGTGAGAGTTTCTTGACTCGACGATGCGATTATCGAAAGAATATAAAAAAGTTTCTTCGTCTAAACATACACACTTTTCTCTCCTTCACTTTGGCGACAATTGCCTCGCAAGGAATATTGATTGTTTCCGTGTAAACAGAATTTCAAAGCAATAATCGTATTCGAGTTTTTGTGCCAGTTGCTACCATGACTGCAGTGATTATTGTGTCATTTTTGAAAACAAATGCTCTCTAAGTAAGCACTAAACTCGAATGACGAATCTCGCACTGAAAACGGTTCAAACCGATGTGTACGATACTCGTATGAACTTGAAAAAATATCATACGAGATCGTGTTTATACAAGTCGAGCTTCTCGTACGCCAGAATCTTCTTACTTTTATTTCGCTGTGTAAACAAACGCAAGTAATTATCACCTAGCGATAAGTCATATGCGAATCTCGTATGATATAATCGTAGGCGAGAATTTAGTTCTTGCCTGAATGTAAACATTTAGATACGATAATGTTATGGCGATTATTGCTTGTGATAGTAGTATACGATTCTCGTACGAAACATGCGAGAAACTCTCTCCGTCTAAATGGCGCTTTACAGTTACATTGTGTTACCTGTATGTATGTACCTAACGTGTTAATTTTAAGTTTAGTTTAGTGTTTCCATTTTGATTTTTTGTGTAAAAAATTGGGGGGTGTTGTGTAGGGACTTTGTAAGTATGAACGATATGATGTATCAGCAGTATTGTGTGTAAGCGAGAAGTATGTTAGCGGCACCGGCAGTTACTGCGCGCTGCCCGGTCGGTACGAACGTGGATAGGCTTGGGACTTTTAGGACAATAAATGAAGGTTAAAGTGCTATCCATAGTTTTTATTCAGCGCCAGTAATTCCCAATGCACATGAACACAGACACACCATAGAGACACACTAGGGCACACACCTAAACATTTATTATAATATCTGAGTGTAATTTATTTATTTATTTATACCGCCGTGTGGTTGACGGCATAGAATACAATTGTCACCACCCCCTATCTTCCCGTGGGTGTCGTAAGAGGCGACTAAGGGATAACACGATACAAATACCATCTTTGCGTAGAGACAGTAAACTCGACATCAAACCCTACACGACTGCCTCGCTGGTCTCGCGGCATTAATGTGCGCGTGGGATTGGAAGGTCCCGGGTTCGATTCCTGGGTCGGGCAGTGTTATTGGGTGTTTCTGTCACGAAATTCTCAGTAGCAGCACGGAGTCTGGAAATGTGCCCGGTACGGCAATAGGCTCGCCCCTTATTACGTGGGACTAAAGTATATCTGGCGAAAAGTGGGTGTAGAAATACACCTCTGCCTACCCCTTCGGGGATAAAAGGCATGACGATATGTATGTACGAATGTAATTTATTTATATTCTGCATGTACAAATTTTGTAATATAATTATTATGTTTATATATTATGACGACCCGGTGGCATAGCGGGAGTGTAAACGACTGCCACGCCGAAGGTCGTGGGTTCGATTCCCGCTCAAGTCAAACATTTGTGTGGATGAACATGGATGTTTGTCTTGGTCTGGGTGTTTTTATGTATAATATGTTTGTATTTACAAAAAAAAGTTTATAAGTATGTTTATCCATTATCTAGTACCCAAAGTACAAGCATCTGCTTAGTTCGGGACTAGATGGTGTTATGTGAATGTGGTATAATATTATATTAATATTATTATTGACTGATTTCGAACAGGCTCTGCCAAGTTTGGTATCAAATGAGATAGATTGTCCCAGCATATTATTTTATAATCAGGGGATGCCCGTAGCTACGTCAACACATCGTCAATAGTTTCTGACTGATCCCGTGCGAATTTCAGAAAATCCCTTCTTAATCCCTTTGGTTCCCGAAGAACATACATGCCAAATATCAGCTGCCTGTCCCTTATAGTTTGCTGTAGCTTGTCTGTCGGTCAGTCAGTAGCGCAAGGATTTTATATGTACAGATTAATAATTTTTGTGTGTTTATAGACCACCAGAAAGCCTCCAACATGGTCTGAAAATTCATTTCCTGTTACCAGAAACAGTACCTATGGCTTTACATGCGCTCAGAACGGCATCACGGCATCTCTCTGATGTAAATGCTACAACAAGTGGTCACCCAGCCAATTGGTGATCTTTACAAACGTTGCTTTACTTTACGGATTTATTACAAACAGCAAGTCAAGTCTCTATGGACCTAATGGAAGAAAAGAGGAACCCACCACGCACCCTCTGATTCACCACCCCCACTATTGCGATAGAAAATCGAGGCATCCTCAGGAGCGATGGGCAACGACTGGGGATGCCTCGTGCAGAGGCGAAACACGTGTCGAAGAATAGTCGGCGCATATAACGGAATACTGCAAGTCAGGTATCTTCCTGGAACCTATACCATTCCTATATCCTTTTAGATGAGTTGGGATGGTCAATACGAGGGTGCGTGGTGGGTTCCTCTTTCCTTCCATTAGGTTACAATGGAGTTCCGCCAAGTAACGCCTGATTCAATCAACTATCTCTATGGACGTTACAACTATAATCCGTAAGGTAAGGGAGGACCAACAATGTTTATTGGATGTAATAGTGAGGCACAGCTAGTCACAAAATAATTGCCATCCTCTCAACATCAAAAATAATATGAGGATAAAAATACAAGCTTGTTACGTTATTCCGACATGTTTGAATTGACAGCTGATATTAAACGCACCGCTGTTTCCGTTTGTTACGTCACATCCTTTATTAACTCTAAATAGGATGTGTGCACATCTTTAGGCTGCGAATCCCCGCTAAGATGAACGAAATGAGATGAGAGAGCTTTATTAGTAGCAAACCCGAATATCAAAATTTATTATATATATATATATATATATATATATATGTGTATATAATATATATATATATATAATATAATATATATATATAATATACATATATATATATATATATATATTATTATTATTTTGTGACTAGCTGTGCCTCACTATTACATCCAATAAACATTGTTGGTCCTCCCTTACCTTACGGATTATAGTTGTAACGTCCATAGAGATAGTTTGATTGAATCAGGCGTTACTTGGCGGAACTCCATTGTAACCTAATGGAAGGAAAGAGGAACCCACCACGCACCCTCGTATTGACCATCCCAACTCATCTAAAAGGATATAGGAATGGTATAGGTTCCAGGAAGATACCTGACTTGCAGTATTCCGTTATATGCGCCGACTATTCTTCGACACGTGTTTCGCCTCTGCACGAGGCATCCCCAGTCGTTGCCCATCGCTCCTGAGGATGCCTCGATTTTCTATCGCAATAGTGGGGGTGGTGAATCAGAGGGTGCGTGGTGGGTTCCTCTTTTCTTCCATTAGGTCCATAGAGACTTGACTTGCTGTTTGTAATAAATCCGTAAAGTAAAGCAACGTTTGTAAAGATCACCAATTGGCTGGGTGACCACTTGTTGTAGCATTTACATCAGAGAGATGCCGTGATGCCGTTCTGAGCGCATGTAAAGCCATAGGTACTGTTTTCTGGTAACAGGAAATGAATTTTCAGACCATGTTGGAGGCTTTCTGGTGGTCTATAAACACACAAAAATTATTAATCTGTACATATAAAATCCTTGCGCTACTGACTGACCGACAGACAAGCTACAGCAAACTAT
>OX123206.2:22682782-22896114 GCA_944739405.2 Euclidia mi | reverse complement strand
TCAATGACTGGTGAATTTGGCGAACACTTGACAGAGTGTATACGTCATCGAACTAAAAACTCATTTCCAAATAATAAAATAGTCTTCAAACCTCTTTGCTAATAAACTATTGTGTTTGATGACCGGATAGTTTGTCGTGTAGACGTCAGAAGTCCTTGGCAACGGTAGTGATGACATCTTGCACTGTCACAAGCACTGTCTCGCCACAGTCTACGCCTTGAATGTATTCGCTCTTCATTGAGTAGAAGGACACAGACAAAACTGTTGCGGCTTTTTAACCTTTGTGGCGCTAAGACATTGTGGTGCAAAGGCTGTCGTGAGTCACTTTCCATTCTCGTTCTTTCACTGGCGCTTACCACAGCCCATAATTACTGTAAAATATAAAATAATATCCATCCATTCACGCAAACTTTCGCTTTTAACATGAGTGTAGTAACATGTCATTTGATGCATGAAGCAGTACAACTGTGCTATATATGTTTTAAAAGTTTCATCTTCAGTATCATCCTAGCGATGTAGCGCTTAAGCTGGATTCAAGATTTTCGTTTCGGGGTTTTAGTTTAGGGGGGGATATTTTGGCTTTATCTTCATGACGTTAGGTTTTCTCAAAGGAAACACTAAAAGCTTCTGCCATGAAGTAGTCGTGGACTTTTGAAAGTGCGGCGGAACTTTATGCGGTACCTCAGATCTCTCCCTTTTTCCGATCCGAACATATTGAGGTCTGTCAAATCTGCAAAAAATTTACAGCGGGCCAGCTGTCATCAGCACTCTGCAACTGAAAGTTGCCACAGATATACTGGATGGCTGGCTATATCAACTGAGAGATTATACTGTGACGGCCGGTGTCATGCCATGATGTCATCACTACCGTTGCCAAGGACTTCTGACGTCTACACGACAAACTATCCGGTCATCAAACACAATAGTTTATTAGCAAAGAGGTTTGAAGACTATTTTATTATTAGGAAATGAGTTTTTAGTTCGATGACGTATACACTCTGTCAAGTGTTCGCCAAATTCACCAGTCATTGACAACAAGGCGATGGCCGTGCGGATAACACATTCCTTTCACGTTCTGAAGGCGTGGGTTCAAATCCCAGTCATAACTGTTATGTGGATTATGGTTTTTATGAAATTTGGAAAATGTTTATGAATATTTGGCAAATATTTAAAAGATTATTTAAATATTTCGAGTAAAAATTAGAAAATTCTAGAAAATTCAAGAAGGAATAGAAAGGTTAAAAAGAGACAGGAGATGGAAAAACAATTTAATAACGAAAAGACAATCGAAATTAGTAGATCTAGAACATTCTTAGGGGTATATAAGGCGGTGTAGACGCGCTAAGCGCCAGTTTAAGTTGAACAGTGGTAAAGTGAAGAAGAAAAGGAAGAAAGAAGAAGTAGTAAAATAAAGTGAAAGTGAAAGTATAGTGCAGTAAAGTGCAGTGAAGAAGTGCAGTGAAGTGCATTGAAAAGTGCAGTGCAAAAGACGCTTGTGTTGGTGCTGTCCGCGTCGAAATTAAACGGCGCGTCGTGTGTGAAGTCGAATAAAGTGTCATCAGTGCTACTCGGTGTTTCCTTCCAATCCCGTTACCCCGTCCGTAACAATTGGTGTCAGAAGTGGGATTGGAAGGATTAAGGATGCCAGTCATGCCAAGGGAAGGGCCTACGACACGTGCGAGGGCTGCCGCTCTAGAGCAAGGCGACTCTAATCCAGAAGTTGTGGGCAGGGAAGCTCCTTCGCAAGGAGGTGGCTACGAAGGAGGGGTATTTACGTCCGCAAGCGCAGCTAATCCGCTATCTCTGGCAGACCTCGCTGCACTATTCCAACAGTCGCTTCAGGAAAACTCGCAGCGACTCGAATCTCGACTCGTCGAAAACTCGCAGCGACTCGAATCTCGACTCGACGAAAACTCGCAGCAGCTCCAGCAAAACTCGCAGCGACTCGAGCAAAACTCGCAGCAGCTACAATCTCAGCTTAGCGAGATGATGGAGAGCCAGAATGAGATTCGCCATTATATATCGGAGAACGCTCGTAAGATCACCGAGATGGAGATGTGTATCGGTGAAGTGCAATCTCGCATGGCTACTATAGAGGAAGAGATACAGTCCTGCAAGGCGGCAGTGTCGGAAGAGGTGCAGTCCCGCATGGCATCAGTATCGGATGAGATGCACAGCCGCATAGAGGAGGAGTTCAAGAGGATTAAGGCCAACGTCCCTTCAGTCGCAGTCACCTCATCAGGTGCTGGTAATTTTAAAGTGCCTTCTTTCGATGGTACATCATCCTGGGAGGCGTACAGGATGCAGTTTGAAGCCGCTTGTTCTAGTAACAGTTGGAACAGAGAGCAGGCCAAGACTGCGCTCGCTCTGGCCTTACGCGATGGTGCAATATCAGTGCTACAGTCTGTGGGGAAGGACGCCACATATGAACAGCTCATCGAGGCTCTAGAGTCCAGGTATGGAGAGGCGCATTTGGAATTTGTATTCCGTGCTCAGTTGCGTAACCGCTGTCAGCGCCCTAACGAGTCATTGCAGCAGTGGTCTCTAGAAGTAGAGAAAATGGTAGGAAAAGCTTACCAGTCTGCACCCCCGGCACAAGTCCAAAGCATGCGTCTCCAGGCGTTCATTGATGGCATTTATGACGATGAGGTCAGGTCTGCCGTTCGTCTGAAGCACCATGACAACGTTAAGGACGCTTTAGCGCATGCTCTCGAAGTGGAGGCTGTCCGTCGAGACAACAAGGGTGGACGAGTCCGAATTGTGGCCGCAGAAATGCAGCGAACAGAGCGAATCGACTTATGTAAAATTAAGTCAGACATTGCGCTTATCCAGCCGGATAATCTCCATCCTCCATTATCTGTTTTGACCTCACTGGATATACAGTACACGGCTTTGAAACGTCATTGTGTAAAAAATACAACTATTATAAAGCCAATTATCAAGATATAATTGCAGAGCTAAACAGAGTGGATTGGACTGACCTATTTCTTCATCTCACCAGCAGTTGATGTTTTTTACGATTATTTGTACGGTATTATTCGAACTCATGTTGTCCCAGTCACCCGCCGTAGATCATCTGGATTTGCTGAGTAGTTTAGTGCGCCGCATGTTAAAATTTTCAAGAAAAAGGAATGTGCTTGGGGAAGATGGAAAAATTTCATAATTTTTCAGATTATGAAAGGTTTTCCATCTATCGGAAACATTTTAAGCAATTATGTGAACAATGCTTCAATAGGTATATATTGTCTGTTTTAGATAATATATTTCTCAATGTTAAGCACTTTTGGTCGTACATTTCTAAACGCAGAAAGGACAGCGGTCTTCCTGATCAAACGTATTATAAAAACACATCTTCGAACGATCCCAAAGCCATATGCTCATTATTTACCACCTTTTTTAACTCTGTTTATGAACCTTCTACCTTCCACTCTCAGAATTGGTCACCCTCCATTGAACATGCTGAGATGTCCCCTTGTATTTCTGACAATTATCTAAAAAATTATGTAATTTGAAAGTCACTACTATCATTGGATGTAACAAAAGGACCTGGTCTGGATAGTCTGCCACCGATATTTTTTAAACAAACGGCACAAAGCATCTGCATTCCGTTACACATTCTTTTAACAAATGTCTCAAAGAAGGAGTGTTTCCATGTATTTGCAAAAGAGCTATCATAACACCCATTTATAAAAGTTGAGACAAATGTAATATAGAAAACTATCGACCCATATCTATATTGTCCACCTTATCTAAGCTTTTTGAGAGTCTCGTCCACGGTTATCTATTTCGTCAGTTAAATCACCTCATTATTCCCGAACAACATGGATTTGTTCAATCTCGATCTACTACTACAAATTTAATGATCTTCACTCAATTTTTATTTGAAACATGGATAAAGGTATTCAAGTTGATGCTGTGTACACTGACTTTCGAAAGGCTTTCGATAAGGTGGACCATAAAGTGCTCTTGGACAAAATTGCCTTCAACGGCATTCGAGGCAATTTACTCAGATGGTTCACATCATACATATTCCGTAGAACTCAAAAGGTTGTTGTCAATGGTCACGAGTCCGACTACGCAGTCGTCGAATCCGGTGTACCCCGGGGCTCAGTACTAGGCCCATTCCTGTTTATTTTGATTACAAATGATATAAAATCTTGTATAGTTAACTCTAAATTCCTCATGTACGCTGACGACATGAAAATCTGTAAGGCCTGTACGAACATTCAGGAGTGTATTTTACTGCAACAGAATCTTTACAGGCTCTCACAATACTGTATTGTTAATAAACTACACCTTAGTCTACCAAAATGTCACTACATATCTTTTACAAAAAACAAGAATCCCATTAAGTTTGCATACACACTAAATAACACAAAGCTAAAAAAAACCGAATGTACTCGTGATCTGGGCATACTACTAGATTCTAAATTACACTTAGATATCCATGTCGACAACATTATTAGTAAAGCCTTTCAAATGTATGGTTTTGTCATGGGCTCCTGCAAAGACTTTAAAGACCCTGTTACTTACCTTTTCTTATATAAAGCTTTAGGCCGTTCGCAGTTAAAGTATGTTGTACCTTTTTTTTTTGGTACCGTGTTGGAAAATCCTCACGGAGTTCCTCCGTCAGACTCTTACTGACTAAAAACCAACCCGTGTTCCTCATGTACCCGTGTGTTGGAGTGTCGGGTATCGCCGAAGCATTCCTCTCTACCCCCCCGACGGGTATTGGCCCGCCAGATGGTCAGGCGGGCCCCGAACAAAACCCCATTGGCGGCGGATGAAGATGTTGGGCTCCGCCACCAAAACACCCAGCGGCCGCAGAGGATAGGGAGGACGGTAAGGCAACACCGCATCTCCTACTAATGTCAGAAACCTTGGTCCTAGTATAGTTCTAAATGATGATGTACTCGAAACATCTGAATCTACATTATTTCTAGGAAAAACACTTGATTCGAAATTGCAGTGGGGTGCGCACGTTACATATCTCTCAGGGAAACTTAGCTCAGCTGCTTATGCCATTAAGAAGGTTCGTAGGTTGACTGATGTCGATACGGCTAGATTGGTTTACTTTAGCTATTTTCATAGTGTTATGTCATATGGCATACTATTATGGAGTAGGGCTGCTGACATCGAAAATATTTTTATATTGCAAAAACGGGCAGTTAGGGCCATTAACCAGTTAAAGACAAGGGTCTCACTCAAAGAAAAATTTAAAAAATATTGGTATTCTTAGTGTAGCATCACAATATATTTATGCCAGTGTCATGCATGTACGACAACATATAAATTCTTACAAAATGAATAGTGACATACACAATATTAATACTAGGAACAGGCACAAATTATGTGTACCGTATTTCCGTTTACACAAAACACATAGCTCTTTTATTGGGCTTAGTATAAGAATGTATAATAAAATACCATCTAATATTTTAGAATTGCCGTTAAGGTCGTTTCAGATAATAGTTAAAAATAATCTTATACTAAAGGCATACTATAGTGTAAATGAGTATCTTGACGACAAGTACGCTTAGAAATAAATATTATTTTTTATTAGGCCAAATTTTTGTTTATTAGGTCAATAAGCAGTTTAGTTAATTACCGTATTTTCTTTTTTTTACTACATTTGCATTCTTGTCCCTCTCTTTTTAGTATAATCTATCGGATTTGTAAGGTGAGGGTAACCCGTGATCATGAACTGTTAACTAATGGATTGTAAATTGCTGCAGGTTTATATACCGTTATTACTTTTTGGGACACACATTTCCACCATAGCTCTGAGCAGTCATGTTCACGAGTTGCCAACATCAAAAGACGTAAGTTGATGCTCCTGTTTCACCACATTTACTTTGGGAGGCTGACCAAATGAACATCATTTATTGCTTGAGTACGATATCAATAACTATTAAAATTTTGCATTTGTAGATAACTCACAATGTGAAACAGTTGCAGCTCCTTACAAAGATAACATGTAAAAACATTATACTGGCAGTTAAAAAGAGTGGCCACGAGTTTAATTGCCCGTTCTTTCTCGTGGTTCTACCTATTGCATTGTGAACGTGGCAGTAAATGTAAATGTAGAATCATCTAGTAATTAACTTAAATTTTTGACGTTCATAAGCGTCACTTTGTGGCCTAATTGAATAAATGATTTTGAATTTGAATTTGAATTCCTCTTCCTTTGCGGCCCCACCGCGACGCAACGATGGTGCGTCCCCATTTGGGCGCGGGATATATGGCGCGCGGCAACGCAACACCGACACGCCTCTCCTCCCGCGACCGCGCCCGACTGTGAGGGACAGAAGAACAGTCCCTCGCACCCGCCCCTTTAGACGCATCCTGCGCAGGCCTCCGTCAAGCCCACGCGGAGCGTCCACTACTGGGATCTCGCTTACCTTACCGTGGCCGTGGGTGACCTAACCACGGTTACTGAGCCCCCCACCACGACAAGGTGGAGATCCCACGGGGAGAGAGTATGTTGTACCTATTTGGAGTCCTTTTTACTCAAAATACAAGCAGAGGATAGAAATGGTCCAAAAACAATTTCTTCGCACTACCTATTATAAATGTTTTAATTCTAGGATTCCCTATGCAGATCTTCTAAAACATTTTAAGCTCTTAAGCGTGGAGCACAGACGCACATTACTTATGATAATGATGCTGTATGGCATATGCAACAATAAGTATAATTGTACTGAATTATCGAACAGGCTCTGTTATGTAGTACCTAGGACTGTTATTCAGAGGGAGGTGCGCGTACATCGATTGTTCTACACGGAAAAGTGTAGAACTAATGCCGTTGAGCGAGCGCCTCTTCGCCGTTTCTTAACTACGTACAACTCACATTTCATGAATTTAGACATATTCGCTCTCACTCATTCTAAATTTAAAAAACATGCATCCGAATTTCTTGCTGATCAATAATGTACATCCATCATAACTTAGATACAATATAATTTTCTTTTCTGCATAATACACGTCCATTTTCTTTTCTACTTCAAGTGTAATTTCGTGGACAATGGTGTGGGTTATACGTTTTTAATTTTTAAATGCTAAATTATTTGTAAAGACTGCAATGTATAACTGTTTTTTGTCCCAAATAAATCAAATAAAATAGGTGTTATTTACAAAAATTTTAAACTAAAGCAAGCGACAAAAACCTATTTAGACGTTGCTATCTTCCTATGTTTTATAAAATTTTCCTTTATAGGAGTTTTAAATAAAACCATAATTTTATTTCCTATGAATACTTGGAGTTACATTGCAAATTATTTTTCTTCTTTCAGTAAAATTTTAATGCCTATTTATGAAACTAGACATCGCCCCTGGCTCCACTCGTGTCGTCTAAACCTTCCTCAGGAATCACACTATCTATGGGTAAAAACCGTACAAAAATCTTTTCGTTATTTTTCGAGTTCATTGCGTTCATACAGACAGACAGGAGGAAATAGACTTATTCTATAATAAGTATACACAGATAACTTAGAAACTACTCCATAATATGTATAAAGTTCGAACGACCGTTTAATTGCAAATCCGATAACAAACATCCGGCCCCGGCTTAGCACCACTTCATGTGTAGTACTCATAATGTGACTTGACTACCCATTCGTAATAGATCGACAAAGTTAAGCAACATTTTAGAGGTCATGACTTGGATGAGTGACTTTTACGTCAGAGCGCGCTGCCATGCTTCGGAGGTCACGTAAAGCTGTCGGTTGCAGTTCTTCTCACGGGACACGAATTGGCTTTTTCTAACGGCTTTCAGGCGGTTAATACCCTAAAACGCCGTCACCAGAGCACGCCACTTATACAAACAAAGTATACCATTTTATTTATTACAAATTGTAGATATAACAAAGAATATTATCTAAACTTCGTGTAATTCTTTCTAACAATAATATATACCAATTTTATTATTATTATATTATTATACGTAATTATTAAAACATGCTATATGCGTATAGCTATCGTCAAATAATGTCAAATTGACAACAGCAAACACCATTATTCGGCAATATATCAAGATAAACCTAAGTGACGTGCTTTTATAGCTGAGATGCGGTACCTTGTGGCCTGTCTGCACAATATGCCGCTATCCAAATTGGGGTTTTGTTGCAAAGTGGATTAGACTGTCTTCGAAAACGCCTTTTTGTTGCCTTTGGATTTAATATATTTACGCCGTATATCTGCTCCAATTAATAGAGATTTTTCGTGTAAAGTAGAGGTAAAAATAAAATATAAAGAAAAAATTAATTGAAATTAAACAACAGTTTATGGATTTTATCGCGTTATATTGGTTTCACTGTATATTACATTTAAACCGAATGAATTTCAATAGGGAAGATGGTTGGAATGTTCCTCCAGCTTGGGACCCTGTTATCAGGCTAATGAAACCGAAGAAGGACAAAGTCACCAGAAGACATCAAGACACAGTGAGCACATTCTGCGTAGATAGTAACACCAATAGATGAAAAATGTTCGGGTACTTTGAGATAACTTTTAAATTCAAGACAAAGACAAATATCACCTCAGTCTGCCGTGAACATGAATCCTGTAAAGAATTCGAAATGTCGGCTAGTAATAAAAATGTATTATTTCTAGATCATTCGGTTTAATAACGCGATAAAATCCGTAAACTGTTGTTTAATTTCAATGTGCAACGCGAATGTTTCGCGTAAACCCAAGAAAAAAAAAATAATACTGTTATATAAATTCAAACTTTGTCATTTTTTTACTGTCTCCGTGGTGCATTGGATAGCATATTATGCATCTGCTGATCCCGTTGCGGGCATTCCCGTATTGGACAAAAATGTTACTGAGTTTTTTCCGAATTCTCAGTAATAGAACGGAGTCTGACAATGTGGCCGGTAAGGTAGTACGACGGGTGAAACCACGTGTTATAGCTAGTTAACTTATATTCACAAATTAAGTTATGGAAATAGAAAATATGTAATATGAAGGAAATGTTATCGCAATCGTTTTGAAGATGCTAAGTATTATCGAAGACACTTGAAAACATCGGTCTTGGCCGCAGGTTCTCTGATCGTCAAGTCAAGTGAGTCCTTAGACTTTCAACAACTACTTCAAACTTAACTACTGACAACTATCGTCCAGTACTAAAATTCAAGAAATTTGAAGGGAAAAATGCGTGTGTTTTCACATTGGGCACGTTGTCTGATCTTAACGAATCTTTAGGTTTGCTGTCGATTTTAATATAAGGGCGAAGTTAAATATCATTCACTTTTTATTAGGCCATTCTCATTTGTATCAGATTTATGGAGATCATCTATGTAGCATTTAAAATTCTTTTCTATATTCTGGTTTGATCTAGTATCTAAAATAATATTCTAAAGCTCTATTTAAATTGTTAGCAGTATCAAATTATAATCTGTTTACTTACTGTCATGAGTAGGGAGATCCGTAGCTTCCGATTTTTATTTAATTTAAGTATGTTGTATGAATACTGATCAGAATAATTACCTAAATAAGGTTATTTTTAACTTATACGTTTAACTACCTGGAAGCTGCTCAATTTGACAGCTGGATTAACAAATAATTAATGCGCTTGGCTATCTGGCGTTATCAATCTGTGCAATAATCAGATAAGTGTATACGCCGAGATTGAACTATGTATAACATTGTACACATACACTGCAAATGAGGCTGTGTGTGATATAAGCAGACTTCGTTGCCATGTCTAGTATGGTTTTAGCTCGCGTGAAAGTCTCTAATTATGTTGGATAAAACCACAATTTGAGGAACCTACGTTCTTCAAGGTGTGAACATCGCTAGCAAAGCACACATGTCGCGTTCACGGGGAGCGCTTCCTAAGCCAAATTTTTAGGATGACGAAACCAAAAAATGGAATCCTTATTACTTGTATGTTTACCAATCACAACCAAATTACTACGAAATTACTAGACAACATGAGTTGAAATTTGGTATTAATTTTGATTATCTTCACGAAGTTTTAAATATTATTGTATTGTTTCAGTCGGTGTCAGTGACGGTGTCAGTGCTGACACTCACGTTCATCTCGGTGGATCGCTGGTACGCGATCTGCTTCCCACTGAAGTTCAAGTCTACCACGGGACGCGCCAAGACCGCCATACTTATTATATGGCTGCTTTCGTTATTATTCAGTAAGTATTATTCCAAGTACTAAAGTGCAACTTATTTATCTGCATCCATTGGACAAATGGTTAGTGATCCTGACGTTTTAACGGAGTAAATGGGTTTGATTCTCACCCGAGATACATTTTTGTGAGATAAGCAGGGTTACTTGTTATGTCTGGGCTTAACTGATCTATAATATTTGTGTTTTTGAGAATCTAATTATAAGTATTTTTATCAGTTATCTGATTGCCATTGTACACGACTATGTAAATCCCGAGCGGAAATCCCCGCTATTGAAAATTCTACCACAGAACAAAAAGCTCTTGCAGCTTGGCCAGCCAACCAAGGCTTTCTACAGCTGAAAATCTTGCGGGTGGCAGACGCATCAATGTAGTTTAAAGATTACACAAAAAGACACATGAAGATGACGTAAGTCGTTATAGAATTCCACGTCTTAAAATTGACGGCACGACAGCACAAAATTGAAAACGAGCAAGACGAAGCCCTGAACGGCAGTATTTAGAGGGAAAATGTCGTTCAACATTTTGAATTTGAAGAGAAATTAAGAATATAACAAGATAGCTGCTTGACAAGAAACTTAAAATAAAACTAAATTCATAGTTTTATTTTTATGTTCATAAGGCAAAGGCATTGCTCTGACAGCCAATATGACCTTGGCTACTTGAACGTACATTACAGGTATTTTTTTTTCGAAGAAATTGTGAAATACGTCTATTCTTCCTTTCACAGACATTCAAAATACGCATTAAATATCGTAATATTTAAATTAATAATACCACTATGATTACAACGGTCGTAGACTTATACGCGACCACGCTTAACAGCCCTTGAATAAACTTGAAGAATGCGATGTATTTCTAGGAAAATCCGAATAAATTTAAAATTAAAATGAAAAAATAATTGTCATTCTGTATTGAAATCGACTTGAATATGCAAGCGTGTATTATGTATTTTAATTGGCTCACCACGCGCATAACTGTGGTGCGTAATTGTTCAATCTTAATAAATCATAAGTTGAAAAGAATCAATACAGGGTATTGATTAGCATTTGCAAAATATTTAAAGTGATGAATATACTACTATAAGTGAATACAAATAAATGAAAAAATAAGTCACTAAAAGTTAAAAAGCTTTTTTCGTCATCATACACTTTGAAAATTAACTCGGTGTATTGACCGCCGCCGCCGCTCAGCTGATCGCCATTGCAGGTGCCTAACACACATAAGCACACGTTCCTACAGTGACTGCGCGATACAGTCTTATTTTCCACGATTCAACAGTAAATCTGATTTACTATCTAAGTAACATTTAATGACAATAGGGTCTTATATCATCGCACACTGTTTTAAATAATTTAAAGTTAATACGTATACTGTCTATGTTGTATTATTAAAATGTTTTACAAATGCAGATCAACATATTGTATTAAAAACTTTGAGCAGTGTAATAAAAAAAAACCTTTGGTTGTCCTGCAGACTTGTCTCACTACAGGGAATGGTCTCTTTTGACTATAAGATGAATAATAATTAAGGCACAGACCACTTTGCTGGTCAAATCTCAGACATGCAGGATTTTTCAAGATCTTTTCCTTCAGATCTGTATTAGATTTATTTTTATTATATCGCTCCATCGCTTGCAACTCCATCGCAAAACCTCACCTTAACGGTCCAGAACACCTCAGCCAAGTTGCTATTAACCCAAATTGAAATTCGAAATTCCATTTAAGAAGAAGCCTCTCTCAGTTCTCATTATCACCGCATATAATATTAATACTCCAATACCTTTTGCTTCCGGATTAGCTAGGTGATTAACCCACATGACTGATAAAGAAACCCTTAGGGAACTCATAATTACCTATTTGACTATAGCATGCTGAATTTATAAAATGTTCATCGTATCTAAAACCACTTGAGGAGGCTGGTGAATTAAATATACTTCATTAATTTGAATTTTAGGATACTGAGAACAGGTGAAATCCATTATTACTTCTTAAGACGCAGTTGTTGGAAAAATGGCACCTTCGCTATTTCTTTTCAACGTGCTTCAATGTGAGGCAAGAAGAACAACTTTTAATTTGAATTTACCAATTATTGTTTCCACAGTTTTGTCGGCGTTATTTTCATACAAATAATTATCTTGGCGTTGATAAGAAATTCGCGAATATTTTTGGGAATTACGGTCTATATTTCTAATATAGAATGCAGCCCACATAGCCCTACCAACTCTTTTTTCGTCTCGTGCAAGTTTCATTATATGATTTCGTTAGCAGCCGTACGTCATAAATATCATCGTTATCATTTCTATTTAAATATATTCCGTAAAGCATACGTTTGATTATTAATACCTTTGAAAATGTAACGATGATAACCGTCCGTTAGACGCTGAAATTAGCCAAGTGCTAATTGAAACTCACTTCCCAGGTTGTGAAATAACCAATGATCGTCTGTGGGACGAGTCAGACTACAGACCACCGACCCAAACAGACTGGCTTGTAGCCGAAAATATGGTCACCACAGACCGGCTGAAATGGGCAATAGACAGCTTCCAGGCATTCAAATCCGCAGGCCTGGATGAAATCATACCAGCATTCCTACAATGGGGATGCAAAACGATTGTGCCGCACCTGCTCGACATCTACAGGGCCTCAATAGCACATAGATACATACCTTGGAGGTGGAGGGAAGTTAAAGTCTTATTCCTCCCAAATCTGGCAAAACTGACTACTCACAAGCGAAAGCATATAGACCCATCAGCTTGACCTTCTTACTGAAAACGCTGGACAGACTTACGGACGGATACCTCCGTGAGGGCGCATTACTGCGCAAGCCACTACACCCACATCAACACGCCTATAGAAGTGGCAGGTCAACTGAATCGGCGCTGCATTCCGTTGTGGGAATCATTGAAACAGCGCTTACCAACAACTTAATGACACTGGGGGCCTTCATCGACATAGAACGTGCCTTTGACAAAACTAAGTTCAACAGTATCAGCCGGGCCCTCGAAAAGTTCGGGGTTGAGCAAACCCTTAGTGGCTGGATTGATCAACCGCTGAAACAGAGGGCAATACAATTCACGGTAAACTCCACCACGAGGAGCATAGTTGCAAAAGGCTGCCCTCAGGGAGGTGTACTCTCACCCCTGTTGTGGAACATTGTGGTGGACGATCTGTTACGGAACTTAAACGACAGACGATTCTACACGGTCGGCTACGCAGACGACATTACCATCCTGATCAAAGGTGACTCAGAAGATACGATCCGCAATCGGATGCAAGCAGCCATCAGGATCATAGAGGAATGGTGCAACCAACATGAACTGACGGTTAACCCCAACAAAACGGAGCTGGTACTTTTCACCAACAAAAGGAAAACCCATATGTGCAAAACACCAAAACTCTTTGGAACGGAGCTTACCCTATCGAATGAAGTCAAGAACTGGGGCGTAATACTTGACTATAAGCTAAAATGGGGTAAGCACATCAGCACAAAAACAACGAAAGCATGCACAATCTTCTGGCAATGTCGGGGAATCATAGGCAAAAAATGGAGTCTCAAACCATCTATCACCATGTGGATCTACACTGCCATTATACGCCCTATGCTTACATATGGTTCAGTAGTGTGGTGGCCACGCACGCAACTAAGCACAATCACAAAAAAGCTACAGAGCCTTGAACGCCTAGCCTGCTTGGCCACAACAGGCTGCATGAAGACCACCCCAACAGCCGCCTTGGAGATACTACTGGACCTAAGACCGCTGCACCTAATAATCCAGCAGGAAGCTGGCGCTGCAGCAATCCGTCTAGACAAGCTGGGGCTGTGGAGAAAGGATGATCGAATTACCCACGCACGCCTAAAAGGGACCTTAACCAAAGAGATCCCGATGCTAGAGGCCGCTTGCCATCTCATCCCTAAAACTTTTGTCTTTGACAAAAAATATAGCATCCAATTACAGGAGGAACATAAAGACAGCTCTGATATACATGAAGTCAGAGTATACAAAGACGGCTCAAATACGAGGCATGGGACAGGTGCGGGCGTATTCTCCCATGACTTAAATATCAACATCTCAACATCCCTTGGCACTCTTAACACCATATTCCAAGCCGAGTGTGTTGGGATAACAAGAGCCGCAACAGCAATCGCGTCTAGGAACGTGAGTGACCTGTCTATACGCATTATCACGGACAGTGTCTCTGTACTACAAGCTCTGGGCAGCAACTGCTTTAACAGCGGCCTCATCATGGAATGCCACCTAGAGCTGCAAAAGATTGCAGAGAAGAATCGGGTTACGCTGCAATGGATTAAAGGCCACAGCAACTCCGCAGGCAATGACGCCGCAGACCAACTGGCACGGCAAGGATCGGACACAATGATAATGGCAACCGAGCCGATTGTACCGATACCGGCAAGCCAACTCAAAACGTGGCTACGTGAGAGAACCGCACATGAACACGAAAAGTAGTGGGCAGACATATGTAAAAGAATGCAGTCAAATAAAAGATGCTATCCCCTGCTTGAACAAGCGACTCTCGCACAAGCTGCTGCATTCTAATAGAAAAACTCTTAAGCATCTGACAGGCATAATAACCGGCCACTGTCCACTCAACAAGCACCTATTCAACATAGGCGTTACGGACAGCCCACTTTGCAGGGGCTGCATGGAAACCGAAGAAACACCCGCTCACGTCATTCTGCACTGCACAAGTGTGAGCGATCAACGGGAAAAGCTGCTGAACAACCCCAGAACCATGTGTGAGGCTTTGAACGACACCAGCCAACTAATGGCTTTCTGGAAGGAGCTAAGGTGGTATGAGTAGTCGGCGTCAATCAAGTCGCCACTTACGCACAATGGCCCAAATAAGTGGCTAAGTGCGGAAAACCCACGACCAACTATAACTATAACTATAACCGTCCGTTAACTGACCCACAAATAAAAAGCCCTAACAAACATGATTATAGTAATTATGCGATTAAAACACGTTACATAAATATAACTACAACGACTCCGTCAGACACAAAAATAATTAACAAAGTAATTTTGCCCTTCAGGTATAACGGTAGAGTTACATTTATCATTTAACATCACAGTTCATCAAAGTTACGAGGCAAACTTTCCAGACCACGTCGTTGAGCAAATCGCGCGAACTTGTTGCAACAGCGGCATTGAAATTTATAATAATTTATCTAGAGTATAAATTTAAATATAGGTAGGTAATTTTATTCGTTTTTTTTCTTGTGTGTATGAGGCCCGGTCCAAAAAATCCGACACTAGAGGTGCCCGGGCCTCCGACATGGCCTGATGAATCTTGTCCTAAGACCGACCGGGGCCCACAGCTTTATGAGATGACAGATACAATGAGTGGTTATCCATCCAAACGGTGACCTGTACAAACGTTGCTTAACTTGGCAATCAAATCACGCTTTGAGTGTTATGATGTTTCGAAATCAAAGAAAAGTAATATCAATCATTTTTCTATGACTTATGGGCCAACGGACCGCCTGATGGTAAGCTATTAAGTATAGCTCCTCGTTGACACCCGAAACTTCAGAGAAATCGGGGAGGAGGAGCGAGATGAGGCAGAAGAAAAAGGTGGTGGGGCCTTCTATTACTTCCCGGGTCGAGCCAGTAAATTCATGCTAACATCAAAGGGCTCTACTACTATTTTACACCTATGTAGCAAAAAATCTGATATATCACGACCCTCACGATGTTTTTTGCCATTTACAACAGTATATCAATAGACAGGTTTTATTTATTTTATTATACTTTTTACGCGTGTTTTTACTGCCCACCTGGGTCCCTTGCCGAGGGGACGAGGTTTTATGAGTATATACGTCGAGTGCCAAATCACTTTCGTCTAATTGTATCAAGTTAACGACTTAGGTAACACTGCTTGTTGGGCCATTCTAATAAAATTGTCGATAGCATTTGAATGATTTTCATGTTGATCCTCTGGTTTGAGAATATGAAATCGAATATTATTAGATCTCGGTTTTTGTTTACGTATCTCGATAATTGATTTATTTGTAGAGTACCGAGGGAATGTTGAAAAAAGGACAAAGAATTGGAATATCTGTTTAAGGTTTACTTAAGAGATGGATATTATTTTTGCAATGAAGGTACTAAAATTAGAATACTTATATTGGAAAATAATTTCGCTTTATCGTATCAGTCCTAGCCTTTTAAAATATATTACACGTGAGTTATAACGTATTATAACGCAATTACTCGCTATTTAATATTAATTTCTTTATATTTAATGGATATTTTCCATTTTGGGCTGACACATTCAAGGTTCTTTACCATCCTCTTAGCGTTATTTCAGTTGCAACCCGGGGTCTGCTTTCTAGTCCAAACGGATTTGAGTGAATATTAGGTTTTCCACAGAGCATCTACCTGTCTGACCATCGCAACCCGAAGGTATAGAATTTTATATTCCATGGTTTAGACTAACGTAGTTCATTTTTCAGATTTATTCAATGATATTGACTGCCTATAACGATTATCAAGATCTACATGACAGCCGGAATCGACGGTTTAACATGCTTTCAGAGGCACGGAGCAAGTGATAATTTACAATGCAATACTCAATCCGAAAAGTCAGTAGTACGCGCCGTGGTTTCAAACCCTATACCTTTTGCAGTTTGTTGGTATCTATTGCTACAGTCAAACCAATGCTCATGCTCATCATACAAAGGCTTGTAGTGGGTGACAGTCGAACCTATGACCTCCAGCTTAGTAGTCAGTGTCCCTAACCACAAGTCCAACACTGGTCTATAGGATTAGTGTTTTTTTTATACTTTATTTTGCTTAGGGGATTTTGTCCCTAAGGACACGTCAACCCCATTGTACCTTAACTTTACTATATAAACACAACTTCTTATGTATTAACTCTATCTTAAAAATAATTTGAAAACAATAAAAACAAAAACATGAATCCCATCCATATAGCAAATCACTGCTGAAGAACCGTTACCAACCGACACAGATTGATTAGTGGTTCAATCTCCATTATAATTTAATGCGAAAGTTTCTACTTTGTCACGTCCCAACAGAGCGTTGCTATGGTATGATTTTGACTACCTTTTACTGCCGTGATCGACTTCCACGCGGGCAGAGCCATGGACGTCAAGTAGGTATACGTATTGCAGACTTCATGCGTGTATTTGTAATTGTAGCCTCTTGTTCTCATTGTTTCATGTTCTTTCGTCTGCTATGAAAATAAACGGTTTTTCTTTCTTTCTTCTTCTTTTGCAAAAAACGGTGACTAACCTAAAGTTTTTCTCCAACAGATGTGCCAGAATTCGTGGTACTGCAAGTGCAACAGAAAGTGCAGCTCCGGTTTGACGTGCAATACTTTATGCAGTGTACATCTACCTGGTCACACGACAGCGACCTCAAGTGGCATATCATTAAAGCGCTGTTTCTTTACACGTGAGTAAAAACATTCTTTTTTTAATAGACTCACGCCTAAACAGGCGGGGCTATAACCCTTCGGGGAAACCCCCGAAGGGTTATATTATAATATGAATGTAGAATGGAATGTAGGTGTAATATTACACCAACATTTCACCATGGTTTGTATTTGTAGGTCCCACGTAATAGGGGCGAGCCTATTGCCGTTACCGAGTTTATCAGACGTTTGTGCTGCTACTGAGGATTCGGAAAAACCTAGTAACACTTTCGCCCAGCTTTAGCAGACGTATCCACCGAACCACGGAGGCAGTCAAGAGTAAAACATTTTTTCTTATTAATTCTCGACGTTATCATCGTCATCTCTGCTGAAAGTCGTCCAATGCTGTATATATAGCCTCCTCCAAGGCTCTCCACATAGACCGATCTTGAGTCACCCACATCCACCCGCTGCCAGCGTTGTCAATATGATCGTTGGTCCAACTTACGAGACGCGTTCTTCTGCTGGCACCAGGACATAGATCTTAAATCTAAGATAAGGAACCGCACAGAGTCTGCAAATGTGCTCGGTAATGGTACCCCTTCAGGTATACAGGCATGACGTTATAACAAACGCTTAGAAGCCACAATAGCACAGACAGACACATGTTAAGTCACACTTACAACACTCGCGTCGGTGGTTGAAAACAGAAGTCTAGGTATTTCTGTCTGAATTTCGGTACGGATCGCCATACTGTAGGATTTAATGTTATACTATTGAAATAAAATTATTCATTTTACATACAGTTTGAATCCAAAAAGTCGCTTCTATTCCATTTCGCCACAGTGTAAATTGAGCCAGGCGTGATATTTACTCATAATTCATGTTACGTAATAAACGTTCTCCTCTATAAGCAGTCCCCACAATAAACATAAATCAATATGATAAAGGAGGCTCTGCACGAAATAAACTCTCCAGATTACTGCTTATTATAGACACCAATTTTACCAAAGCTATAAACTTATATATCACTGTGTAAATGAGATGACTGCTTTGGTCGTGACTTTCACATCAGAGCGCTACAGTACTACTTTGCTTCGGAGGGCATCTTAAACCAACGGTCCCGATTCCTGTCTCAAGACATATACAATAGGCCCATGTTGGAGGCATTCGTATGCCATATAAACTCCGATATTAGAGTTCAAGAGTTGACCACACAATCACACGAAAAGAAAGAAGAACTTTGAAAGGACTGCTCATACGACAAACTAAGTAAGTAATGACGAACGCGCTTCAAAAATGCACACCTAGAAGATATTACTGAATGCAATACTTCTTAAATAACGAAGTACTAACTCGGGGATAATCCTTATCTATATATTAATACGTGAAGCGAAATTTTGTGATCCCTTTTTACGAGAAATGCGCGAACGGAAGATTATGAAATTTGGCACACTTATTGCTAACATGTAGAAGGTGTGCATAATGCTAACATTTTTATTTAATATGCATTAGAAATATATGATTTTAATGAAAATAAACGATACCACTACTACCTTAGATTTCGCACAAACACATGCATAATATCGTATACGTGTACAATATTACTTTTTAGTTTACGGTTATGGACCCACAGACTTTCAAACTGAAAAGAGGTTAATTGTTTTGTTTTTCGTGTGAGCGTGTGGCCAACTCTGGTGTCGGAGTTTTCAGACCGCCCGAAGGCCTCCGACATGGCCTAACGATCCTTATCCTTGGACAGGAACCGGGACCGACAGCTTTACGTGCCCTCCGAAGCACGGTAGCGCTCAGATGTAAATGCCACACACGGTCACCCATCCAAGTGGTAACCTCTGCAAGCGTTGCTTAACGTTGCCGATCTGTTACGAACGGCAAGCCAAGTCTCGCTACGAGCGCTACTGATAAAACTAAGAGGTTAATAATACGTGTATATACTTTTTTGTTCAAGGTTTGTCCTATTCTGCCTAAGAGATTTTGTATTTTTTGCAATATATTATTTATCTTGATTTTTTTTAATAAAGCACATAGGTAGATATTATAAGTATAATGCATTAAGATTTTTTTTTATTATTTAAATATGAGTTTCAAACAGAAAACAGGTGAAATAATTATTACATGTTTTTTGTCGAAGGTTAGACCTATTCTGTCTAATAGTTTTTTTATTTTCACAATATAATTTATCTTGGCGTGTAAATTAAAACAAATTAATAAAATATTAATGTATTAAGTGTATAGTATTTTTTTAATTAATTTAATAAGTTTCTGACAAAGTGTTAAATAACAAAACTATATCTGTTAATGGATATCCGTAGGCAAAAACATAATTGCAGTTGTCATAAGTTGTCATAAGTTGTCAAGTTAGAATTCAGAACGCCGCGCGCGGGAAATTTTGCTTTCTTAATCTTAGGCTGGTTTCAGAGTCACGCGTTTGACCAGCGCCGGCCACACGCGCGCGCTTTCAATTACATTAGATTAGTAGTAGCGTTTCACAGTCATGCAGTTCAAACGCGCCGCGTGTGAGACGCGCGCCGTCGGCCGGCGCTGCCGAAGCGCGCGCCGCCCGAGCTCCTTCTACGTGAAACGCGCACTCGTTTCAGTGTTTCGCGTGTCATGCTCGCGCTGTTTAGACGCGCTGGCCGACGGCGCGTGCCGCGCGCGTCACTCTGAAACCAGCCTTAATATGTTTTATTATAGTTGAAAATCTATTAAGCACATGGTATTGAGCTAATTGAGCTATTTGTGAATGAGAGTGAAATAATACATTTGCCATCTGTCAGTTTTATGTAACAATGTCAGATCGTATTGGTAAGTTTTCGGACTTTTCAGTGTTTCTCTTAATTTAAAACTTTGTTTATACTTATAGTACTTGCAAATGGTCATACTGCAATAGGGTTATGACATGTGTTTTTACTATCCGCCTGCCTTGCCTTGAGAATGGTATTATTATAAAGGAGGAGGAATAGGTAGATAGGGCAAAATATAGGTAGTAATAGTAGTAGTAAATAGTAGTAGTAACTGAATGTGACGTAATGATAGGAGATGAAAAAGTGGAGCAAGTGAACGAGTTTGTGTATTTAGCGTCTTTGTTTACGAGAGATGGAAAATGTGAGGGCGATATTGAAAGGAGAGTGAAAGCAGGAAATAGTGTGAATGGCGCCTTACAGTCCATCATCAGCAATGGTATTATCCCAAAGCAAGCTTGCCTTGCTATACTGCAGGGAGTTTTGGCGCCAACACTGATGTATGTTAGTGAATCATGGGTATGGCAGAACAAGCATGAAAGTAAAATCAATGCTGTGGAGATGAGAGCTTTGAGGAGTATGTGCGGAGTAAGGCTGATAGATAAAGTGAAAAACAGTGTGATACGAGAGAAGTGTGGTCTAAAAGAAGATGTAGTGACAAAGATTGAAAAAGGAATGTTGCGTTGGTTTGGACATTTGGAACGGATGGATGAAAGAAGAAATACGAAAGGAGTGTATCGTGCGAGAATGAATGGAAATGTCGGTAGGGGACACCCTAGGCGGACGTACGCCGACCAAATAGGTGACGTACTGAAAAAGGGCCAAATTAAAAGTACCCATAACCGACGCGCATGCATGATGAGGTTAATGAATGTCGAGGAAGCGAAAGAGGTATGTTTGAACCGAAGCATGTGGCGTTCTATAGTCTCTGCCTACCCCAATGGGAGACAGGCGTGACGATATAGATAGATAGATAAGAAAAATATAGGATGTGTTGTAGGAAATTAATGTATGTAACCGACGCAAAGACTGAAGGGTTAGATATAGTCTGAAAGTGGTGCCCATAGACGAAAAGTGAAGGAAAATATCGATTGGCTTGGTACGGACATGTTATGCGAAGAGATTATTTGTATGAAGGTAAACAGGTGAATATTTTTTTAAATTTCTTTTAAAGACAACTTTCGCTCTAATAATAAATCCTGTGTCGCGAGGGCTCATCCTCGAAACAACAATTCATGGATCGCACAAGTGTTGTCTCGTGTGGGTATCGAAACCACAATACTTGCGCAGTGTCAACCAATTATGCAGTCTTAAACGAAGTCGAAAGGAGAGGTACGAATAGCAAGAGTGTTTCCACAGAAAATATGGATAGACAGTGTGAATATGAAAGTAGAGGCACGAAAAGGATGATCAGGCCAAGGAAAACATTAGTCGACTGTGTGAGGATGGGATATAGATGAAAGAGATTTACTCCTTTGTAAATAATTAGATAACAAGAAGTATAGAAGCAAAGGACATACTGCGCAAGGCCAAGATAATGTCATTTTTATATAGTAAAAGTCTATAATGTTAACATCTGTTTTAGAGTTTTATAACCAAAAAGAGTATTTAATAGCCGTTCCAGTAATTTCATAAAAGTTTTCTTTATTTTTATTGTGCGGCGAAGTCTGTGATTGTAGTCTTTGACAGTACAATCTTATTTTATTTATATTTTTTTTATGTAAAGCCTTAAAATTTTAATAAATTACGGTCGAATTTCGACCACTGGGCGACCTCTAGTACTTTTCAATATATAGAACCTCTTTCTACAAATTGAAATTTAAGTCGTAATTAAAGTGGCGTGGTGCCCATTGAAGTCGGTAGAGAGGATTTATGAAGAGAAAAGGCCAATTAAGTGGAATATTCATTTATTAATATTTAACATTAACATGTTATAATTGTTGTAAATTCTTAGGAGAGTAGTTACTTATTTTAAGGCCCAAAGTTACGGCCGGCTATCATTGCTGATGCAAACCTGCTGAAACTTCGGTCCTCACAATGAGTAGGTATCTATGCGATTGGGCTCATATAATATACGTATTACCTACTGATATTAGCACCTCACTCCTAATGGTATATGTAATCGTGATCCGCTCAGGTATATATTTTGAGAAACACTGTGTTCTGTAACAACTGAGTTTGGATTTCTTGGAAGACTTCAAGAGATTTGAGCTAACAATGTCTTTACAGAATATTTGTTGTAAGCGCCTAAGACTATAGAATAAAAGGCAGACAGAGCGCGCGGAACACTTGCGTGAGGCCACTAAAGCAAATACAAAATTGAAAAGCGAATACAAACTCGACTCAATTCGCTGCGAAGCATCGCACAGTTCACACGCCACGATCGATCCAGCTTTTAAATTCATAAAATGCCGTCTTGCGTTTTTAAACATTGTAAAAGTTGTTTCTAAAAGCAAATACGGGAAGATGGAATATATTCTTACAGATAACTATGGATTATTTGACCGTTTTATAATATTATTTCGATAAAATTCGTATTTCTGCAGAAAATATGTAAGTGTTGCCAGTTTACGTCGACACCGTTTTCCCTGAATTAGGGAAAATGCACTTGTCAATTGATTATGTAGGTAATAATGATTGTCATGTTAATGAAAAATACATTAACGTATTGTAAAAGTATATTGTAGATTATATTTTTTCTTATAAATATACTAATAGGATTTCCATTAGTATATACATTGTTTTGAGTTCGATCCCCAAACGATCCAAATATTCGTGTACACGCGGCTACTTGTCAAGCTATACACTTTGACCTTTGTACCGTTGTTAGACCTTTGTACCGTTCTTATGGCGTAGGGAATAAGTATCAAAATCGTACTTCGACTATTTAGCTTGACTTGGCGCCGTGTGTACATTAAGTACAGAAACAGAAATTATTGATTGTAGTCATTATTTATTTTTAATTGCAATTTTTTTTGGTTACGATTTATGATTATGATATTCATAATTTATTGTATGCATGACAAAATGTTTTTAGCTAATTAATATTTATGACAGAAGCCTATCTATTTATTTCTCAATTTACGAATAAAATTAGTTAAAACTTAACTCGGAGCCTACATTTTTTAAGAAATGTATTTATAAAAGCATACTTTAATTGTATCTTTTATTTGAATAATTTTCACAACAGCATTACATATTAAAAGCATTAATTAAATCTATGGTAAATTCTTCAAAACCACAAACAATATATAAAATATTACCTATGTAATATTTTTATATTCGTTTGCAAAAACTATATGCAAAATAGTGGGAGATTATTCATAATCTGGCAACTTTACACACACATAGACGCGCGTGTCCGTACAGTGCCAGTCGCCAAATGTCACGCACACATAGCTGTCAACGTGCCTCACTTAGTTGGACGAATACGCTACATCTGGTTCTTGTTTGTTAAATCTGTGGTAAGCGCTTATAGGTATTAAGATATGCACTGTGAAAGATAGATGATTATATAAGTTGTATACAATATTACACAAGGCATGTATTATAATTACAAAAGCATTTTTAGAAAGGCAGACCCACTATCAGATGGAAATAATAATGCTTAGGAGAGAGAGAGAGAGGTATATATTATGGTACATTTGGACTAATTGGAGGAAATATCATTGGATGTTTAAATTATAATACAATGGTCATCTTTCTTGTGATGGCTCAGTGACTAAAATTTGTTTTTGCGAGCTTGTAGGTTCAAATCTTTATAAAGGATACACTTATAGAGCCGTAAATAATTTTACAAAACGTGCCTCTACCTTGCAAATACTGCAAATATTATTTCTTTAAGATATAATTATTTATACAGGTGTACAGCATTTTTGCAATAAAATATAATTGTATACCTATTTAAATAAAAACAGGACTTATATATTTTCCAGTATTAACATTTAATAATGAAAACCCGAACATTCGTTTCTGGAACGCTAGGCTTTACAAGCATTTCATATTAACACTGAATAAGTTAAAATATCTGTGACTTTAACTTAATACCTGGAACCTATTTATTGATTTAAGATAATCGCGGATTACTTGCTTTCCCAGTAATGAGCTTTTTATGTTATTCTTAATTGGGAACTGCAATTTGCCTACTTTTAGTTTCTTTTTAGTTGCCATGGTAACGTTAATACTGAAGTAGTTTATGTAGTGAAAGTTTTCTGTTGCCTTCTACTATAAAAAAATATCTTTATTTATATATTCAAAAATCTCTTTATATAAAAAAAAGTATAGCTCTGCTTAGTTTGGGCCTAGGTGGTGATGTGTGTATGTGGTAGAATATTATTATAATCGAGCCGTGCCTGGGACGTTGTGGACTTACTTTACTTTCAAATCTCCGACATTGGCACGGGCGTTTTTAGGCTGGTTTATGCAATAATTTGTTACAAAGCGTATAGTCCTTTTGTAACTAATTATGAGCGTTGAGCTTCTGATGGCATAATGTCCAGCCATGTTGCAGGGTCAAAAACTGTACACAACCTAATAAACTCCATGCGGACTAATATTTTACGATTTGGTCTTGAATATTAAACCGACGTCAGTTAGCGAGAAGATGACTCCGTTTGTTCAAGCGCATCTTAAAATATAATAATAAGCCTTTTTTTTGGTGTCGGGTTGGAAAATCTTCATGGAGTCCCTCCGACCTGGGTGAGAAGGACGAAGGGGACTGTCAGACTCTTACTGACCAAACCATCCCGTGTTCCTCATGTAGCCATGTGTCGGAGGTTTCACCGAAGCATTCCTCGCTGCCCCCCGACGGGTATTGGCCCACCAGATGGTCAGGCGGGCCCCGAATGAAACCCCCTTGGCGGCGGATGAAGGTGTTAGGCTCCGCCGCCAAAATACCCAGCGGCCGCAGAGGATAGGGAGGACGGCAACGCAACACCGCATCTCCTCTTCCTCTGCGGCCCCACCGCGACGCAACGATGGTGCGCCCCCATTTGATCTCGGGAGACAGGGCGCGCGTCAACGCAACACCGACACGCCTCTCCTCCCGCGACCGCACCCAACTGCGAGGGAGGGACAGACAGAACTGTCCCCCGCACCCGCACCTTGGGACGCATCCTACGCAGGCCTCACCCAAGCCTACGTGGAGCGTCCCCTCCCGAGATCCCGCTTAGCTTCACCGTGGGTGTACCTCAAACTCACGGTTACTGAGCCCCCCCACCACGACAAGGTGGAGATCCCACGGGGGGATAAATATATAATAAGCCTGTGACGTTTATAATTATATAACTAACAAATATACCCCAGCAATATTAAGTTATGCATCAGTTTTGCTTATGCGTGTTTTTTTTTTCAGATTTCCTCTCTTCCTAATGATGATCGCGTACTGCCAGATCGTAAGAGTTCTCTGGCGGTCGGACAACATTCCAGGTCACACAGAGTCTCACACTCTCTGTTCCACACCACAAGGGCACAATAATTGTAAGTTTTCCTGGCACCGTACACAATTAGTTGTTTACACAATATAACGAAGTTGGACTCTTGCCAAATCCATGTCAGCAAGCGTAGGCTTAAAAATACTGGATGGAAATAGGAAACGCAATTTATAGAGAATTTTGTATATTGTATTTCCATCTCTTTGGTGTAAAACTCTGTTAGCACTTTGGTTTTTTTTTTGCTGTTATCACGTACTGGGAAAAATCATTCATTTTTGTTCGCTTTTTGATTTTCGGGCATATTGGAAAAATCCGCGGTCGTAATTATCAGGGGATTATTTGAAAATACCTTAATTGAGTTCCATTTTATTTTTGAAGTTAGATACCTGTTATGACATACTTGTCAGCCTGGTAGAATATAGCCTGTTATCTGTATATATAAAATCCTTGCGTTACTGACTGACTGACAGACAAGCTACAGCCGAAACTACACGGCGCAAGAAAATGAAATTTGGCATGCATGTTCCTTGGGGACCGTAGGGGTGCACTAAGACGGGATTGCCCGAAATTCCCACGGGATCGGGCAAAACGGGTTATTCGAAAATATGCGCGTGCGAAGCCGCTGGCGTCGTCTAGTTTTCATATAGAATATAGTTGAGTATAACTTAAAATAAATTATTTGGAAGTCAAAGATTTTAAATACCTTCTTAATCAAACTCTCACAATCGGATTCCACATTATTATGTTTATACTACGTAGTTATTTGAAAATGGATGGTAAAATACCTTGCGGGGTCACGGAAAAGTATGCTATCCGCGAATCGCGTGACCCCGCCACTACACGGGACCCGTAGGGACACCGCGGTGGTTTTAGTGGGTATGCCCCGAATGCCTTTAGGGGAGAGCCCACCTTCTCCGCCAGTCCCAAGCCCGGTTGATCACACTCTGGCCGGGTTTGCGTCGAGTTGAGATGGCTCATAAGGAGAGGAGGAAGGTAACATTTGTCTCATACAGTCGAACAACTTCCCGGTCGATCACATTATGAGCGAGAATCGCTCAGCTAGAAATCGTCGCTTCCAGTGCTACTTTACACGCACATTGACACTCGTATACAAAACCAGTTTCTAATGTGCCTCGACTCTAAGAGCGAGCCAAGGGATTTGTTTCAAACTGTACCAGTGCCGACTTGTTTGATTGTACAAGTCACTAATTTTTTGTCTTACATCTCTCTTTATAAACTGGTAATTACTCAAAGTTTACTCAAGCATCTTATAAAATAAACAATGAAACGTTATTTTTCAGTTGTGGCTTTCTTTTCCTTTGTACCTCCTATCCATTTACGCAAAGTTATTTGCTTGTGAATGATGTTTTCTTTTCTTATGATAAATTATTCCTGAGCTGTGTACCTAGTACCTAGGTGAATAAACAAGCATTGCCGTGTTCTACTGATAAAGAATTATAAATCATGCAATAAGGAAGTAGCCATGTTTATGTTTGTTAAAAAAATAAGCCATCACATTTCAGTTCTGGTTCTTTTCAATACCTATGTATTTTTATGAAGCCATGACACTTTGGCGATCACTGGCGCTAAATCGTGTGATGTGAGAACTCTCGTTCGGCTAGTAGGTACATCCAAAATATTAGTATACCTAGTTAGCCAATTTTATAACTTCAATCAGTATATATAAAATTCTCACGTTACTGACTGACTGACAGACAAGGTACAGCTGAAACTATTACGTGCAGGAAGCTGTCTGGCATGTATGTTGAATGTGGAGCAAAGGGGTGCACTGAGAAAATATTTGCCGAAATTCCCATGTGCTGCGGATCCTCAAGTATGTCTATAACGTTACAAGCACTTACTTCGAACAACAAATGACTAACCATGTTGCTTAGCACATTCCATTCTAGCCACACCGTTGACTGAGGAGATGTGTCACTTAAAATTAATTCAACATCCAATAGAATTTTATTAGAATTGAAGTTTATTAAATTTTATGTATACGAAAATCTATGAAGAAGGAATTTTCACCGTATATGCTTCATTCTGCATTTTGTAGTATTCGGTATTTATGTGTAAACGGGCAACTACTTTAATGTTCAAAATAAAACACAGTTTTCCACTTACCTTTGAGATAAACATTTCAGACTGTATGGATGGCGCAGTTGCGCGTACACTGCGCCGAGTGTTGTAGGTTCGAGCCCCACAAGAGACAACACTGCATTTCACAAACTTGATCAACAAACTGGATACCGAGTCTGGTTGTCCTTCATAATAATCGTTGATTGAATATCAGTCTGTAAACTCGGCCATGGTACGAGATTGATACCTAGTGCAACAGGTGTCTTTAAAAACTAATAAATCGAACCACAAATATTTGTTTCAAGTGTGTATGTTCTTTGTGTCTATTGATTGAAAGTGTTTATAGTCCCCCGAATACAGGATTCTCCTAGTGCGGGTGCTATATTTTTAGACGTAAAAAATAGTAACTAATATTTTTTTTTTTGAATTATTCCTATAAGTTCATTCTTCTGCACCTGCTTTCATCATCTAATCAAATTAAACCCTGTGGTCAGGGCTAGCAGCGAACCGTCGCACAACGCCGTCGATCCACACGAACGCTTCCACCGAGGGGCAGCTGCGGTCCAGGAGGAAGGCAGCCAAGATGCTGGTGGCAGTCGTCGTCATGTTTGCCGTCTGTTACTTCCCTGTACATCTTCTGTCGGTATTGAGGTTAGTATTCTTTAGTGGGTAGATGTGCTTTGTCCTGCATTGTGTACATGTGCGTTACATAAACGTAGGCACGTTTAAATAAAGTTTCTTGATGATCGTTTGAGTAGTTAAAAATCGTTACAAAGAAACAGACGTGTACATATTTACAAATAATACAATGAATGAAAAAATAAATTGTGTGTGTTCTGTGCTTGTATCTGCCCCCATGCCTCATCGACGTTTCGAAGTAGGTTTCACCAGTCGCAGTTACGGGATGAACAAAATAAAAGAGACGTCGGAGCAAACACGTCATTTTCAAACTAGTTGTGTCCGCGGTTACACCCGTGTTAGTTATTCTGCTTCATGACTCAGCGTGATTTTATATAGCCTTCTTTTAAATAATATGGACTACCCAACACAAAAATAATTTTCAATCCCCGCCTAAATAGTTTCTGAGATTACCGCGTTCAGCCAATCAAACTCTTCAGCTTTGTGATTGCACGTATTTTTTTTCGAACGACTACGCAAAACCCCTTCCATAAATTTAATATAGTAATTTAAATAGCTTCCGTGGCACCAAAAAAAAGTTCGTCGCTAATTTTGTGTGAACCAGTTTTGAATTAGTTGATTGAATCAGGTGTTACTTGGCGGAACTCCATTGTAACCTAATGGAAGGAAAGAGGAACCCACCACGCCCCCTCGGATTGACCACCCCAACTATTGAAATAGAAAAAGGTTGACAATACTGAACTCCTCTTAAAGGATAAGGGATATAGGAATGTTATGGGTTCCAGGAAGATATCTGACTTGCATCCTCAGGAGTGATGGGCAACGACTGAGCAGTCGTTGCCTATCGCTCCTGAGGATGCCTCGTGCAGAGGCGAAACACGTGTCGAAGAATAGTCGGCGCATACAGCGGTATACTGCAATACGGGATAATGCGGGATTCATCTTAATTTTTTTTCATATTTCACTTTCGTCGTTAGGGTGCAAAAATATCTATTTATTTATGTCATGTCAATACATGTCGACTATTTCGGACGGCGTTTGCCACTCTAATTATATTATTGGCCTGCTTCAACTTCCAATCGTTGCAGAACTAAGAAGGACCCAATGTACGGATATTGAATCCAACAACGTAACATAAATATGGTATTTTTGTCGGGTGCGCCAAAGTTCACCTAAATTTTCAACTCCGACAATTTAAAATCCGAAAATCACCTATCCTAACTACTCTGTCTCTAATGTTCATAACTGCGAAGCATTCAACTTCATAATGTCAGTAGCAATAAACATCTATTATACTTTTATTTGTTTTCCTATATTTTCTCAACATAAGCATCTTTTACACTATTATTCAAAGTCATATCTTTTTTGTTTAGATTTCTTTTTATTCATAATAATCTGTATTATATATGTACATTAATTTTGCGTAACTTTATTTTCACATAACATGTATAACATATAAGAATAATAGTACCATGGTACAAATACACAATAGTACAATGGTCAAGTTCCAGAAACGAATCGGTCGTATTAATAATTATTGGTTTAGGTTAGGTTAGAACTGTGACCACAACGCACGAGCCGAGCGAGCGAAGCGAGCGTGTCGCGGCAGCGGCCGGCGAAGTGCCAGACCCGAATCGGTCCTATAGTTATTGGTTTAAGTACGGTTAAAACTGCGTTATAAACTCCCAGGCTTTAAACATAACCGTAAATGAGTCGTGTTTTATTAATTTCGATTGGAGTGTAGCCTTGGGAGCGCTACGGTGCAAGGACTTAGAAAAATTTAACCAAAAATGTGTTATTTTTGCAAATCTTTTATTTTCTCGATTCTATCCTATAAAACACCTAAATAAAAGGCTACAATTTTCATATATTTTTTATTACACTTGGTAAATGTTTCTTTCTGAGTATGAGTGAAAATATTATGGTAATAATGTTTAAGGATAAAAGCGTTATAATAAAAAATAGTAGGAGTTTAAATATATTTAAATTAATGATATTATTACCATTTTTGTCATATTGACATGCATTGCAAGTTAAGAACGATCTTCAAGTCCGCGGATTTATATGGCTATTAGGTAAAGCTATATCCATTGTAACAGCACTATTAACCCATTTCTGTCAATATAGGATAGACTATTAAAAAAAAGCATTCTTTCTTTTCCATCTACATCAATGTCAAGTCAGGCATTTCAATAGCATTCGAACCTTTTCGTGTTTTTCACGTCGGCGTCAATCAGTGACTGATCGCATCGATTTTCTTATAAAGTGTCTTTTCTTGTAGAATTAAACATCTCAATATGTTTATTACTGTTGACGTATTTTCTTCCCGCACTTACGGAAAATAGCTGAGCTCTTGTGGAAACGGATTCAACAAAGCTATGTTTTTAGATAGATATAATTGACTGATTCTGATGGTCGCCGGTGAGGTAGTTATGTACGGGTCATGGAAGCTACAGCATGTGCGCTTATTGTCATCGAAGGTTGCTCCGGCTGTGCTGGTGAACTCCACTCCTCCCGGTCCAGTAAACCCACTACGTATTCTTATTCTATGTTGTTGCTTAGCTGCAAACGGTTTTAGAAAAGCTACATTGAGAACTAACTGAGACCGCGGTTACACCTGCGTTATATAGGACTACTACTACCCGAAGCTAATAGTGATGTTATAAACCCAAAAGCCTTCCTCGATATATGGGCTATCCAATCCAAAGATAATTATTTAAAGCTGACCAGAATTTTCTGAGGTTAGCTTCTTTAACCAAACAAACAAACTAACTCTTCAGGATATACCTAGTATAGATGTAGAATTTGTTTGACTGGTTGACAGTGTTATTAACCCTAGATTACTAACCTTCGTCAATTCGACTACGCGGGTTTGTTTAAATCGTGCTAACTTTTGCGCGTGCGATGGCACTGCTTCCACACTTTAGATAATCTCAGTCGACCCGTTGCCCCCCGACCGACGGTAGTGTTTTGAGTGGGGGGGCACCGTGAGCGCCGTTCCAGCAACCATGGGTCGTCGGATCGACGAAGATTAGTATTAACGTAACATTTTGTCTTATTTAGTTGGTGAACTCTTGCGTTTTTTTGTTTTGTTTATTTATTTTCTTTGCGAAAATAAAGCGACTGATGTACCTCCTACCTAAAAAAGGAAAATATAAGCCTTGTGTCCCTCCGCAAAGCGAAGGATGACTAAAAGTAGTTGCACCCAGAGCAAGAAATCTTTGTGCGGGGAGCACAAATTTGACGTTTGTCACAAATGTATAACTTGATAGATTCTTACCAAAATTTTTGTTTCATTACTTTATTTCATTCGTTATTTCTAATATTTGAAAATTATTTTTCACATTAACTTTTTAAAAAAAAATGTTGCTTAAATTGTTCAAAATTAAATAATGATTTAAAAAGTAGTCTAGTACTAGAACAACCTCACAAAATATACAATGACTCCGGTTCTGATGCCTTGTTACAAACAAATCATATATTATGTTCATTTGACACTCATAGTAATAACACTGTATTGATGTTTTCTGACCAATTGGAAGTGGGTTTGGGTAGCTTAATAGATAGTTACACTAACCGTCCATTACAAAACTTTTGTTATCCAGGAGAAAGAATGTCTTCATTAGTTAATAAGTTAAAACATGCAGAATTAAATAAACATTCTACAGTTATTATTATGTATGGTGATAGCTTACTAGTTACTAGGAAATATATACTAGCTTTATCGGATATAATGACTGATAGAAGTTCTAAAGTGGGGTGCAATTTTATAGTCTGTGCATTTGCTTATTCAAAGACCATATCCGATAAAGAAAACAACCAGATAAGTAAATTAAATCTATTATTATATAATAGTACATATCGTCATAATGACAAAATTTTATTCTTTGACACTAATAATTTCATTAAAAGTAATTTTATTTTCACAAAAGATACAATGTATCTTTCTCGCTCTTTTAAACGACAACTTGCTAAATTATTAGCATTTAATTTATACAGTGACCCAAGTAATGTTAGAGTACATGACAATTCCATTATTGACATTCATAATAATAATAATTTAAATTAAATTCTGAGACAATACAGAACACCTCTAGCTATAATAAGATTACTCGTAACTCATTGACTAATACACTTAAACATAATAACAAAAATTTTATTAAATTAGTACATCTAAATATTAGAAGTATGATTAATAAAGATTTAGAAATGGAATTGTTTATGAACTGTAATGCTGTTGATATATTTTGCATCACTGAACATTGGTTAAAAAGCAACCATTTCATGTTCAATTTCAGTAATCATATAGTAGGAAGCTCGTTTAGCCGGCAGCAAGCAGTACATGGTGGCTCGATGATTTTATTTAATAAGCAACATAAATTTAAGGAGCGTCATGATATTGGAAGTCTGTCTGTTGAGCGAACCATTGAGGTAGTCTGTGTGGAACTGAGGAGATTTATTGTAATAAGTGTAAACAGGCCTCCTTCAGCATTGTATGATAGCTTCGAGCGTATTATGGATGAGATATTAAACAAAGTTGCAAAAATAAATAAAAATGTTGTTGTGTGTTGACTTTAATGTAAATTTATTAGAGGATAGTAGTCTTAGTACAAAATTGAAAGCGCTGTTTCTATCATATAATCTGAAGAACTTATTCTTAGATCCCACAAGAGTTACTTCCTCTACATCTACTTGCCTAGATAATATATTTACAGATATCATAGTAAGAGACAAGCAAATTATTAGACAGACTCAGACCATTGTGGACAGCAGATCTCCTTTAATGATAACAGTACGAATGTTTCTAGGCAAAATATAGTTGTAATACCTAAAACTGCAACTCGTTTTGCTAGGTTTCAAAGTAAACTAATGACTAGCTGGTCACTGTTAGATGATGAAGGTGACCCTAATTTGTTATATAATAGCTTTTTCAAAGCGTTTTGTACAGACTTTAATTCGGTTTTCACACCTAGAACGATTACAGTTGGAGGTAGTGCAACCTTCTGTGAATGGGCAACAACTGGGCTTCACAAAAGTAGAAAGAGATTGTATGAGCTATATGACGAGAGAAACAATTTCAGGATTATGTTAGAAACTATGCTAGGATATTTCGGAAACTTTGCAAGAAAGCTAAGTCTCTTTACCTGAGTTCAAGGATTAGGAGTAGTGACGATAAAATGAAAATGACATGGAATATAATAAACAGCGAGACTGGGAAAGTTAAAAGTAAAAGTTCAAAATTTAGTTTGAACATTGATAACGACACTATTACATCAGACTCAAAAGTTGCATCGGCGTTTGAAAGTTTTTTTACTGATATCCCCGTTATTACTACTAGATCTTTGAACTCATCAACCAATGCAGCGGAATCTCTTTTAAAAGAAAACATGAGTACAACCTATAGTAATTCTCATTTCAGTATATAAATTCAAATGATGTTATAAAAGCTTTTAATACTATAAATTTAAAGAAGACTGCAGACTTGTGGGGAAATTCCGTTACTATTACCAAGTCCATTATTGCTTTAGCTGCTAACAGATTAGCTTTAATATTTAATAAGTGTATTGACTGTGGTGTATTTCCTGATCTTATGAAAGATAGCAAGGTAATACCTTTGTACAAAGCAGGTAGCACATCAGACCCCACCAACTATAGGCCAATTTCTGTGCTGCCCACATTTAGCAAAATTTTCGAGAAATTGATACTAGACCAACTGCAAAGTTATTTTAATAACAGCGAGCTTCTACACTCTTAACAATTTGGTTTTACAAAGGGGCGCTCCACGACCGATGCCGGTGTTGAGCTTGTAAAACATATCTTTGATGCCTGGGAGGATTCACATGATGCTTTAGGTGTCTTCTGTGATTTGTCCAAGGCCTTTGATTGTGTAGAACATGATACATTGATCAGGAAATTACATCACTATGGTTTAAGTAGTTCTGCTCTGCATCTTCTTAATTCATATTTGAGTAATAGGATTCAGAGAGTTGATGTCAACGGGACGCGTTCGCATGGGTCTGTAGTCAAAATGGGCGTCCTACAGGGTTCAATCCTCGGTCCTTTTTTATTTTTAGTTTATATTAATGACTTACCACACCTCGTTAATGACAAGCACGGGATAGTACTATTTGCTGATGATACCTCACTTTTATTTAAATTAAGACGACAGCAAATTGATATGGACGATGTAAACATTGCTATCTCAAAGGTGGTTCGCTGGTTTGAGGTTAACAACCTGCTTTTAAATAGACTAAAAACTAAATGTATTCGATTTTTGATGCCTAACGTCAAACAAGTGAACACCTCAGTAAAGATTAAGGATGATGTGTTGGATCTTGTGGATAACACCAAATTCTTAGGCATTACACTAGATTCTAAGCTGCAATGGGGTGGTCCCCATTGCAGCTTAGTAAATTGTCTTGAAATAGTAAATTATATTAGTAAATTGTCGAATAGACTCAGCTCTGCAGCATACGCAGTCAGGAAAATTCGCCAGTTAACTGACATTGACACTGCCAGGCTTGTATATCATAGCTATTTTCATAGTATAATGTCATACGGTATTCTCCTGTGGGGAAATACTGCCGACATTCAGACCATCTTTGTTCTGCAGAAAAGAGCTATGCGAGCAATTTATAATTTGGATTATGGGGCTTCGTTAAGGAATAAATTCAAGGAAATAAACATTTTAACAGTTGCAAGCCAGTACATTTATTCCAACCTAATATAATATTTATTCCAAAACAAGGCCTCATATTCAAAGAAAAGTGATATCCACAATTTGAATACTAGAAATAAGAGTAAGCTAGTAGTGCCGGCTACCCGGCTAGAGAAAATAAAAAAATCTTTTCAAGGCCAATGTGTGCGCTTTTACAATAAAGTGCCAAGCAATATTCAAAATTTAAGTTACAATAAATTCAAAAAGATTATAAAACGTAAACTTTGTCAAAAAGGGTACTATTCAGTGCTAGATTATATTGAAGATAAAAAATATGCTTGGGATTAATTTGCTCGGTCCCACAGGCTACTTATATTTGATTAGTGTTAAGTTTCATGTGAGTGTGAGTTACTGTGTCTAAATTATGCTAGTTAGTACTTTTATATTATTATTAAAAAAACCTTATTAATTGACAGCAACATTATAGACACACCAGCTCATAAACCTATGCAAAATTCAATGTAGTTACTAAGTTTTTAAATTGTATAGAATCAAGACGTAGAAAAGAGTGGCCCGGAGTTTCTTGCCTGATTCTTCTCACGAGGCTCTACTTTCTGAACAGGCATTTTTTTTCAATGCTCAACTATGTTAATATGCATTTAAAGTTACTTTTTTATATATTTTTTTATTTGTATGATTTCTGACGTGTCCAAAAAATTTAAACATTTTAATGGAAATAAACATATTTGAGTTTGAGTTTACTTTAAAATAATACTTTAAAAAATCTTTTAAAATGTTACCATTGTTAATTTGCCATAAAACCTACGATCTCATTTATAAGCCTGATTTTTTAATAAATATGCCGTTTTGGTTTATGTAAATTTATTAATTAATAGGTAGAATATAATAAATTTATAATAAAAATAAAAAATATTATGCATGTTTAATTCAAATAAAACCCCTTTATTAAATACCGTAGTCGAAAGTACGAAGTTTAGTAATAAGGGTCGAAAAATAAGGTTAGTGATCTAGGGTTAAAAAAGAAATCATCAGTCTCCTCGATCTATAAGGTGACGATAAAGAAATACTTCCAAATACAATTTCCTTTCAATGTCAATACAATTCTGGCGATATTCCTAAGAATTCGGGTAAACCTTTGTCAACATTCACGTAGGAATGAATTCATATGCCTTAGTCAGCAAAATTGGAAGGCTGATAGGTTTAAGTATGAGGATAACTCGGTGCGGGGTCGAGATTGTGAAAAAATCGTAATTTAAACCCCTGGCAATAGACACAATATACGCTTTTATACCTGCCTTCAAAATCAGGCTCTAGCTCGAATATTATCAAAGTTGAAATGTTAAACTTTTTTTTCCGACGTGTGATGTGTGGCCAACACTGGTGTTGAAGTTTTCTGTTTTGACATGGCCTAACGATAATTTCCTGAGACAATGATCGGGACCAACAGCTTTATGTGCTCTCCGAGACATGGTATACCCCTGATGTTATTACCACAAGCACTCAGCCATCTAATGTGATAATTCTTTTATTTAGTAAATACCCTGAAAATTAAATGTATTCTGGATATTAAAATCAGTCTTTTTACTCCTTTCTTTTACATGATACACGAACTTAAAGAAAAAGATTTAAATTTACGGACAAGTTGTATGTAGAAACTTTTAAACACTCGCGCTGCATGTTTAGAATATAATAATATATAGACGGGAATTAACGCGAACATGCATTAGGTATTTACATACCTTATTTTGCTTGACGTTTCGAGACGGTTGCACGTCCCGTGGTCGCAACCTGACTGGTGTAGCGATGTCACGTCTCCGAGTGCGAGGTAGAAGATTCTATTTCTACCCTCGGGTCTGTTGTTTGTACGTAGAAAATAATGCCTAGACAAGTTTCCGGTCACAAAGATACGGACGTCCATGGTAGACTCGATTCCGCTCATATTAAACTAGAGGACGCCAGCAGCTACGCCTGCAATATTTTTAAATTTACCCGTTTTGGCCGATCCCGTGGGAATTTCGGTAAATCCCTTCATAGTGCACCCCTACGGTCCCCAAGGAACATACATGCCAAATTTCAGCTTCCTGCGCCCAATAGTTTCGGCTGTAGCGTGTCTGTCAGTCAGTCAGTAACGCAAGGATTTTATATATTAAGATTACGACTATCAGCGACATAAGAGGCAATGTCGACATACATTTCTTTTTTTCTGTCTTGTTTATATTTTAGTTGAAAATAATTGAATAAAATTGCCAAATGCAATTCAAATGTATACGGGAAAGCGTAACCGATTTTAAAGACATATTGTAATTGGGCCCTGGAATGGTTGAGATTAATTATTTCATTTAATAGTCGACATTATTATAGAACTATAGAAATATGCACAACAAGGCTGTCCGTAATAGTTGCTTTGTGGTAAAAATAAGATGACACAAAGAAAACACAAAACTCGTGAGCTTCATAACCAAAAAGAAACACCTACCTCCTTTGAATTTTGATGGGATCGTCGTGAACGCTCTTGTCGATTTCAAAAGAGAGCCTTATAAAACAAATAATGTTCTCTGACGTACTCCTAGAAGCTAGCTTTATAAAACGTGGCAGTGAATAAGCAATTCATAATAAATCTTCAAATGGCAACCGAGTAGTACATTTTGCAAAATGTTATAGTAAGATATATGACTTAGATGTGACTGATATTATTTGACTTTTTTACTTGTTTGTTTTTTGTGCCGTGTGATTGACGGCATAGAATACAAGTGTCACCACCCCCTATCTTCCCGTGGGTGTCGTAAGAGGCGACTAAGGGATAACACGATGCAAATACCATCTTTGCGTAGAGACGGAAAACTCGACATCAAACCCTATACGACTGCCTCGTTGATCTCGCTGCATAAATGTGCGCGTGGGATCCGAGGGTCCCGGGTTCGATTCCTGGGTCGGGCAGTGTTATTGGGTTTTTCTGTCACGAAATTCCTAGTAGCAGCACGGAGTCTGGAAATGTGCCCGGTACGGCAATAGGCTCGCCCCTTATTACGTGGGACTAAGGTATATCTGGCGAAAAGTGGGTGTAGAAATACACCTCTGCCTACCCCTTCGGGGATAAAAGGCGTGACGTTGTGTGTGTGTGTGTGTGTACTTATGTACGAATAGAGTTTCTTTAATTTTTTAATGTGACACGAGCTGTGTGTCAATCTGGTAAGGAATGTTATCACAGATTTCAGTTGACACGGGTAATGCTGCATGTGTTGGTTGCCAGAGTGTATAAGTAAACCGAATTCTAATTATAATTTCGAGGGAAAAGGTGTCGACTGCCTTCGTGATCCAGTGGATTGCGTATACGACTGCTGATTGGAGGTCCCGGGTTCGATTCCCGGGTCAGGCAAAAGTGTTACTGGGTTTTTCCGAATTCTCAGTAGCAGCACGGAGTCTGGCGATGTGCCCGGTAACGGCAATAGGGTCGCCTCCTCTTACGTGGGACCTAAAAAATTCATGACAAAATGGGGGTGTAATATTACACCTCTGCCTACCCCTGCGAGAATACAGGCGTCAGTCTATTAATAAAAAAGTAAGAAAAAGGTGTAACTTTTGTCTCACAATAGGAAGACTTCTTACCAGGCTAGTTAATCTTACCTGGTTCGCAACCCGATGGATTTTTATTTAACATCTAAATAATATAGAGTTAACGTAATGTTCTTATCTTTAGAGTTTAAACAGCATCCACGCTCCACAGAAAAATAAGTTTTTAACTTATTTTGCTATGGACGCTGTTAAAATGTGCTGTTAATGTTGTACATCCTGAATATTGGTATTTTAATAAAATTAAATGTAGTCACGTGCCATTTCCAACTTGTCTTAGCTATAAGGAGACAGTAGCAATGGTAACGTCTCGTATGTTTATTGACGTAGCAACTAATCAAAAATTGGTTTATTTATTTAAAATCCGTAAATAGCTAAAATCACTGAATACATTAGAAACGCTTCACTTAACTAACGGAAAGTAAATAGAGAGCCAATCTGAAATATTGTAACTCAAACATAATTGGAAATAACTCTAGTCAAGTATTGCCAATTACAATATTTGCAGAAGTAAAATATGTTTAACTTAAGTTTTACTTTAACTTTACACTGATTTTGGTATCTTTGATTTTCGATTAAATTTTATAGATATTAGAGACCTCAAGTTTTAATATAAAGATAAAAAGCAGGATTACACGCATTATGACATACAGATTTAATGACATAGGTAACGTAAGAACACGTGCAAAGGACAAAAAATGCAGTTCCTAAGGCCCTGAAACACTGTGTCATCAAAATGTAAAATTCTGTCTAATCTTCAGATAAGCTTCTCTGATCTGAGGTCTAATCAGTAGCTGACAAATCGAAAACACATTTGCACGAAATCATACAATGGATATCCCTGTATTTATTCGTCGATTTCATGCAGCAAACATCGAGCGGTAAGCGCTTATGATGTATAAGAGCTTACCACTCGATGTATTTAAATGGCTCGTGGAGTGCGTCAATCATTTTGGACTGAAGATAGGTAAACACGTTAAGTACGGTATGTGAGACCGCGGGTTGGAACAATTTAAGCTATGTCAATTAAATGTCGTTGGCAGCGAGACTAGTCATCTGTGCAAGCAATTACAGTGCTTGTTTAGATAAGATATTTGGCTTAATGTTTTAAACACGATTCTTGCTGGATTTTACAATAACAGTAATGGATTTTGAGATAAATTTACGGACATTTTAATCTTTGATTTGATTAAAATCTAAATAACAAAATAATAGGTAAAACTAGCACAATACAAAAAATCGTTTCGATATATTTATGTATTTCCTATAAATCATTAAACATATTTTTCTGTATACCTGCAATGTAGGAGTAATTTTTATTTATTGATCGTGTATCCATCCAAGTTATTTATAAAGCTTAAATCGTTTTTTATAGAACTTCATGAACAGGCTGGCGTTTTACTTTGTACGGATTTATCTATATCTATATTAATCTGACCTTTTGACTTCAGTTCAAAAAGGTAGCGATTTGATGTGATTTTATTTGATTAATTGTTTATTACATAGCATAACTTCACGTCTTTATCCCCGAATGGGTAGACAGAGGTGAAGCACCTACACTTCGCCAGCTATGTTTCGGTCCAAATGTAACAGAGGGTGAGCCTATTGCCATCTACCGGGCACATTATAAAGCGAGCGATAATTTATATTTTTAATACACACATAACTAGGTACGAAAAGTCAGAGGTGTCTGTCCGAGGTACCTGGGGATTGAACTCGAGACCATCGTCTTGGCAGTTCGTTACGTACACCACTTTGCTATCTAATTGTATTACAAAAATTGAACTAGTCCATAAATCTTCATATCTATACGCGCTGTTTGGTTAGACGCGCTAATCTCAGGGACCACTGGTCCTATATGAGTAATTCATTTTGTGTTGTGTTATCTCATTTACCGAGGAAGGCTATAGACTATATAACATCACTGAGCGACGGTAGCCGAGCAATTGCTCAAAATACTCGGCTCAGCTAGCTCATATATAAAATAAACACAAAACCTTTACACTGCCACCAATGAAATCATACAATATTTAAATTAATCTCAAAATATTTTGTCACCAGGGTGGCTTACGATGTCCAGCAGAGTGATGTAATGACGTGCATCGCCCTCATCAGCCACGTCATGTGCTACGCCAACTCCGCCGTCAACCCTCTCATCTACAACTTTATGAGTGGTATGTATACCGCCAAACGCTTCACCTTTATCATTTGTATTATCATGTGTGACTTTCGGTTCAACATTATCATCTAGTTTTCCATGTGTTTGTATATTATCTTTATTAAATTGTTTTGTGTTTAAGCTATGTATTTTATTATACAAAATTGGTTTAGTATGAACACGTTTACGAAGCATGATTATAACAATTTTGTGTCCGTAATCTGCAGTAAGCTCGCAGAAAACATTCATTCGTGCGTCGCGAACACAATCTTGCATACATACGAGTACATATACTCATGCCTTTTTCCCGTCGGGGTAGGCCGAGACAACAGAACGCCACATGCTTCTATCCTTACTAACCTCACGCGCTTCCTCTACACTCATTACTCTTTTCATACATGCTCACCGGCTTCCGATATCTATTTCGGACCTTGCCGTTTTTAGGACGTCCCCAATTTGGTCGAGGAATGTCCGACAAGGTCTGCCGCGACCGACTTGCCTACACACATTTGCCATATTATCATATTATTATTCTTGTTGACTAACCAAAATAAATGAGCTGTGTAGAATACAGATACGTACAGATTTTGATAATGTTTAGGCCATAATATATATCAAGGTACGTGTTCCTATTAAGTCATATAAATTCACCATCACATAAAACACTGACACCATTTACAGTGTGGCGATATATCTTAACATCAGTTTGAAACACAAGAGCAACAAGCGAAATGACACGTGTGGCTTTTGAGCGATTGGATCAAAAGTTACTCTAGCACCAATTTATACGTCATAAAATGTTTAATAATTATTCATTGTTGTCCATTCACTGTATGCACACATATAATATAAATATTCACTTCATCTACCTATCTACAAATTTTTGAAATAACTGAAATCAGTAATCAGTCATATAATATATGCATTCCACATTTTGTAGTGTGTAAACCGACTTTACCTGTATCATCTTGTCCGTATGGGGTTTAACCAATCTGATTCAAAGTCCCCTTAAGCAGGCCGCACACCAGCGCCACATGCTCCACGCATCAAACATTTACATCGCCACAATCATTGCGCTACTATTCAGCTTACTACAAATGTATTGTATAAGCGTACATTGGAAGCACAGTTGTAGCGTGGCACCGCTTTGACAATGTCGATATCATAGATTATACACTTATACTGGTATAGATACGCCACTCACAGTTCGAAATTGAAGTTCAATAGGCATCCTCGACTCTAGATGGCGTACAAATCCGTTTTATTTTTATTCCGATCGTAAAAATGGCGTTAGTAGTGGATTCATTTATCAGAATAAAATGTTTAATTTCGGTGTTAATAAGTAAATGACAACTATTATGTAAAATATGCAATTTAAAATTAAAAAAATTAAAAATCACAAAATGTAGTTCTAGGTAAGCGTGGATACGATCCACGAACTTCTAAGATATGAGCCCATCACGCTTCCACTGCGCCACGCAGATCTTAACGAAATTGGCGAAATTACCGTTCAGTTGTCGCTTTTTCTTTAGTTCTTACAATCATTGATAGATGTCGCTGATTTATATGAAATTTACCCAAGTATGGAGCTTTCACGGCCCTGGTCGATATCATCGTCTGATGACGACGATTTCTTGATGTGGCGATTAATGCGAAAAAAAGACGTTATTGGGTTCATCCATTTAATCAAGATTGTACAATTTACATGAATTTCAAAATTTCGCAAGAATTACAATCCGACGAAGAAAAGTTCCACTTATATTATCGAATGTCTGAAAACACATACAAGGTGTTTGAAATAGAATTAGTTTTTATTATAAGTCAAATCGATTATATCGATTAAGTAACATTTTGTTTAGTCTATTGAAAATTTCTGACAATGGTCACACTGAACTGTCACTTCCTTCCGCTTGAAAAATTAAGACGCCGTTTTGCTCTCTCGCGTAGAATATTGTAATAAAATTGGAAGTATTGGAACCCGTTTGAGTGCCACTTCTTTAATCAGCTGGCATCGGTTTACTTGTGACCAAGGATAAGTTGTATCTTAATGAACATTTGTGAAATATTGAACTTTGTAAAACACGTGTATGAATTCCTGATTGGTGCCCGAGGAGAAGGACTGCAACAATAGGTCATTGACCCCTGCCCTATAACGCCAACCTCCCCCATTGAGACCGTTATCCTACCAACGGTTACTGTTAGGGTCTGGGGACCCACGGGGACCTCTGTTGTTGTCCGTGCTATATTGGACACAGGTTCACAAGGTTGCATTGTTTCCACTTATTTGGTAGGGCAGGTTAAATTAAATTTGGGCTCTTTTCCAACTTGTATACGGGGCATAGGGGACGTAGCCTCTAATGTTGAAGGGCAAGTTAAGGTTTTGTTTGGCCCTGTTGGATCTTCACACCCGAGGATTAAAACCTCGGCTATTGTGTTGAAGAATATTTTGGGTATGCACCCACAGAAACAGCTACCCGCTGCTGTGGTGAATTTGACATCGGGATTGGAACTGGCAGACCCCAAATTTGACACACCGGGACAAATCGACTTGTTGATTGGCTCTGATGTCCTCGGTGGAATTTTGATTGGTGGGAAACGGGTCTTGGTGCCAAATAGTTTGACTGCCATCCCGACCATATTTGGATTTGCGTTGATGGGACCTGTACCTAGGGACCCCCCTCCACCTGAACTTGATAATTTAATGGCTGTAGGCTCTGCTCTCTCTGATGCAGTTCAGAGGTTTTGGGAGGTAGAGGAGCCGCCTCAAGCTGCCCGTTTAAATCCAGAACATGAGGAGTGTGAGCTGTTCTTCCAGAACAACACTGCTCGACTCCGTTCTTGGTCGGCTCATTATGAAGCTACTTTTTCTGTCTGTTCGGCCTCCGCTTGGTGAGTCACGACCTTTAGCCGAAAAGAGATTGTTGGCTATGGAGCGTCGCATGGGTCGTGATCCGGAGCTCAGACAGAAGTACATTGAGTTCATGAGAGAATATGAACAATTGGGACACATGTCTGTGTCAAATTTGGATTGGCGTTCGGTGGAGCACTACTTTCTCCCGCATCATGCGGTATTGAAGCCATCGACTGGCAAGCTGCGCACAGTATTTGATGGTTCTGCGCAGACTTCAACAGGCGTATCCTTGAACCAGTGCTTGCATTCTGGTCCCAAGTTGGTCAAGGACCTTTGTGACGTCATCACCAGCTTCCGACGACATCAGGTTGTCTTTGTGGCCGACATAAAAATGATGTTCAGGCAGACTATTATCCACCCTGATGACCGTCGCTTCCAGCTGATCCTTTGGAGAGAGTCTCCTCGTGATCCCATGGTCGTCTACGAGCTCAATACCAATACGTACGGGTTAAGGTCGAGCACCTATTTGGCAATACGTTCTCTTTGGGAGCTCGCAGACCGCGAAGGCTTACGTTTCCCAAGAGCCTCCGCCATCTTGAAAGACGATATTTACGTCGATGACATTTGCTCGGGCGCCTCCACAGCGGACGAGGCGATCCTCCTGCGGGACGAATTGATAGGTATTTTGGCCTCCGCTGGTTATGAGTTGCGCAAATGGATTTCCAACTCACCAGCGCTTTTGGAAGGCTTGCCAGAGGATCATCAGCAAGATCCACATTTGTTTGAGATTGTTGACAACCCTGCCATGATGGCTGTTCTAGGCGTTCAGTACAGACCAGTCCAAGACATCTTTACGTATAACGTTGACTTGAAATTGCCTTGTTCTTGGACTAAACGTCTCGTGTTGTCTACTGTCGCCAGAACCTTTGATCCGAACGGTTGGATTTGTCCTATCATATTTTGGGCAAAATGCTTCTTGCAGAAGCTTTGGACAGCAGGATTAACCTGGGATGAACCTCTACACGGTACTCTTGTTGAGGAATGGACCTCTTTTGTATCCTCACTTCCTGCCGTCAACGAGATCTCCTTGCCTCGTCCCATCCTTCCTCCCGGGAAGTACAAGGTCACCCTTCACGGGTTTTGTGATGCCTCGGAATGTGGTCACGCGGCCGTGGTGTACTTGCGCACAGTCAGTGCCTCAGGTCAGGTGATGGTTTGCCTGACCATGGCGAAGAGCAAGGTTGCACCCCTTCGGACATCTTTGACCATTCCGAAATTGGAGCTCTCGGGAGCAGCCCTACTTGTACGCTTATTGAATCACGTGTCCAGTACCTTGGGTAAAAGCATTTGTATTAATGGGACTTACGCCTGGACAGACAGCCAAATTGTTCTTTGTTGGTTGAAGACGTCTGTCCACACCTTGGAGGTATTTGTCGCTAACCGCGTTTCCCAAATCCAGAAATCCGAAGTCAAACTTGTTTGGAGACACGTGCCAGGTGAGCTCAACCCCGCTGATTGTGCCTCGCGCGGATGCTTGACGCCTAGTTTGATAGGTCATTCGCTGTGGTGGGGTCCGAAATGGTTGAGTCGACCAGAAATTGATTGGCCTCGAACGCCAGTTTTGAATACTTCTAATGCGCCTTCGACCCCGATTTTTTGTTGAATCGTTACAGCTCCCTCGACAAGTTGTTAGGTGTCACTGCTTGGATAAAGCGTTTTATTTTTAACCTTAGGCACCCACAACAGAAACGACTGACACCGTTTATCTCACCACAGGAACGACAGGAGTCCCTTACCTTTTGGGTTCGTTCTGCGCAATTGGCGCATTTCGAAAAGGAGATTGCTATCCTTAAATCAGGGAGATCGAAATTGTCGGGAGCTGTCTCTAAATTGAACCCCTTTTTGGACGATACGGGTCTCTTGCGCGTTGGAGGGCGTCTCAAGAACGCCAACCTCCCTTACGGAGCACGTCACCCCCTTTTGTTACCTAAGGATGGTCATTTGGTACGCTTGTTGGTAACTGACCGTCACCTTAAAAATTCGCATGCTGGTTGTAATGCGCTCTTGGCCATTTTGCAACGCGAATTTTGGATCTTGTCTGCCCGAAGAATTATTCGGAGTGTAGTCTTTCGCTGCATCCCTTGCTATAAGCTCAAGGCTTCTACCATGCAGCCCTAAATGGGGGACTTACCGGCAGATTGCGTAACTGAAAGCAGGACGTTTGACGGTGTTGGCACGGACTTCGCTGGTCCCTTTTTGGTAAAAACGTCGACACTTTGAAACAACAAGACTGTTAAGGCCTACTTGTGTGTTTTTGTTTGTCTCTCCACAAAGGCCGTACATTTAGAACTGGTCTCCTCGCTTACGACCGAGGCGTTTGTAGCCACATTTGACATATTTGTATCCCGCAGAGGGCTGCCTTCCTTGATCCGCTCTGACTGCGGCACTAACTTCAAGGGCACCTATAATCATTTGAATGATGTTGTTAATTTTCTTGAAACCAACAAAGCTGATATAGGTGATAGGCTTGCCCGACATGGGATAAATTGGTTGTTTTCCCCACCAAATTGTCCTCACTGGGGTGGTATATTTGAGGCCGCCGTAAAATCGGCCAAAACACACTTGCGCAGGACAATCGGTGAGTCTGTCCTTACATTTGAGGAACTCGCAACTGTGTTTTGTAAGATTGAGGCCGTTTTGAACTCTCGGCCGTTGTGCCCGATCTCCTCAGATCCGAATGATTTGGAGGCCCTTACGCCGGGCCATTTTTTGATTGGTCGCCCACTTTTCGCCTTGCCTGAGTACCCCTATATTGATACGAGACCTGGTCGTCTCTCGCGTTTTGAATTGGTACGCCAGATTACTCAGAGCTTTTGGAAACGCTGGAACTTGGAATATTTGCACATACTCCAGCAACGCGTTAAGTGGACCGACAAGACCGATCCACCCAAGATTGGAGACCTCGTTTTGATCAAGCAGGCTAACCTTCCGCCACTCAGATGGCGCAGGGGGCGCATCCTTCGTTTGGTAACTGGGGCTGATGGAGTTCCCCGATTTGCTGAGGTTTTGGTGGACGGTTCGATTCTGAGGAGAGCGGTTGCAACATTGTCACGTCTACCAACCGATTAGCGGACCGGTAGGCCGGTCCGGGGCGGGTGGATGTTTGAAATAGAATTAGTTTTTATTATAAGTCAAATCGATTATATCGATTAAGTAACATTTTGTTTAGTCTATTGAAAATTTCTGACAATGGTCACACTGAACTGTCACTTTCTTCCGCTTGAAAAATTAAGACGCCGTTTTGCTCTCTCGCGTAGAATATTGTAATAAAATTGGAAGTATTGGAACCCGTTTGAGTGCCGCTTCTTTAATCAGCTGGCATCGGTTTACTTGTGACCAAGGATAAGTTGTATCTTAATGAACATTTGTGAAATATTGAACTTTGTAAAACACGTGTGTGAATTCCTGATTGGTGCCCGAGGAGAAGTACTTCGCCGAATTATACACTGGTATCTATTCGATTCTCTTGTTATTTTGGCCAAAATTATAAGTTAATCTATAGGTCCACTTCAAGGACATCACCAGGAGCTATAAGGTAAAATTTTCATATAACTACATTATAATTTGTCATCGCTGAGAATCTCAGCAATATATGTCAGACATTTGATTGCTTTAGGACAACTGGATGAATATAAATTAGCTTCCACTGTGCCTACAACCAATTCCCAGTAAGCCTACTACAGGTAATTCTAGACACAAGCTATTATTAAATTTAGTAAAATTAAGTTAAACAAAACAAAATACCCACTTCAGAGAGTGTATTTCGGCTGACCTAATACCTAACCTATATATCTAACTCCACTACCAATCATATAAATCAAGGGAGACCGAATAACGATGCTACAGAAAATCGAGAATATTTGTGTTATTACTTCTTAAAACCATACGGGATGGTGTCATGGCAAAATAATTACACAGTGTAGCACGATTTTAAATGTACAAAGAAAGGTACTTACTCTTTTCTTTGAATTTTTTGCCAATCTTAGTCCAAATAATTTCTGTAATCCGTCTGTTACTATAATCATTGAGCCTATGATTGATAATATAGGGTATTTTCAACCTCTGCAATAAACTCAAAGTAAAATTTAATGTTGTCTTTCATTTTTGCAAACCATCGCGACACAAAAAGTGTTCGATCTTGAATTCGTGTAGCGCGGACAACGTCTCGCTACAAAGTACGCCCGCTACAAATGTTTCCTCGGTGTGCGTGCTCACGTACAAATATATGGGGGCGTTAAATGTGTCGCGTTTCAAATGTGGCGCTACAATTATGGAGTTACAAATGTATGCCTGGTGTGCGGCCTGCTTAAAACTGGAACAATAGCACTAATATTTCCGATATTTCCTTGCTTATACGTATCTTTTAGATATTGGATGGTCTCTCTCATTCGCTATGCTATTATCCGGTATAAGATGAGCTGCTATTGTTCGGCCATACCTACTGTGCATAGATAGCTCAGCTTATGCTGGCATTATTCTTTTAGGAGTCATAGACCGCATCACTAAAGATTCCAACCAATCGTGAAAAGATCATACAATTTTACTGCGCTCGGTGCTAATGAGTCGACATATATCAACAATGTCTGGCATACCAGCATTATCGATTGAGTTGTTTAAAGTCTAGTATTTATCGGCTTGCCCATAGGTTACAATCAAATGCATTGTCATAACAACGAATTTAATTGTAATATTTTATTTTATTTTTATGACTATTTAAAAATATAATTTGGAAAATGTAAAATAAAGGAGATTATCATATCATTTTATTTCTGTTTAGTTACCAGAGTTATTATTAAGACAGTCATCATCAAATTTTTTTAGTAGACATATTAATCTTCATTATTTAGAATTGAAATACGTTAGCTAGGTCAGTTTCAGCGTCCCCCCCGTGGGATCTCCACCTTGTCGTGGTGGGGGGGCTCAGTAACCGTGGATTGGTCACCCGCGGTGAAGCTAAGAGGGATCCAGGAGGGGACGCTCCGCGTGGGCTTGGAGGGGCCTGCGCAGGATGCGTCCAACGGTGCGGGTGCGGGGGACAGTTCTGTCTGTCCCTCGCAGTCGGGTGCGGTCGCGGGAGGAGAGGCGTGTCGGTGTTGCGTTGCCGCGCGCCCTATCTCCCGCGACCAAATGGGGGCGCACCATTCGATGCGTCGTGGTGGGGCCGCAGAGGAAGAGGAGATGCGGTGTTGCGTTGCCGTCCTCCCTATCCTCTGCGGCCGCTGGGCGTTTTGGCGGCGGAGTCCAACACCTTAATCCGTCGCCAAGGGGGTTTTGTTCGGGGCCCGCCTGACCATCTGGCGGGCCAATACCCGTCGGAGGGTGGCGACGAGTGCTTTGGTGATGCCCCACCCTCCGACACACGGGTACATGGCGGAAGTCGAGGTGGTTTTTAGTGGAAACACCACATACTCCGGCTCTTATTTACCCCAAGAGTCGGAGATCCGAAGGGATTTTCCACCTCGTAAAACAAAAAAAAAAAAAAAAAAAAAAAAAAAAAAGGTCAGTTTCAGCGTCCAATAAACTTCGGTTAAATTAATTGACCAACAACTTCATACAAATTTAGTAATTTATCTGGCAAATAATGCCTGTCCAGGGGTGCAGAAGGAGCTAGGAGATTTCTCTAAAACTAAGTTGTGAAATAAACTATTCTTATTGTGCAGCTATATATCAAGTTGTCAATATCCAATATAGGTTATCTGGCGATTCAGTACAAGCAGAGACGAGTTAGAATATAGACTGACAAAGTCGAACAAAAAAATGTGCCTCGGAAAAAGCTCAAATCGCGAGCTATATCCAGAGGGCGCTGATCAAATAGCACGCGACATTAATTACAGCCAGACAAGTCATAAAAATATCATTATTTTTTTCATTTACAGCTATTGAAATCGTTTAAGTATTTTTTAGAATTGGTAATATTGCTCATAATAAGCTAATTAATCTATTTCATTTTACGTACATATTTTATCACTTTTGAATGTGTACTAATAGATGGCGTAGTAAAAACACGAAAGGTAATGTACAACGGTTTACATTGAATTTTCACTAGATGACGCTTAAACCAAAATAAAATTACCTATGTAGATGGGATGGGTACGTTACGGGTTTTATAGGTAGATACACTTATTTAGTAACAATTCGTAAACAACCATCTACGAACTAGTTCTATGTATGCCTCAAGGTCGCACGCACGAACTCATACCATGAGTGAGACCATATTATTTATTAACTACTTTGTATGAGAAAATGCAAAAAGCAATTAAACCTAGAATCGAACTCGGTACCACTATAGGTAGTATCGTAGTATCATAATTATTATCACCTAGGTGTAAAGTGTTCCTCAAGAAAAATCAATCGAGCCCAAACTATAATTATATAATATAATATTCTACCACATTCACACAACACCATCTAGTCCCAAATTAATTAATTAATTTATTTATTTATTAGCACAACTACAGCATATATATTTATACAGTTAAGGTAAACACTTAAAAGGCATTGTATCTGATATAATATGACAATTACGGTATGCATAGCACTGACAATAATAATGTATGTAGTAAAACTATTTTAAATGTACCTAGTTATTTTACAGTTAACAAAATAGCAGAAAACAAAAAAAAATAAAACAATTGAATAAAAGTATGCTTAATAGTCTTTGAGTAACTAAGAAGAGCTTTGAGCTTGTAGGGTCATTTCGCCTGTTCGCGTCCATCGCCCAATTCGCGTCCATTAAGGGACCTCCCTTTAAAAATGCTCGAAAATAAGTATACTAACACACTAATAAAATTTAAAGTCAGTACCGCCAATACCTCAACGTATAAGAGACACGCACAAATAGACAAAAGTTCCGTACGCCCAACTAATCCTGATTAAAAAAAATAGTTAATCTCGGTTGAACAAACAAAAGAGTGCAGATGCGCGGGATATAAATAAAAAAACCGGCTAAGTGCGTGTAGGGCCACGCGCAATGTAGGGTTCCGTAGTTGCCCATAATGGCCATTATTGATAATAACTAACTTCTGTTTCACATGGGGCTAAAAATGGGTATCTTTAAGATTAAGCCAGCGCTCCCAATGTAAACTCACAGAAATTGGTATTTATAAGTTAACCGACAATTACTCATAAACTAGTGATGTCTACTTAGCCGTAATAGTTTTCCTTTTAAATTCGTTATATGTACTACATTTGTGATTTTTTTCACCTCTTCCAAATTAATAGTTTAGCCGGCAGAGGGGGAGGGGGACACTTGAGTCTAACAATTATTTTCTACAATTTTTTTTCTACAGTTTTGTTGCAATATCTTATGTCTATATTCATGTCAAATATCAGCTTTCTAGCACCAGGCGTCTTTGAGCTAGGCTGCGGACGGACAGACGGACGGACATGACGAAACTATAAGGGTTCCTTGTAGACTACGGAACCCTAAAAATAGTGTGCAGCGGCGTGTTTGACGGTAAGTACATACATACATAGACTCACGCCTGTTTCCCCGAAGGGGGAGGCAGAGGCATATTAAACGCCCACTTTTCGCCAGTGTTTTGATGCCACGTAGTAGGTAGAGGTAGCGAGCCTATTGCCGCTTATCGGGATATTTTGTTTGCCAGAGCCTTGTCCGTTGATCGGCAGGTGCACCACTTGCAGGTGAGGTTGGCATGGGACCCTAAGTTCTTGGTGGGAACCACAAATTTTTGTTTAAGACTGAGTTTAAAATCAGATTTTTACGAATTTAGTGTAATGAAATGCGTAATTTCTTTTATTCCATATTTTTTTCTATTCAAAATGAGTTCTTAGGAGACAAGAAAGAAGAAGGATAAGAAAAAAAATCAGAAGATTGATTAAATAAAGCAAGCGTTTAGTGATATTCGTGAAAAGAAAAGAAATCGATAAGACAAATACATAATTATGTAAAAATTATGCTATTCCGAAGACCACAATATTGGACTACATGTACCTATCGTTATGCTTTTTTATCTTTGATTTTAAGTTCCATCGATGTTGAAAACAATAAATAGTTATTTATAGTTTCTTTAGAGTGATTTAATAATGATAATAATGTTGACTATTTATAACTTTAATCTTAAATGTAGAAATTGTAAAAAGCCAATCTTTCTTTAGATTGGCTTAACAATATCACCTTTATATTCCTTCTCTAAGCTGGTGGACGCGAAATGGTCCACAGGTGGACGCAAATTGGATTTTTTGGACGCAAACTGGGTAAAATGCCAAATTTTGAAGTTTGTTTATTTAAAAAAACACAACAAGTTTCGAAGAAAAGTGAAAGCTAATATTAAAATAGACTATATAATGAACGCATTACATAAATTTTTTATTGCATCAATTTGCTAGAACAAATTTTTTAAACGAAAGAACGACAGCCACACAAAGGTGACACGACAGTAACTTGACTGCTAACATTATAATGCTTTACTCTATGAACTAAACAAGAAATTCTAACACATCCTCTATAATCCCACTTAATTCTGCTGCTGCTAATCGCACCTCTTCGGGTTGATTTCTTACCCAGCCATATAAGTATATAATATACCATACTACGCACATAATATGTGCGCAGCATTTGACCTTACGCCTATAACTCGGAATAATCTATGAATAATAAGTCCCAGATCTTACTTACGTATTAAATAGTTAATTATCGCTTGCCCCATGCCTCGGAGAGAAGAATATACCGTCGGTCTTGGCTTTAATGAAGATCTTTGAAAGTCAATACGGTTGCCTCAAATAAACTGATACTGGTCTAAGCTATGGAAATATCGCTATACCTTTGGGTTACGGAGGTCAGACGGCAGTGATCGCTCTATGGAAAAGCCAATATTCTGTCATGTCTGTTTGGACTAGTAAGCGGACGTCGAGCTTCAAGGGGTAAGTCTCGGATGCAACCGGGATAACGCTAGGACGATGATAAATAAGTCCTAGGTCTTACGTGCCTTGACTGTATTCGAACGGGTAACAACCAAACTTCTTCCTCTTCAATATATTCGCAAAGACGTCTTATTTGTTGCTCTCGGTACACTTCAATATTTTACACGCCCTGTACTAGGTGCTCAGCCTTATAACTCCGAGCTATCTTCACACGAAAGATCACGTGCGATACTTTATTATATAATTAGGTATATTGATAATGTGTTACCGTGTCACAAAACTTTTATCTATACAATTAGGTTATATTGACGTTCAAATATTTCTTTTTCTAAATGGAATACAGCGTAACGCCCATAGTAAAAGATGTTCCTAATTATTAGTACTTTCATTTTATATTAAATTCATTGACGGCAGCCGACCGCCCAAAGCCGCCCATTGTCCTTTGCCAACTGCACTAAATGGATGCGAACAGGCGAAATGACCCTACTATGGGTACTAGATAATGGATAAACATACACCCATACCTATAGTTATACTTTTTTTGTAAATACATATATGTTATACATAGAAACACCCAGATCAAGACAAATATCCATATTCATGCACACAAATGTTTGACTTGAGCGGGAATCGAACCCGCGACCTTTGACGTAGCAGTCGCTTACACTCCCGCTACGCTAACCGGCCGTCTTGGGTAAACTCGGTAGGGTTACATCGTTTTATTACAAAGATGCCGTAGCCACCTCCAGCTTCATCATCAGACCCCGATTATCATCTAGGTGTACCTAAAGAGCTCCCCAAGACAAATTAATCCACCCCAAACTTGGTGGGGTTAAGTATGTTGTTTTATAACAGAGATGCTGTGGCCACCTGCCAGCTTCATTGTCAGACCCTGGATATCATCAAGGTGTAAAGTGCTCCTCAAGACAAATCAATCGAGCCCAAACTCGGTCGGGTTATGTCGTTTTATCACAGAGATGCCGTGGCCACCTCCCAGCTTCATCATCAGACCCTGGATATCATCTAGGTGTAAAGTGCTCCTCAAGACAAATCAATCAAGCCCAAACTCGGTCGGGTTATGTCGTTTTATTACAGAGATGCCGTGGCCACCTCCCAGTTTCATCATCAGACCTTGGATATCATCTAGGTGTAAAGTGCTCCTAAAGACAAATCAATCAAGCCCAAACTCGGTGGGCTTAAAAGGCCATCTGCCAGCTTTGTTATCAGACCAGCAAACACAGATAAGAGAAGCAAAATATAGTGCAACATTTCATTGCAAATTTTGACCTTAAAGTACCTACTTAAAATTAAAATTGATTATAATCAATTTTGAGTTTTTTTTTTTTTTTATTGGCAATTAATTTTGAGTTAAACGGTAGCATTATTGATAGTACCGTAGTAGCACGGTAATAATATCTAACAGTATTGTAACTCCATACAAACGCACGAAACTCGAGTTATACCTACGCGCCTCGAGCAGAGTACCCATGAAGACTGGGCGGACTGTACCTACAGTACCCGCAGCCACTATCGTGCCGCAGCTCGCATGCGGCGCGTCTAGTAGGTATATAACTCACAAAGACGGCCGAGTTACAACACTGTTAGATTATATTACCGTGGTAGTAGGTAGGTTGAGCATCCTTGAGGGCCTCAACTCTCGAATGACCTTGCACAAGGGCTACCTTTACCTACCTTGTCGTTTTACGTCCACGTTAATAAATTTAAGACAAGTAAATTGAATATAACGCCATCTAGTGATGTTATGTACCATTAAGCGGGGGTACAAGTGACGTCACGCGTCATCTGGCCCTAATTATTTTTCGATTCGATACGCGTAGCGACATCTTTCGTCATTTATGTTAACGAATTATCGAGTCACATTTTTTTGTTCGACTTTGTTAGTCTATATTCTTACTCGTCTCTGGTACAAGTAAAGCCGTTGCGCGGAACGTTATGGAGATAGAAGTTAAATCATCTTGATGCTAGAAATAATTGAAGTTAGGGAGCTTTATAGCCTTAACTGAAACTACGTCAGCCGCATATGTTAAGTATACAGGAATGATCACATCATCTAAATTGAGTCGTTAGAAAATGTTTCAAGAATAATTAATTTCCTCAGCTAGCCCCACGTAATTTTATATCTATAACCATATTATCCAAAACTGGTACGATTTGATTTCTATATCCGTCGGATATCCGTGTTAAGGTCTGATATATCATATCCCTAACATTATGCTAGAAATGTAATGAACAGCATAATTATGGAACTGTATGAGCTACTATATATTCTGCACGTGTGTGTCACAGCTCAATCGCGGCGCAGTGTCATGACTGCGAGCTTGAAATACCTCTTGGTCCGTCTTTACTTTTAAACTAACGACTGAAACGTCGCGCGTCGGAATATTAAAGCTTAGTCCGTGACATTTCCTTTATCCGACATTTGTCTTATGACTATAAGAGATCGAGATTTTAATTCTTTAAAAATAAGTTATGTCAGAATAAAATCAAGAATCGAATAAGTTATTTATTCGGCCGAATTTTTATGGGTCGGAATTAGGATTACAAATTACAGGAATTTCTGCTAATTCGAGATAGGATTTTTGACAGGATAACTTCTTGACAGGCTGGCACAAAGTGCACGGGAAAGAGACGCTTGAAGCAGTGTAAGAAAAACCATTGAAGAGTAGTGTGACAGCTAAGTTTATAAAAAGAGGAAACTTTCCGACAATCTGAACCATAACTATCAGTATATTTAAGTTACTTTTTAACTGTTCCTATGGGATATATACCACGTACCTTTGTTTTGAGTAACCGATATTTCAACACTGTTGCAAGCACCATGTTCACGGATGTACTGAAGTATTGCGGGTGGATAAATTTTATGAACAAGTGAACCGGTCTACCCGCTTTCTTACTCGTTTATTGCGCGCACAACCACTACCACCGTTTTCACTCTCGCACTGTACTCGATCGCGACATACTGTACTCACTACATCGGCTCGTGATTTAAGTTTTTGCGGTTCACGGGTTTTACATAGACGTATATATCCCGTAGGAACAGTAAAAAGTAATTATAGTGACTACGAAACTTTGAATTCCTATAGTATACATCATACAATATTATTTAGCGGGTCTTAGTCGCGATAATTTATTTATTTCAAGGCATATATACCTCTGTTATTGTCCTACGTTTCTACCGGCTTGCAACGGTTGAGGTCGCGGAGGGACTATAGTATATTTAAGATTCTTGCGTTACTGACTGAATGACAGGCAACGTACAGCCAAAACTACTAGGCGCAAGAAGCTGAAATTAGCCACTAAGAAGGGATTTTTCGAAATTCCTAAGGGATTGGGTAGAAACTATGGTCATAGTCTAGTTTAATAATAAAAAAAATATCACGATTAGCTTGTGCCACTCATAACATTAATATAAACATAACAACTTCGCGCCTTTTATCCACGAAGGGGTAGGCAGAGGTGCATTACACACCCACACTTCGCCAGTTATGTATCGGTCCCAATGTAATAGGGGGCGAGCCTATTGCCATCTAACGGGGACATCATTAAGCGAGTGATAATTAATTTATAATGCACACATGCACATTTATATGTATACTTATAATATATCTCGTTGATAACAATTTGAGAGCACATTTATTAATGTTTAATTATTTTAACTATTTTCACTAAATGTTTGTGAACGTGCCGTGTGGTTGACGGCATAGAATATTGCCGTGTGGTTGACGGCATAGAATATTGCCGTGTGGTTGACGGCATAAAATATTGCCGTGTGGTTGACGGCATAGAGTTGCCGTGTGGTTGACGGCATAGAATACAAGTGTCACCACCCCCTATCTTCCCGTGGGTGTCGTAAGAGGCGACTAAGGGATAGCACGATGCAAATACCATCTTTGCTTAGAGACGGAAAACTCGACATCAAACCCTATACGACTGCCTCGTTGGTCTCGCGGCATGAATGCGTGCGTGGGATCGGGAGGTCCCGGGTTCGATTCCTGGGTCGGGCAGTGTTATTGGGTTTTTCTGTCACGAAATTCTCAGTAGCAGCACGGAGTCTGGAAATGTGCCCGGTACGGCAATAGGCTCGCCCCTTATTACGTGGGACTAAAGAATATCTGGCGAAAAGTGGGTGTAGAAATACACCTCTGCCTACCCCTTCGGGGATAAAAGGCGTGACGATATGTATGTGTATGTATGTTTGTGAACTCCAAGGCGCATCCCCTATTCGTTCTTCCTCATTCCACTCCTCCTTCTTTTCCTTATCCCAGTCTAAAGAGCGGCAACGCACTTGTGATTCCTCTGGTATTGCCTGTCTCTATGGCCGAATGTAATCGATAACCGTCAAACATCACATCCCTCTGGACCCATGCCGCTTATTAGATAAAAATAATAAATTAAATAAAGACAGCAATATAGTTAAACAGTATTTAATATAACTGTACGCTTATTGAAAATCTTCGTGATACTGAATTTCTCGCACAAGTTTATTCATTTATGCTTGCAGATGTTCTCTAGTCTCAGTGCATCAACAATCTAGCCAAAACGGCTAAACATTGATCGCACGTGTTGTAATACTGGTCGACTAGGAATCTGTTACAGAGGTATTTAACAACGGCTGGTAGCTAGTGATTTTAATAATTACAGGGTATATTTTGTATACAGCGAGGGATGAAGAGGAGAAAGAAAGACTATTATAAACGTTAAAATTTGTCAAGCTGGTTCGATGATTGTACGCATGTTTGTTAATATGTACTTTAAAAACTACAGTATTTTATTTTGATGGAACTTTGCAATAGTGACAATGGTTTTACTTTTCGTGTGGGAGTTGTTCTTTTATAGATTTTAATTATTATAATTATACAAAATGGAATCAAACAGCTGTACAACTAATTTCTGGCAACAGTTCCACCAAGTAGATTTCGCAACAAAAGATAACATTTTGTCATTCTAAAGTATAATCCATATTGCTGCAAAAAAAAATATCGATATCCATTTAGTGTTTTGGCGTAGAGAAGGAACAATCTATCCCTCCATGACATGTGTCATCCCCAAGCGTGATAAAAGAAAATATCAAAAAGTAAAACCAAAATGACACTAATGACCTATCGATTTCACATTAAAAAATCCTACTGCAGTACGTAATGTGATTTCGGCTAATAGATGTATGTAAATGATAAGTGATGATGGATGATGTCCAATAATGGAACCTATACGTATTATTTGGTGAGGTCTCCCTTGTTTATTTGTCGTTGTAATCTAACACTATGTTAAGTTCATTACATGTCAACATGAAGAAATCTGTACGTAAAAGCACATCTTCGGCGCCATTAATAAGATAGAAAATAATGTACTAGCGGATACTCGCAGCTACGTCTGTATATTTTATTATAATTTAACGTGCGATATCGTCTGTATTCCGGAAAATTGCTTCTTACTGCACCCTCACGGTCCCTTCTTCTTTTCGTGTGAGTGTGTGGCCAACAGCCAACTTTGGTGTCGGAGTTTTCAGGCCGCCTTAAGGCCTTCGACATAGCCTAACGATCCTTGTCCTGAGACAAGAACCGGGACCGACAGCTTTATGTGCCTTCCGAAGCACGGTAGCACTCTGATGTAAATGCCACTCGCGGTCACCTAAATTCAAATTTCAGCTTAATGCGCCCAATAGTTTTGGTATTAGGAGTTATAGAGCCTAACACCGAGGTATACAAAAATCCTACCTCGAATTAGGAGAAATTCCTATAATTTGTAATCCTAATTCGGCCGAATAAATAACTTATTCGATTCTTGATTTTATTTGGCAATCGCATTAAACAATCTAATATATATATATTTATATATATGTATGTATGTATTACTTATGAGATATATTTTGTTTTCATGCGATGGCCGAGTCAATATATTTATTTATACCATTCAAGATTTTTAATTAACCGACTTGGTATTACATGGATCTCACAACTTTTTACGGTCGCGAGACTTGGTATTTTTGACAAGTATTGTTTTTATGGGATTCAATTAACTGTTACATAGTAACATCCTAGTATTCTGTAAAGCTAAACAGCAAACATGTGTCGAAATTCAAAAGTACCATTCTGCTCAGGTAAATAGAGATAGGAAAGATCAGCCTCCTTTTTAATGCCTCACCCTCCTTTTTAATGTAATTTTTTTGTTCTAGAGCACTATAGCACTTGTAAAAGTTCATGGAATGCCGCTCTGCGAGTTTTGAAGCCGCGTTGGGGTGGTTTCAGATTAGCGTATTTTTCTGCCCGTATACGGTCGTTTCAGCATACGCGCTTACACGCGTCCTACATTACGCGCTTCAAAAAACCGGACTCGCGTAAACGGGCATATTTCGGCGTGTTCGTTCGGACCGGTAGCGATATCGTATCGCGGCTCGCGCTTATACGAGCTTAGAAGCGCGTTTACACTCGTACGAGTTGCGCTGTGTCGAAGGGCGTGCCTATACGCGCCCACATGCGCTTCCAAAAATGAGCTTATACGTGCGTCTAAAACGCTAGTCTGAAACCACGGTACGTTACGGTACACACTTCTAATGAATGCACGGTACACACGCCGCTTGCATTTTGCCATATCTCGCGCATTGCTCTTACGCCCTCGCAATGTGCCTTTAGTGCTCAACTAATGCAAGGCTTGTTTGTTTATTCCAATAATATTACAAACTGAAAACAAAGCTTAATGCAGAGTATGCCCAGAAAGTGGTAGACATTCTTACGTGTTGCAAGTGCCGATCACTCTAAGTACGTAATGTCCGCGGCTCGCGATCTTGCCGAAAATAAACTCATTTGAAGTGCTGCATTGAGACTTTGACGTATCCTTACAGTGTAAGGCTTACATACTTCATACTTTCTGTGGCGTAATTAAGATAAAGTTGCTAAATGATAATGATTGTAACACAGTTCCTAAACAAGGCTAGGACTCCAAAGTCAAAAGTTTTGAACGACAACCGAGACAAAGACTAGATGAGGATGATTGCATGCTTCTAGACCCAGTAACTGCACAAGTCGCCTCTTGGATGAGTGGCCGCGTGACGCATTTACATCAGAGCACTACCGTGTTTTGGAGGGCACGTAAAGCTTTCGGTTCCGGCTCTGGTCTTAGGACAAGAATATTAAAGGACTCAGCGGAATGGAAACTCCAACAGCGGAGTTGGCCACACACTCACACGAAAAAGAAACACGAACAAGATCAGCTAAAAATAGCGGCAGCCTATTATAACATAATAACTCTCAATTAATACCACACAATGAAGAGCCAATTTACATAACAAACTATTAAATCTGTTACTATGTATAGCACAATAGCTAGTAATGCGGGGTCATATGTCGAAGGTCATGATAATACCTCCCAGGGTACTAAATAAACACACTTGATAGTTGATTTTGCACTGAGTTTAATTAAACCGCGCTACATGAGCACGGGTTGAATATTCATTGAATTTAGTGTTAGTATGTTGCTGTTACTGAATTTTATGAGAAAATATATGATAACTTTAGTGATATGAGGTCCCTGATGTGAATGAGAAGTGCGCTATCAACATGGTCCTAGCGTTATTTCCTTTGCATCTAAACTTTCAGCTTGAAGTCTGGAGACCAAATTAATTGCTTTTTCATAGAGCGTTTGCCATCTGATCTTCGCAAAGGATGGCACGTGTTGGCCATCATAGCGGAAGATACGCTTTCATTGTGGCGCTAAGACCCATTTTGGAATAGTTGCTGCAGATATAGTTTTTTCCATTTAATTAATAAAATGATAATTTTCAATTCATGGATTTAATTTATATTTAAACATATCTCTTAAAAAATATTATAGTGGCAACGACAAAATTGCGTTTTACCAAAAACAACAGCCGTTCTGGATTTAAATATAAACTGTGCAAACACATCATCATGAACGCGAATAGATTAAATTAATTCTTTGCTTTCATTCGATTCAAAATACATCGGATCGTAATTATAACACTGAACAAATCAAATCAAATTATTTATTTGTAAAATGTGGTATACATAGGTGTTAAATTATTATATAATATCCAGCACATTTGCCATCTTCTATACATGGCATACAAATATTTAAATTTATTACATAAAGGTATAAAGTATTACATTATATTATTTGAACACTATTGAACACATTCATAATTAAATAACAATAGAATAATAAAATTAATGTTTCATTCAGTGGCATTATTTAAAGTTTATAATTTAAGTATTCTTTTACTGAATAAAAACATTTTTCAGCAAGTCATTTAAATAATTGTGATTTAAATTTATTTATGGGTAAGTTCCGAGAATCATGTGGTTGGTGGTGGTGGTTGAATATGCGAACTGCCATTGCGTAACTATTACGGCTACATATATCTGTCCTTATTGGAGGCAATACAAGGTTGTTCGGATATCGGTTATGGAACTGGAGCACATCTTTTTTACGACTAAACAATTTGCTATTATTCTTAACAAAAACACATATTTCGTAAACATGATTGGCAAAAACATTTAATTCTACTATTCCATTATTTAAGCTAGCGACTCGATTTGCTAGTAGTTTACATCTGTATATTTTTTTATAGACTCCTGTATCTCCGAAGGGGTAGGCAGAGGTGTAATATTACACCCACATTTCGCCATAAATTTTTAGGTCCCACGTAATAGGGGGCGAGCCTATTGTCGTTACCGGGCACATCACCAGACTCCGTGCTGCTACTGAGAATTTGGAATAACCCCAGTAACAGCTTTTTGCCCGACCCGGGAATCGAACCCGGGACCTCCGATCAGCAGTCGCATACGCTATCCACTGAACGACGGAGGCAGTCTGTATCTGTTTATATAAAATTCTTCCGTTACTGACTGACTGACAGACAACGCTCAGCCAAAGTTATTGGACGCAAGAAGCTGACATTTGGCAAGTATTTTTGCTTGGAGAGCGTAAGGGTGCACTAAGGGTTTTCCTGAAATTCACACGGAATTTAGTAGTAAGGGTTAAATAAAAAGAATGCGTAGCTGCGAGCATCCTCTAGTTTTAGTATAACCGCTTGACCGCGCACAAGTGACTATTCTCCCTTTTTCGAAATGCCGTAGACCGCGCACAAGTGACTATTTTCCCTTTTTGGTTACAGCGCTATACTCGGTCTGAATTTACTGTGTCTTTCTATTAGGTAATGTTTTAAATTATTTTTCTCTGTTCTATTCAAATCATTGAACATTTATTCATGCTAAAAATACGAAGCGAGTCTTAAAATCGTTAACCCGGAACGAAAAAATAATTTCAAATGCCACTCTTTGTTTCGCGCGCTCCGTGAATACGTGCTTATCGTATGCGTGTAATTAAATATTTTTATACTATGATACATGTTTTTTTATTTAATTCGATGTAGATAGAATCCCTCTATAGTTAAAACTCATTAAATATGTATGTCATCGATTTACTTTTTAAAATAATCCGGTTTAAAATACACAAAGTGTTTTTTTCAACGATAGTCAATGTTCGCTGCTAAGTAATTACGTGCTTATCGTATGCGTGTAATAAAATATTTTTATACTATGATACATGTTTTTTTTTATTTAATTCGGTGAAGGTAGAATCCCTCTACAGTTAAAACTTATAAAATATGTATGTCATCGATTTACTTTTTAAAATAATCCTGTTTAAAATACACAAAGTGTTTTTTTCAACGATAGTCAATGTTCGCTGCTAAGTATAATAAATTAGAAAGTAAATATCAACAAAGCATTCATACGACTTGAAAGAGTCATTTATAAGGTTGAAGAAAAACATCACTTCAACTTACTCATGTTACCGACTTATCAACAATAAATGTTTATGTTAGCGCGCCCATCTGGCGAGCGACGTAGCGACATTTTGTTTAGAACGTGAGCGGTCAAGTGAATTCGGCGAATTGGCGCTAGCGGTCAAGCGGATAATATAAGTTTCACCTAGAATTCGTGATGAACCTATGATTCTGATTTTCGTCCGCCGATTTTCAAAGGAGCTGCTCGGTTTCAATTTGTTTATGGAAAAGGGATACGCTTCAGTATACGTACCGTTGTCTCTGGTTGCGCCTAGCATTGTAAGGCAATAAGAAAATATAGCGTAGGGTTTAATTTTGAGTTTTCCGTTTCTTCCACAAGATAATATCCTGTATTTTCTTCATTCGCCTCTTAGGGTATCTTTTATTACTTTCAACTACGGGGTTAACTATAGATAAAAAGGCGCATCTCTCAAAATCTGTGCCGCACCCTTGGTAGTATACAAAATCGACACTTTCGTTAAAACACAACAGATAAAATAAGACGATAATGACAAAGCGTTAAATATAAGTATTGAAACGTGAATCCCAATTAGTTCGTAACGAGAGCTGAGGCCGCGATCCATTACCTGTCAGATAGATGTACCGCTGAATTTAATATTCGCTCTATCCTATTTTTTAATTTTAAATTCATTTTTGACATAAGCTCCATACAATATATTATTATTATGTCAAATATGTATCTTGGATCTCCAAACCAATAGATAGATTGAATATTAAAACCATTAATTATTGGCAAGGTTACCATACACCGTTAACATTAGGGAAAACAACCATCAAAACCACAAATGTGTAGAATTCCACGTTTGAGAGTAGGTTCTTCATAAGGTTCTCCAAAAATATGTGAATAGTACAAAGTTTATACATCAGCATAGGACATGGGCAACCTTTTGCTGAGGTGACCACCTACGCAGACGCGGACCACTAGCTGCATATTAAACTGTGAGGGAAGGAAGCTCTAATACATAAATACATCACTAGATTATACTGAAGCGTATATATTATGTATAAATACATCCTGCAGGGTGTAAGGCAAGCATGTTTGTTATTATAGGACAAATAATAGCGATATACTGGTTAAGTTTTTAAAAAAAGAATATTTCACAAGGTTAGGACAATATGTATTGTTCATAGAAAATACAAGGATTTAATTTATTGGCAGCCGACCGAATGGTTACGATCTCGGGACTTGACTATCTTATAAAATGGCTAAATTTACTTACAAACTACATGATACACAATAAATGCAAAGTCAGCATTCTTAGCTTATGTCTGGCATAAACGGGTACACAGACAGGGTATAACAGAACCCTTACCGTGATTGAGCTTAATAGTTTAGATAAGCAAACTGGAAATTTGCTTTGCATTAAACTAATGAATGTCTCGATATTTGAGCTGAAATCATTTTGAGATAAAATGTAACCTAAATATAGAAAAAACAAACTATAAATTATTTGAAAATCTTCTAGCAAAAAACACAGACGGCGTTTGCATGTATGTTTCGTTTAACGTGATTATTTCAGGCACTACTCGGTCTGATGTGGATAATTATTTTGGGCTCAGCTAGTGCGTGATAAAGAGCCATCCCATAAACAATAGTAAACACAATAACAACAGTAACAGTAGTAAACTGCTCCATTGATAAATTACCCCCTGTCCCTCTGTACCCGCGCCGCGCCCCGATGCGACAAACAGTGCTAAATTGCCAGCGGAAGTAAACGCATCCATTTTTTTGCTGCAACAGTTAATTGTTTGTCTACGTTTGCCCGACGCGATGGCTTATCAGTTCACATCACGGGAGTATGTAGCTATGCTTCGTGCGTACTTTTTGAGTGGAGGAATCGCGAGTGCAGCTGTTTTCCCATGGACATCTTTTAGTGAGTGTACAAAAGTGAGCCGGTTAGTGTCGAACAATTAAAACAGCGCATATTGGACGCTTTTGACGAAGTGAAAAGACAGAAGCGTACTTCTCTCGTTAAAAAAACAATTAAATAAAACGTGCCCGTCTGTGTGATGACAATGGTGGTGGACATTACGAAGGACAATGGAAATACTTGTAAGTTTAGTAAATAATACCTCCTTAAGTAAATAATAATTTAATGCGGGCGGCTCAAAATCGGTCTGTGTAGAGAACCTTGAGCCTAAGATGTCCAGCAGTGGACGTCTCTAGGCTGACATGATGATGATAAAATAATATTTGTAAATATCAGATGATTCTAACTTCATAAATACGCCAAAATTACTCTTTTCTTTTATAACAGAATACCTTCTTTTATTTTGATATTTGTTTGCTTTCTAATTACATACCTCCGTATTTAATTACTTGTAAAACGGTAAATTTTGCCGGTCCTAAGCCCGGATGAAGTATGAAGGAGAGGGTAGAATTAAGAAAATTAAAAAGTAACTACCTACACTTATTATTTTGCTTCATTTTATTTTCTAAGGCTACCTACATTATACATGCAACGAAAAGAATGCGTATCAGTAGGACGGAAAGTAAATACTATCAATGAAGTAGTGAATGGATTGTAAAATATGTCTATGATTTAGGTGAGATTTTCTACAAAAAACAAATGATTATAACTTTGCTATTTATTTTTTATTATTATGACGTCACATATATATATACGTCTTTGCTAATATGTCCTTATAGGTTTTGTACTAATAAAAAAAAAGTGGTGTAAATAAAATGCTCACTGACTGAATGACAGACAATGCACAGGCGAAACTTTTGGATGCAGACAGCTGAAATGTGGTATGTATGTTCCTTTGGGAGCTTAGAGTTGCACTTAGAAGGGATATCTCAAAATACCCACGGAACCGGGCATAAAGTCAAATTTTAAAAAAAGTGTGCGAACATAGCTGTCGGTATCCTCTAGTGAATATATAAAACAGTAGGTAGTTACAGATCCTACATTAATCATTAAATGTGACTGTAGAATCATAAAGTACTAAATATTTTAATTTAAGGATCATTGACAGCCTCACATTGTGACTTAAACGAAAAAATAAGTTTAACTTTGAATAAAACAGGTTTGACAGTTTATGTCCGTTCATCATTATAGCTTTAAATGAAGACTTCCAAGGAATGTTGCGATGGATGTGTGGGGTTACGAGAATGGATAAAATCAGGAATGAATACGTGAGAGGTAGTCTGAAAGTGGTGCCTATAGACGAGAAAGTGAAAGGAAGTCGTTTGGCTTGGTATGGACATATTGTGCGAAGAGATAATATGTATGTAGGTAAGCAAGTGATGAATATGAAGGTAGAGGGATGGAAAGGGAGAGGGGGTCCGAGGAAAAGATGGATGGACTGTTTTAGGATGAATATGAAAGAGAAAGCGGTAAATCAGATGACGGGCGACAGAAAAGAATGGAAGCGAAGGACGTACTGCGCCGACCCCAAATAAATTGGGACCAGGGCAAGAAGATGATGATCATTATAGCGTCTAATCGCTTTTCGTCGTACAAATAATAAAGTACATACAGCTTTATGAAGTGTTCATAGCGTTACATGCCTTGTCGTTCGTAATAGATTAGCAAAGTAAAGCAACGCTCGCAGAGGTCACCACTTAGATGGGTGACCTCTTGTTGTGGCATTTGCTTCAGAGCGCTACCATGCTTTGGAAGCTCATAACGTCGTCGCGGCACCAATACTGGTAATTGTCTCAGTACAACAATAGGGTTGTTTCCAACTAGTCAAATCAAGCACTCCGAAATGTCAAAAAACGACCTTTGCCAAGGGTTTTGTATGAAATATGACGTAGTGAAGTCAAAGTATTTTGCTGTCAAGTAGAATACTTATTATCAATAAATTGACGGTAAAAAGTGTTAAATAAAGTTTTAACATTAATTGATGAATGAAACTACTATTATTTTGACATGTTTCACTAGATAAAAATACTTGTATAATTTATTTCACTTGCAGGAAATAATTAAATTGCGTCATAGCCTGTCAGTGGTCTATAGGCAGTTTATAAACCCTGGCACCCACCTTTTTACTTAAAATATCATTGGCAACACCAGTTGGCCACACACAAAAAGAAGAAGTCCTGCCAGGTAACGTTACATTTTATACTAATATATAAAGCTGAAGAGTTTGTTTGTTTGCTTGAACGCGCTAATCTCAGGAGCTAATGGCCCGATTTGAAAATTCTTCCACTGTTAGATAGCCCATGTATCGAGGAAGGCTAAAGGCTATATAAAATTACACAATGAGCCACGGGAGCGGAGCAATAACCTTAAATGATGCGGGTGTAACTGCGGGCTCATCTAGTAATTATAAAACGTAGTCCCCTTTTCTTCCTGTCTATCTGTTTGTAGTACGCGATAAACTCAAGATTAAGGCTAAGAACTCACGGAGCGATTTTCACCCGCGACCGCCGCGGTTGCGGGCCCGCAGCCTCTGTAGAATGCAGATATATATGTAAAAAAGTAAAGCAAAACTCACGACGCGTTTTTTGCCCGCGGCGTGCGCGGTTGTTTGCGGTTCCCGCTGCACCGGTGGGCAACTAGTGGAATCGTGCGGGCCGCGGTCGCAGGCGAGGGGCGGGGTGTCCATGTCCATGTCCAAATCCAACGTCATTTTGCACCAGCCAGTGACTTGTGACATCGTGACAAATGTTTGTGCATGTTTAAAATTAAACAAACATTATAAAATGGATATTGAAATCGATCTACTTATTACTTACGTCTTGCAACCGCCCGTCTTGCGATCATCGCCCGCCACGTCTGCGGGCGATGATCGCTGCCGCGGCGGCTGAAAAACCGCGCAAATAACCGGTCTCGTGAGTTTAGAAATAAAACCGCAGTTCCACCACCGCGGCGGTCGCGGGAGAAAATCGCTCTGTGAGTTCTTAGCCTAACCGAATGGATTTTTGTACGGCTTTCGCCAACAAATAGAGTGATGCCTGGTTTAGGTATAGGTGTATAATTAACGCGGACGGACTGGTGGAAGAAGTCTAGCTCTATATATTTAACGCGGCAGGCAAACCTTAGTCATATAAAACTTTGTTTATGAAAAAAAACTTTCATGACTGCCTATGTGGTAAAGTGGATAGCGTATGCGACTGCTGATCGGAGGTCCCGGGTTCGATTCCCGGTTCGGACAAAAGTGTCACTGGGTATTTCCGAATTCTCAGTAGCAGCACGGAGTCTGGTGATGTGCCCGGTAACGGCAATAGGCTCGCCCCTTATTACGTGAGACCTAAAGATTCTGGGTGTAATATTACACCTCTGCCTACCCCATCAGGGATACAGGCGTGAGTCTATAAAAAAAAACTTTCATAGTTTGTGTACACATATAAACTACCCACTATAAGTTTTATAGGGGAGTTTTACGAGCAGGTTGTTTGCAAAGTTCTTAAACAGATATTTAAAATTCTTAAGCAGATTATAAAAGAAAACTTGGTTTGTTTTCATACCCTATAAACAATTCCCCAGCGAATAACATAGTAATCAACTATTGTGATAGAAGTGCTTTTATAGGGAATTATTATTCTAGAGGTGCGATTACACCTTGTGAATTTTTTTCACGTGATTCGTACGATTACTTTTCTAGTTAGACATTTTGTAATGAATTGACCTGTACTATTCGTCTATAAATAAATACTATTTTTTGTGACGAATATCATCATAATGAATCAATACTGACCTGTTGTTGTTATCCTTTTTCCAGTAAACTGCAATTACAATTTTATTCGGGTACAATAAATATAACTTATTTCAGTAAAGTATATTACCATTCCTTTTGCTATAGAATATTAATGTTAAACAATTTACTGTTACCATAATATATCGTTTTGAGGTATGATTAATATGGTAATAATAAATTATCATTACAATTAACCCCGCTACTTTACAGTCATGACGATCGCAATTAACTATTGCTGTATAGGTCACTGTCAACAATTTACTCGAATAAAATCGTACTGTTGCATTACGGTTTGAAAATTGTGTTTACATTTTGGTAATATGATTTTTTGATTATATTTTTATGGTTGTAAAACTAATATTTTTTTAGGTTACATCTCTTTACACAACAAAAAAATACCTATCTATTGGTATGTCGACGAGTTTGCTATGTAAAACTGATAAGAAGCTATAATCAAAAAACGGTTTTTTTATTTTTCCTGTAAAATTTTACTTTTTTGATTACGATGTTATTCGTTGCGGAAGGCGAATTACTAAATGAAAATCCGTTGTCTCTGCCTACCCCAACGGGAAAAAGGCGTGAGTATATGTATGAATGTAAATGTAAATAAATACAAAGAGTAATGGTGATGACCATCATCATCATATCGCAGTCCCCAACGAATAACATCGTAATCAAAAAAAGTAAAATTCACAGGAAAAATAAAAAAAAACATTTTTTGATTATAACTTCATAACAGTTTTACATAGCCAACTCGTTGACATACCAATAGATAGGTATTTTTATGTTGTGTAAAGAAATTTAATTTAAAACAAATTTAATTTTACACCCATAAAAATATAATCAAAAATTCATATTACCAAAATGTAAACACAATTTTCAAACCGTAATGCAACAAAACGATTTTATTCGAGTAAATTATCATTGCTCAAAATAATATATTATTATTGTGTTAACAGTAAATTGGTTAACATTAATATTCCATAGCAAAAGGAATTGTAATGTACTTTACCGAAATAAGTTATATTTATTGTACCCGAATAAAATTGTAATTACAGTTTACTGGAATAAAAAAAAAGTTTTAAAACTAAAACCCGACTACGTCAAAATGGGGTCTAAAAAGAACGAAACAAGAATAGCTCATTCAAATACAAATCCAGAAAAGTATAAGTACAGAAATGCTCAAGCTAGAGCCGTGGTCGCACCTATTGTATACCTATTGTGGGGCATGTAAATAAACTCACCGTGCAATATTTACATTGTCATATTTATAAGAAGAAAGAAAGAAAGAAAAATAGGTAACATAAAGCGTATGAATCCCGTGAATTGTATGTACAACCACGTTTTAAAGTTATATTTTGACTGAACCAGTACAATATATGTACATATTTGTAATGTGCTCACCAATACCTTTCTTTTGATACCAAACACGTCATGATTATCGCAGTTTATTTTTTTTTTTGAGGTTTGAATCTGAGCTATTAATTCCGTAATAGAAAATTTTGATAAAATCTATATAGCCTATGTCACCCGGGCCATTATAACAAATCTATTGACACCCTATTTATTAAAATCGGTTCAGTAATTTAGGCGCTACGGTGGAACATACAAACATACATACATAAATACATAGACTGCCAAAAACATAACCCTTCCTTTTGGCTTCGCCGTAGTCGGGTAAAAAGGATAACTTAAAGGGGTCAGTATTGATTCATTATAATGATATTCGTCACGAAAAAAGGTTTTCATTTATAGACGAATAATACAGGTAAATTCATTACAAAATGTGTAATTCGAAAAATAATCGTACGAATCACGTGAAAAAACTTCACAAGATGTAATCGCACCTCTAGAACAATAATTCCCCATAAAAACATTTCTATCGCAATCGATGTTTACGATATTATTCGCTGGGAACGGCGATTTGTATCTATAATGTATTTTCACATGTGATTTTATATTTATGTATATTCATATTATACATATGGATAAAATAACGTTACTTACTCACATATCATCGAAGAGCCTAAATCAGTGAAGCTAGAAACATTATTGGATAGTGGAATCCTTATGTAACGTAGGCACAGAGTTTTGGCATTCCACCTTTCACATTTGGCAGAATTCATTTATCCCTAATAATTACATTATCATTTTAAAATAGAGATGTTTGTTTTGTGACATTATAACTAAAGGATACCCGCAGTATAATAAAGTAACATAAAGTAATAATAAATGCGCACGAATACAATAATAATTATAATAGTTAGAAATTCGTCTCTGGGAATCCTTTAAATCAGTTCATGGGACTAAGGATATAATTTGGCGCTATACATATAATTATATACCTACCTTCCGTCGTTATACTGATATAATGTGTGTATATTATTTTATCCCCAAGAGCGTGAGACCCTTCAGAAGGTGAGGTAACTCCGTAAAAATATCATAAAATGGTGAGTTAAAACGTTTGTACTAAGCTAATATTGAGTTAACCTACGGTACCACGAAGAATACTGCTTAGAATATTAAAGAATAAAAATGTTAGTTTAAGATCTTTTTATTATACTGCGGTGAGCAATGCGCGCACTGATGTTTAAACTTTTATGCATAATTCAGAAAGTCTTGCGCGTCTCGGATAATATTATGTGAATAGTTATATGCAAATTAGGTAGGCACTATAACGGCACCACTACAACCCAGCAGCGATATTAAAATTTGCCAACAGTGGGATATCAGCGTGGTTTACAGTACCTTATAACTTCGAGACAACGCTCTGCCACAACTGTAAACACTATAGTTACAGTGCCGGTACAGTGTGACATAAGTAATTGTGGGTGATACCACAAGTTATCACTCACATTCACTTTCCGTACATTTTTATAGCTATGTTTTCTATGTAGTCATAGACCAAACCTTGGCACTGTTTATATTTTGCCAAATATTAAATTCTTGAATTTTTGTTGTTTTCTGTAAAAACCAAATCCAACCGCGTAGCGCCTAATTAAAACGTAACAAATTATAAAACAAAGTAACCTGCTGTTTGTCAACTCCTGATCGGATTTTCATGCGGTTTTACCAGTGGACGGATTGATTCATGAGGAAGCTTTAGTTGTGTAATTTATGGCGACTGGACGTACCATATTTTTTTTCATAGACTCACGCCTGTATCCCCGAAGGGTTAGGTAGAGGTGTAATATTGCACCCACATTTCGCCATGAATTTTTAGGTCCCACGTAATAGGGGGCGAGTCTATTGCCGTTACCGGGCAGATCACTAGACTCCGAGCTGCTACTGAGAATTCGGAAAATCAGTAACACTTTTGCCCGACCCGGGAATCGAACCCGGGACCTCCGATCAGCAGTCACAATATGGATTCTACTGGACCACGGAGGCAGTCCGTATGTACCATTTAGGCGGTGAAACCTCCTTTCTTCCTAACCAAATTATGTAGGTAACCCCTAAACTGTATAATGATCGAGTAAATGACCGGACCATGCGAGAATCGAGCGTAAATTAATTCATGTTTCTACACACAGCAGGCTTGGATATTTCTTTAAATTTAATTAAATAAATCTCTGAACCATTTCATAAAACACAACTTGCAAATAATTAAATTCCTGTATGTTTTCTGTATTTTTTTGCCAGCGTTGCACTTGCCCATCTATCGCAGGCATCGCTCTAAGGCTTAATTAAAAACTCTGTGCTGGTGCGCTAAACTTTTAAGTAAACAGGATGTTTTCTCTGAAAGCCTTCGTGACATATTTACGGCACGACGCTGTTAGGGTGTGTCTTAATGTTTGACTTTTGCTGCTTAGTAGGCGGCTGTCAAATGAGCAAAATGGAGGTTGGAAGAGTTGAGCTTCGACGTCGAATTCGCATGAAATTTTTATTGGTAGTCACGAGTTGTGTAACTTTTAGCCAAATAACTTTTATGTTTGATTCTCGTTTTCTCTTTAAAGTTATTTTTAGAAGACGGCTCATAAGTCTAGGCTAGAAATCTTGTATCGCAGGTGGGTTCACAAATATGCAATCAATGGAGAGCACGCAGACTCGTATCAACAATAACATTTCTGGAAGCCACAAAGTGATGTCTCGTGACCGAACACAAGACATCACCTTCAGACCTTCGAATCCACAACATTACTACTTTCCAACAGAGACTCTGCTCGCCTTCTTGTCGATTGTCGCAATAAAAGATAACCTATAAACTATCCTGGTTTAAAAGCCAAGTAACTAAGCTGGGGTATTGTACTTAATGCCAAGTTTAATCAAAGTTCTTTTAATTTTGGCAAACAATCGTTTGTAATAATAGCACATTGAAAGCTCTTCTGTGATTGGTCGAACCATTTAGAATCTAACGAATGGACTGCCGTCAGTTTATATATTTACGACGAGACGTCGCAAATTGATAAATTTATGAAAATGTTTGCGTAAAGTAATACAATTTATCTCTCGTGTAGAATCCTAAGAAAGTTTATTAATTTCCTAGGAAATTTATAAATTTACGATTCTTTTTATTTTCCGGTGACATAAACACCGTGATTTTTAGTCAAACTAAGAATAATATTTTAAAAATAATAATAATAATGGCAACCCCAGCTGTCAACACCGGTTCAAAAATTTTGCAGTTAATATTTTTGAATTTATTTAATTCACCAGTTACTACATTTATTATAAATAGAAGAATATCAGTGAAGATCAAATAAAATCGTAATTAAAGAAAATATGTCTACATACACCATAAATAAATCATTCAGAAAAATATATGAGATGTCATTGAAACTGTCAAAACAAACAGCAAAATATTACAATGAAAATACATAATGTTGACGAGAAATGCCTTTAAAAGACTAAGAGCACAAACAACAACCCCGGACTCGTCGCTGAGCTCCGCCTCGCAGCCGGCGAGGCCTACGCCAACATCGCCAGTGGTTGCAGTTGCGTCGAGCTCAAGCGACGAGTACTTCTCGCCCCCGTCGTCGCCGTCACGGAGAGGCAGAGGCCGGCCGCCAGCCTGCCTGGGACCACGAGACCCACCGGTCTCAAACAGGGTCCTCGCTGCTGGTGGTAATATGCAGCGCATGCGATGGACGGCATCCATTAATGAAAACGTCATGCGCGCATATTTTGGGGCTACAGAGGGGGGAACTAACCTCACTGCGTATCGCAGTCGCATGCTCTTTCTGTTTCAGGCCTTAGAACCAGGTATCAACGTTACGGCTCAACGATTATCGGATCAGGTGCGAGTTATCCAGCGCAGTAACAAGCTGGATAACGTCGTACTTGATAGGCTACGCTCAGAATACTTACCTACGAGCCAAGCCGTTCGCGTCCAACCCGCTAATGCTCCCGTAAACATTGATACACCGCGGACGGGTAGTAATGCCGTCGTGGAGGTGGATGATATGGTTTGTAACGTAAGTATTCAGTACAATGAGGAGGTTATGGATGCTTTGAAATGTGCGATTGAGGAATATCGGTACATGTTACCAACAATTAGGCCGCGCCTGCCCCGGTTGCCTATGCATAGACGTAATATAGCGCTGGTAGGTGCCCTTGACTCGCTATTACCTAGTTTTCTAGAGAATAGTGATAATCTTGGTGATACGCACTCAATTTTGTACTGCGCCGCCGTAGCGGCTTGTCGTATGGCAGGTGTCAAGTTTCAAGAACGTGATACTGTCATGCGACAAAGATCTGCTGTACCAGCGTGGCAGTACAGAATTGAACGGCGTATTGCTGAGACAAGGGCACTTATTGGTAAGCTAATCTGCTTTAGGTCTGGGAATATACGTCCCAGGGTCATGCGCCGAGCTTTCTTGGGGACTGGTATCAGTCCTCATGACTATACATCTCGGATCACAGAGCGCATTGACTTCCTAAAGCAGAAAGTTTATGCATGGGCAAACCGGATACGCAGATATAAAAAACGCGTGGACCGCTATACCTTAAATCGTACATTTCAAAGGGACCAAAAGTGGGTTTATAGAAAGTGGGACCGACCAGACTCAGATGTGATTAATGGGCAGCTGCCGGATGCAGACGCCACAAACACATTTTGGCGTAGCATATGGTCGGCGCCTATTGGCCACACTGAGGGTGGTTGGATGCGGGATGTTGAGCGGTCATGTGAACATATTCCAGAAATGGAAAACGTAGTCATTTCCAGCGAGGATGTTACAAGTGCAGTCCGTTCGTTATCAAATTGGAAAGCTCCAGGACCGGATGGACTGCACAATTTCTGGCTGAAATGGCTACGTAGTTCGCATGGCTGCTTGGCATCCCAGTTCCAATCAGCCATAGAGTCTGGTTTGATCCCAGATTTTATGACAACTGGAGTAACCCACTTGCTCCACAAGACAGGTAGTACCACAGAGCCCGGTAATTATAGACCGATTACATGTTTGCCATCGGTCTATAAACTTCTTACATCTATTCTGAATGCTAAAATATCAAAGCATGTTGTACTGAATTCAATTATGTCAGACACTCAAAATGGATGTAGGAAGGGGGCTCGTGGTACTAAAGAGCTCCTCCTTATTGATATGACTATTAGCCAGCAAGTTCGCCGTAACCGAAAGGATTTGGCGGCATGTTGGATAGACTACAAGAAAGCGTACGATTCTGTGCCTCATACGTGGCTTTTGAGGGTGTTGGAGTTGTATAAAATAAATACAACTCTACGCACCTTCTTAAAGTCATGTATGGGGCAATGGAAAACGGTTCTTGGCTATCCAGGGTGCCGACGAATCCAGGGGAATGGCGAACTTGTGAAGATTGAGCGAGGTATCTTCCAGGGTGACAGCCTGAGTCCATTATGGTTTTGCTTAGCGCTGAATCCTCTCAGTACGTTGCTGGAGGGTTCAGGGCTAGTATACAGGTTACGAAGAAGTGGTCGGGTAGTGTCCCACTTGCTGTTCATGGATGACTTAAAGCTGTTTGCCCACACCAGCCCTCAATTGATAGATTTACTAAAAATAACTGAAAGTTTTAGTAATTCTATCAACATGAAATTTGGTGTAGATAAATGTGCTGTGATTCATGTAAAGCAAGGAAGGATGGTGGAATCTGAAGGGATTCAACTCTCAGATTCCATTAACCTAAGATCACTCCTTCGAACCGATACCTACAAATACTTAGGTATGTCACAGGCTTTAAGTATTAATGAGGCTGACATGAAACAATCGTTGCAAGAGCGGTTCTTTGGCCGCCTGAAAAAGGTACTGAATAGTCTTTTATCAGGTGGCAATAAAGTTCGAGCTTGCAACGGTTGGGTCATGCCGGTTCTCATGTACTCCTTTGGCATACTCAAGTGGACTCAGACTGAACTGGACACCTTAGACCGAAAGGTACGTACACTGCTGACAGCATACCGGATGCATCATCCACGCTCATCCGTAATGAGGTTGTATATCCCGCGGAAGTGTGGGGGTCGTGGCTTTTTAAATGTCAAATCCCTACACAACCGCGAGGTATGCAACCTCAGAGAATATTTTCTCAACGCTTACGTGGATGTGCATCGCGATGTTGTAGCAGTGGACGCCGGGTTAACCCCGCTCAGTCTTTCAAAGGACAACTGGCGCAGACCTGTAGTACTTAGCACTGACGATCGCAGGCTTGTATGGCAGAGCGAGGAGCTTCATGGCAGGTTCTACCGGGCCCTGCATGGGCCAGATGTAGACCTTTTAGCCTCGGTGAACTGGGTACGCTTCGGTGACCTTTTTGGGGAAACCGAAGGGTTTGTCTGTGCAATTGCTGATGAAGTTATCAAGACGAATAACTACCGGAAATATATTCTGAGGGATGGCACCACGGACATTTGTCGGGCGTGTCACCAGCCTGGTGAATCCCTCAGGCATATAGTTTCCGGCTGTTTGCGTCTTGCTAACGGCGAGTACTTGCACAGGCATAACCAAGTAGCCAGGATCATTCACCAGCAACTTGCTCTGAAATACAGGCTTGTAGATGTTGAGGTGTCGTACTACAGGTATGTGGCAGCACCTGTTCTGGAAAATGGTCATATCACATTGTACTGGGATCGATCTATCATCACAGACAGGACTGTTGTAGCCAACAAACCTGATATTGTGGTGGTAGATCGATCAGAGCGCCGCGCAATAATTGTGGATGTTGCCATTCCTCATGACGAGAATCTCGTGAAGGCTGAGAAAGATAAGCAGATCAAATATCTGGACTTGGCTCACGAGATTGTCGACATGTGGGATGTCGATTCTGCAATTGTTGTGCCGATAATCGTCACAGTCAATGGTCTTATAGCCAAGAGCCTCGACCACCATCTTAGGAGGCTCGCGTTGGATCCTTGGGTCAAAGGTCTGATACAGAAGGCGGTACTTTTGGACACGGCACGCATAGTGAGGTGGTTCCTCTCTCTGGGGCCCTAACCACCAGTAGCTTGGACCCTGTTCCCGATACTGGTGGGTCCCCATAATAATTTTTATATTTTTAAATGTATTGTATAATGTTTTACTTACTTACTTACTATATATTTAAAAATGTACTGTATTCTTATGTGATTATATTAAAGATGAGTATGAATAATAATAATAATATTTATTGGCATCAGACATAAGTACAAAGCTGTATACATATCTTAAAATTAAATACTTTTGTTTGGGTTCAATAGATACAATTTGATCAATGCCCCCCGAGCTAGGAAATTCCTGTGTTACGGGGGACATCCTTCCATCTTACAATCTGTTATAATATAAATTAAACAGGGTTGATACAAGTTACTACAGGTAAATTCAAAAGTACGATGCCTTTATGTATGTAGTAAAAAAGAAATATAAAATAAAAATTAAAAATTAAAAGAGGGTACGGAACTAAGTTATAATAAATTAATTTGACTTTGATAATGTCGTAGGATTTTTTTAACAGTAGGTACTCTTCTCTCTACTTAGGCTGGCGTTTTCGGACCAGATTGAAAACATCCTAAAAACCTAACCTGACTTTAACCGAAAAACATGCATGAACAATTTTGTGCGATTGAATAAAGCAAGAGAGATTTGTCAGGATCTTAGTAAAAAGCGATCCGTTCTACGGTCTAACCCTTTGGAATACAGGCGTGAGTCTATTTATGTATCGATCTATTGATTTGAATATAGATAGATACTAGAGTTAGCCACACACTCATACCAAAAACAAACAATATAGATGTATAATGTTAATAATAGCTAGCTAAATTCAATTTTCGAGAAATAGACCACACATTGCAATATATTTGCTAGTAAATCAAATATCTACATGGCAACCACAGCATAAATAATAGTACTGCGTCTTCATATATCAGACGCCTTTGACTCACAAATTGATTCAGCCACGCTGTCTACACAAATTGCTTGAGGCAACTCTGAGAGAACCTAGTATCTAACCTAGTCTTAGTAATAAAGGCTCAAATAAACCCAAGCTTATATCAAGAAATCATTGTGACAGTTGTAAAGGATCTATACAAGCCAAAATGCACAGTGCATGGTCCCTTTGGTCTCAAATATCAGCTATATTATTTTAGTGTGTTTCTCAGTTTCACGGCTATTTTTGTAACTTCTGTCCTCAAATGAATAGGGTTATTTCCAACTAGTCAAATCCGACACTTTTAATGAATTGTCAAAAACAATCTCTTTCCACAGAATTGTATGAAATATGACAGAGTGACGTCATAGTTTTTTTGCTGTCTGTAAAAGACCACTTATTATCAATAAATTGATAATAAAAATAGAGTATTAACATTAATTGATTAATAAAACGGTTATTATTTTGGCACGATTTACTAGATGAAAATACTTAAATAATTTATTTCACTTGCAGGAAACTTCCCTATTCTTGCCCCTTTGGGAGGCTTACGAGGGGATGTTTTCTAAGTGCAGAGGCCATTAAAGAGTTTTAATCTAATATGCGGTGGAACACGTGCTGCAAGCTCTCTATATTTGCAATATTACGGGCAATTATAGGTTAGCCGCAGGATGCGTAGGACTCTTGCTGTAATATCCAATCCAATGTGGGTGTAAACTAGTATAATGAAACTATGAATAACAAATTGCGATTTGTTATTCATAGTTTCATTATACTATATCATGAGCAATCTTTTAAATTATCAGTCGAAATGTTTGGTACACTCGCCAAATGATTTGTTAGGTTAGGTTAGGCTGTTTCTAAACAACTGCTCAAAGTAAGGCCAACAAGAGATCTATTATTGTTTATACATATTTTAAAATGCCCTTTCCTTCCTGAATGTATGTATGAGGGTGATAAACTCAAAAAGAAACGGATTTTTGTACGGTTTTCACCAGTAGATAGTGTTCATGCGGGCGGAGCCGGGGGCAGTCTAGTTATTTATATGTATTTTTTTGATTCCATAGCCAATACCCTAACTTACGGTTTACATCCCATAATAATAATGATATTTTATACGCTCATACAACAACACAAAAAATATTTTTAAGGTACTCTATTTACCCAAAAATACTAAATGAAAATACCCAACGCTTAGAATAATGACCCATAAATATATTTTTAGTGTTTATGAAAAATAGATTCTGAAATATGAGAGGTACCTATTCAAAATGGGCTCGATTTATGTAGGAGGTACCAGGCCTAGCTTATTAGGGTAGAGCGAACTGAGAAATTTAAGAATTTAAAATAGTTTAAGGCAGCGTGTGAGGAGAGGAAATATTAATTGTGAATGTAATGTATGTCGTTAAAGTGAATTTATTTTTAAACAAACCCTGTACTTTTTTTTATATTTTCGATAGTGGAGTCCAAAGTAAACACAAAACATAATTCCACGCCTTTATCCCGGGAGGGGTAGGTAGAGGTGTATTAAGCACCCACACTTCGCCAGTTATGTTTCAGTCCCAATGTAATAGTGGGCGAGCCTATTGCCATCTACCAGGCATTAGGCTCGCCCCGCTCGCATTAATAGATATCATTTTAACATTAACAATTTAATACACACATAACTCCGAAAATTCAAAATAAAAGTGGCCATATATAACACTGAAACTTTCTTTTACATTTCACATACCTGCTCGTAATAATCTCTTTGTTCTCTTTATGTACAGTTCGCTTGCAATTCTTTGCCCATCTCTCTTTTATAATTCAATTCGAATTAACTACACGCATAAATGGCTCGTTTTGGTCTAACCTAGGCAGCGTTCTTTGAAACCTTATTTAATGCGGTTGGCACGCCGCATCGTACTATTTGAAATGAATATTTGGTGTGCAGCAAAAGCTGAAAAAGCAATTTTATCTGTGGTTATAAATATCTATTTCTTTTATGTAGGTAGGTTTTTCAAACCTGGCAAAGGCCAAGTGAAAATAATTTGATGACATATTTTTTCATTCCAGGCCAAGCCTACAGTCAAACGTAATTTAATTAAAACTAAAGGTCGTCTAGTGGTCGTAATTCAACCATAATTTATTTAAATGTTATGTTTCTAGATTATTAAGATTGTCAAAGCATCTACTATCACAGACCTCGCCGCATAACGAAAATAAGTAAAATATTTTACGAAATTACTGGAACTGCTATTAAATACTTTAGTTAGTTAAAAAAACTCTAAAACAAATGTTCTATAGACTAAAAAATAAAACTCTATACACTTGTACTTTATAATCATGTCATTATCTTGCCCAATGGTATATAAGGTCAGCGCAGTAAATCCTTCTGTTAAATACTTCCCTATCGCACATCACCTACTCCTTTCTCTTATATATCCATCCTCTCACAGTTGACAGCCCATACATTTCATCCTATCCTTCCTATCTTTTCCTTGCACTCCCTCTTCCCTTTCTCCCCTCTACTTTCATATTCATTACTTATTTACCTACATACAAACCATCTCTTCACCATGCCAAACAATTTCACATAACATAACATGTGAAATGTCCAAGTGTTTCCTATACATCTTCTGGCCCAACACTCAGCGCCATACAATACGAACGGCTTTATACATGCGGCCCTTCAATATGGTGACTACCGGTCTACCTTTTAAAGCAGAACTTTTTTCGTCATAATATTATTTTGCATAACAACGCATTGCTATATATATAAGATTATGCTTAATCTTCATTTCGCAGAAAGTTGTTTGGCATACTTGATACTTGATGGCACGGGCTGTTTCCGCCACTCCACGTCTTGGCGTGTATTTTGCGTGCGGGTGGGAATAGTGTCGTCATTCGAGCCACCCCAGCTCTTCGAGGAAGGCCAGCAGACTCTAACAGTTGTTTGGCATACACTCAGTTATCTTAAATTCGAAACTCATAATTTTCTTAGTCTGAATCATCTTTAAGCATAAATTTCATGTCCATAATAATTGAAAAGCAGTCATGCAGCATGCAGCAAGCATCGTTCTGTCACGGCTCCGGCGGGCGCTGCGGGGTTTGGGCGGCCCCACGCGAGCTTATCGTCGCAGATGGTTTCAACGCTCACAAACAGGCCTTCAAACCGGGATCCTGCCGTTTTGCCGAAAAGATTTTGCCAAAATTTCACTACCCAAACAAATTTTAGCAACCTTTTTTTATACCATTGCAATATTTCGAAAGATTTTAGTACGCGTATTTTTATTTGGTCAAATTTTTATTTGCCAAAATATTACCAAGTATAATGTCATTATGGCATTTGGTCTTTAATCAAATGATTTATTACAGCAAACAATCTTCAGACAATAAACATTTGGTGTTATTAGTTTATTTATGGAAGTAGTAAGAGTAGGTTAATTATTAAAAATGGTCAGGTTAGGATAGGTTAGAACTGTGTCCTCCGACGCACGAGCCGAGCGAGCGAAGGGAGCGGTGCCGCGGTAGCGGCCGGTGAGTGCCAGAAATGACTTGCATTAATAGAAAAAAGATATTGTTTTAGTAGGTTACCCGGAACTGAACTAGTTAGATTAGGAGAATTATTGATTTTGCGTAAAAACTGTTATTCCAACTGAAACATTTGACTAAATAAAAAATGTTAAAAGTACTAGTTGGTAAACAAGTTATAGCTTAAACGTTCATTTCCCAAATATTAGGTTTGCGTTACAATTTTTTGTGAATAGATTTTTTGCTTAGTAACAATTTGGCAAATGAAATTATCCGAAACATTTTTTGGGAAGTGAAAATTTGTCATATTCCTTTTGGTCAAACAAGGGAGACCCCTTCAAACCACCTGCTCCTCAGCTCGCGGGCCTCCCACACTCCAGGGGTAGGGCAGACAAGACTACGTAAAGTCAGTTTTTGCGGCAATCCATTTCTGTCAAAGGTTCTGCCATGTTAAAGTATGCCGTTGCAAATTCGGACATGTAAACATTCTGCCAATCAATAGTTATGCTAAATAATTTTTATGCCTTAAAAATATTCGATTTAAGAAGATTATGCCAAGTGTGTTATCCCAAATAAAATTCTGAGTATCAAGATTCTGCCAAATAGAAGGAACCCGGTTACTACCCCTACTATTACCCTGGTATTATCCCTACAAAACTTCCATGACTACAAAACTGTCTATCACACACATCTCCTATCCCTCTCCTATACAACAATGACATTCCCAAGGAGGGTTGGTGTTAGACAGTACACATGTCACAACCCTATTACAGTAGGACCAGTTGTACTTTATAAACAAACATCACTATCACTACATAGTATAAAACAAAGTCTGTCTTCTATCTGTCTGTCCCTATGTCGTTTTTTTTTTAATAGATAGAGAGATTCAAGAGGAAGGTTTATATTAATTTTGCACTCGTGCGAAGCCGGGGCGGGTCGCTAGTTTTAAAATATGAGAAACACTGAAAACTTACCAATACCAGCGATTTCACATTGATTCATAAAACCGATAGGTAGATGAAAAATATTTTTTTCCCTCTAATTCACAAATAAATTACAGAACTATAATAAAAAGTATTAAATTTTCACGATCAATAAGAATTACCTACTGAAATCAAAGTTTCCCGCGCGCAATGTTCTGAATTCAAAGTTTTTTCGACAATGCAACGCAATAATGTTCTTTTTTCTACGGATATCAATTTTGTGATTTTACACTTTATCAGAAATGTATAATGACAATCTAAAAAATACATTATGCATAAACGTGTATGTATTCATTTAATAAGTAAATAAAGATATGCAGAGGTAAATCTAATGTCAAATATAAAATCTATTAGGCAGAATAGGATAAACTTTAAACAAAAGAAAAAAATGTAATAATAATATAATCTCTTTCCAGTTTGAAAGTAGAGTAAAGGCTAGCGTCTACTAGGCTCGCCGAGCCGAGCCGAATCGAAACGCAGAAAGTCGCCTCCTATATATTTCTATGAACCTGCGTTCATAAGCGACGAGCCGCGGCGCGCCGAATCGAATCTACCGCGCGCATCGCTCGTCAGGCGAATTTCTGCGGCGACGCGTTTCGACTCGTCTCGGCGCGCCTTAGTGGACGCGGGTCAGCGAATGAGTGTAGATGGGTACTACATGGCGTAAATACCTACATAAAAAGTTATCGAAATGAATGAAGAGCTGTTAATTTCGCTAGTTCAGAAATATACTGAACTTAATGATTATGACTGCCTAATTAGTCTCGCGGCATAAATGTGCGCGTGGGATTGGGAGGTCTCGGGTTCGATGCCCGGGTCGGGCAAAGTGTTATTGGGTTTTCCGTTAGGAAATTCTCAGTAGCAGCACGGAGTCTGGTAATGTGCCTGGTACGGCAATAGGCTCGCCCCTTATTACGTGGGACCTGAAAATTCATGGCGAAATGTGGGTGTAATATTATACTTCTGCCTATCCCTCCGGGGATACAGGTGTGAGTCTAAAAAAAAATATGATCATGAAGATACTCATTGTCATGACGAGCAGCGTAGACAAAATATATGGGAAGAAATAGCGGGAATAATGAACGAATTTGAAACAAGAACATTTCTTCGTCCGAGCTATCCATCATTGACAACACAAGCACAACCTACAGCAGCCAGTCGCCGACTGCTGGCTTCGATTCGATTCATCTGTAGTGAACGCACACGGCTAAAATGCGACTCAGCGCGATTCGACGCGGTTCGAATGTAGTCGACGCCAGCCTTAATACTGTATACGTATACATGCCATGCGTATGTGTGTGTGTGGCAAATGTTTGAGGGTATAGGTAACAATTATTTTCCTTATAATCATATATTTCTAATGCATATTTTATTTTAAAAAAATTAATATGATTCTGCATACCTTCTTCACATGTAAAAAATAAGTGTGCCAAATTTCATAATCCTCCATTCGCGCATTTCTCATAAAAAGGGATCACAAAATTTTGCGTCACGTATTTATATATAGATGAAATAATATTGATAGTTTTTATCGTTTATTGATCGTCAGTGATCTGAGCCTCACAGTTGTGTAAAATAAAGCATCGATATGTATATTATATCTCCATCACTAGGATCGTGCATACAATACCGCAGTAGGCTAGTGAGAACCCGTCACAAAGAAGAGTTGATGACATCGTTGTCGTTTTTAGTGCGTCCGAACTCATTCAGGCATCACATATACTCCCTCTAGTATGCCCAAACTGAACTTCAAGTTGAACCCCACTTTGAAAGGTCGAGGAAGACCCATTATTAGGAGTTTCCAAAGCGATAACAGGAAAGTCTGTTCAAAACAGCCTTCCGTACAGCACTGTGCAGTGACAGATCTGATTGGTCGTTCCAAGTTTTTTAACAATTATTGGAGTCGTCCAATCAGCGCAATACTGTCTCGATGAATAGCTGGTCGGGCATAGCGGCGATTATTTTTCACCGCGACCCAAAAAATGCCTCCATCACTACAATCATAATCATGTTTTATGAACACCTATGTATGAATCCACATTACAAATATTTTAAATTATTCACTAATTACTTTACATATGTAAATAAGGGTTACACTCATAATCCATTACAATTATTTATCACATCTATTCAATAAGCAGCCCACATTTTAATCATATTCATTTTTTTAATATCTTACTTAAAATACTTTCTGTTACAACAATTTCGCTTTATACCTGAAAAATGCGTCACTCTAATATTTTGCTTTCAGGCTTCCCAGGGTTCTCAGGTTAGTAAACATTTACCCTTCCCCAAAGCTTTCTACAGCACGTTTAGTGAGGTGACATGACTTTGCACGCGAATTTTTAACAGTTCGAGGTAGACACTTTGAGACGCAATTAAATGCCTTTTTACTCAGTGACTTTAGTTTCCTTCTTAGTTCGTTGTAGTTTGGCCTGTAAGAATAAAAAATATGTATGATAGTAGCCATGAAGTGTATTTCATTTTTTTCTTTTTTTTGTTTATGTTATAGGTTTCGGTTGTTTATTTTATAGTTTCAACTAATAGCATTATCTGTAACGAACCAAATAAAATCTAAAAGATTTTCAATCATTAATCCATATCAAAATACTTCTTTTGTATCATCACATATTTAGTAAATATCGATTTTCATTTAGCTTAGTATAAAAATTAGACGGCGAGAAATACGCATACACATAACATAATATGGCTTATTATATTAGATGCCATTATTTTTAGCAAAGTTACTTTTTAGATTATGTTTTACTACCATCTTCACGTTAAAAATATAATTTTAGTATGAGTGCCATAGCAATCTATCTAACAAAATAAAATAAATACCTCTGTTAATATTTATTACGTTTTAATTCGTTAAATCTGAGTCTGCCATTGACTAATTTAATCAAGAAATGGCGCATTGAATTGAAATTCGTGCAAAAAAAAAAACTTGCCATAACTCTTGCCACAGTCATGTCACACCACTAGCCTACCAAATACTCATTGTTTTCTCATATCTGTGTCTAGGTAAGATTTGTAATTTTGAATAACTTTAACAATGTATTACTCTGTAGTTAGTATTAGCGAAGTTTGAATACCCCACACGAAACTATATTTATGATAAGTGTTGTATATAAATAAATAGTAAACCAAGTCTTTTTGTCTTGGCAAGAAAATTCATTTTAATATTTTTTATTTTATTTATTTTTTATTTATAGTCTCACGCCTCTATCCCCGAAGGGGTAGGCAGAGGTGTAAATATTACACCCACATTTCTCCATGAAATTTTAGGTCCCACGTAATACGGGGCTAGCATATTGCCGTTACCGGGCACATCACCAGACTCCGGGCTGCTACTGAGTATTCAGAAAACCCCAGTAACACTTTTGCCCGACCCGGGAATCGAACCCGTGACCTCCGATCAGCAGTCGCATACGCTATCCACTGGACCACGGAGGCAGTCATTTCAATAAGTCTACTATAATAATCATGTACATAAGTTGCTACGCTTATATTTAAACATTACTGATTATCATAATATGTTCGGCTGATTGCCCTAAGGCAGTATTTTCAGGAAGTAATGTTACACTTTTGGTACAATATCAAACTGATAAAAATACATCGGAATATGTGTTTTTGAAGTTTATAAAATAAGTCCGATCACGCATATGGGTGACATTTGATTTGCAAACAATACAAAAAGCTTTTCATACAAAAAGAGATAATATCGGGATTCAATCAAATTATAAAATGAAGGCCATACCCGTGAAGCATTTCCTGTTATAACTTTCGGCGAAATTATTAGTTTCATCAGTTTTTGGAGTCTCACACGTGCAACCGATTACGTTAAGGCGCTGTGCTAAGCGACTGTTTTGGTAAATGAGGGGGTGAAGCAGGGTAGGTGAAGGGAGCTTAGCTCCGTCTGCTGCGGGGCGCCCCCCTTCATTCTCGTCGCGTGCGGCCGTATTCTGGCGACATCCGTATTCCGATATTTCAAAATCGCAAGCAAAACGTTTTAGCATATTGAATTGAGATACTGATATTAAAATTTATATTACATACATCAATCTGTTTGTACAATATAGGCATAGCGCAATTTTTGTTCTCAGTGCAGCCAAAGTCAAAGTCAAAAATCATTTGTTCATCTAGGTTACAACGTGACGCTTATGAACGTCAAATTTTTAAAGTAAATTAATAATGCTTCTACATTTACATTTACTGCCCATTCGCAAAGCAATAGGTAGAACCACGAGAAAGAACGGGCAATAAAACTCGTGGCCACTCTTTTTAATCGCCAGTGTTATGGTACATGTTTTGTTTTTGTAAGGAGCTGCAACTGTTTCACATTGTAATTAATTACTTGTAAATAGTAAATAAGAACATACATAATACTTAAACAAATATGTAGTTACTAAATTAAGTGCTGTAGTAGTCTTCAAATGTGAATCTTGTGGAACAGGAGCATCCACTTACGCCATGAGCAAAACTGGTTTACATTAGACGTTATAGGTATTAATAGTTGACGAAAGTAGGTAAATACCTACGTGCCGTAAGATGTTCAAAATAATTAAGTCAGTTCCATGTATGGAGAGGCCATTATTATGTTTGTTTTGTTTTTGTATAAAAATAGTGAAGCAGTTCATAGAATACCTACATCTAATTCCGTTCCTGCCAGTTTTCAAATCTGTTTTGCAATAAATTGGCTGTGACATACGGGCGGACAGACAGACAGACATTGCGAATCTATAAGGGTTCCGTTTTTACAATTTTTGGCTACGGTGCCCTAAAAAACACAATACTGCTCTACTAAGCGCAAAAGCCGTATCTCAACTAAAGCGAGTTACGAGATAATTGAAGTTTAGTAAAAGTTGATTTCTTTTATTTATTTATGGATGTTTATTGTTATTATAGGTATAATTATTATGGTAAAGGTTTCGAAATACGTCGCCGTTTTTAGGGGTTGTGAGTGATTGGAGAGAGAGGAGGGGAGGTCTTGAAACCCCCCTCACCATTTTCACTTGCCGGAAATACTTGGTATCCTCTGAAAAAAAAAATCTCTAAACATCGGTGTCATGGCACTGCCAACTTCCACATTCATCACACTAGTTTAATAAACTAAGGTTAACGGAGCCCTGCGAAGGGCTCCTATTTTCGGATTAAGGGTCAAAAGAGAACCTAACATAACCTATTTAGTTACTTATTACATTCGCACCTAACCCTAGGCACTCGAAAGCAATGACGCACAAATTTGACATTAGCTGTCAATATGATCATTCCAAGATGGCAGTTTTGCGTTTCGTTTCACGTTTTTCACATAAAATATACATTTGTAAAACTGTACTAAAGTATTAAAACTACGTTCCGTTTTGCATAATTGCCGAAGTATTAATGAAATTTTGGAAATTGTTTAAAAATATTTAGACGCAACTCCAGCAGCCAAAATTACTATTAGGTGATTAAAGCAAACTCCCTTAAGCCCCCTACACTACCAATACCCTCAAATTCAGGCGACTTGTTTCGAAACCCAACCCATTATTATTTTTCAAAATAGATGAAACATCAAAAATATATGTGGATATACCTTATTCATGAGATACTGCTATGTCGCTTAGAAAATTATAGAATTAGAATTTGAGTTACTGCTTTTTCGTTACCTCGTAGGTCTTCTTCTCACAACCCCTTTCGGGGTAGTGGGGGTACCTTTGGGAGGTTTACTCCTTAAGGAGGTTGTCTACGCGGCCCATTACTATGGGCCGGTCAGTGGGTTGGCCGCCCTCGAGGCTGACCAACCGGGTGAGTCTCCGTTGGGAGAGGCCCAGTTAGTCGCCTGCGAGAGGGCGGCGGCTGGTCATCTTGCTGATGTGGTGATGATGGTGGTGATGGTGGTGGTGAAGAAGAAGCCCCGCTCGAGGGAACTGGGATCAGTTCCCGAGCGGGGCGCTTCAGTCTCCTCCGGATGAGGTTTGTTGCCTCTGGATGGGGGAGTGGAGCGATGTTGACTAGGTGGGGATGCTCTGAGCGATCTGCTCGCTCGAACATACCCCGGGCCAGCCCGCTCACGAATCCCTCGATCGGCTCCCATTTGAGGTCCCGATAGATGGTCGCGTTTTTCAGGTACCTGGGCGCGTCGACCGCCAGGCGAAGGCACACGTTCTCCACCCGCTGCAGTCGCTGCCGAGTGGTCCTCGCTGTCATGTTGTACCAGGCCGGCCCCGCATAGGTGAGGCGCGACCTGATGTAAGTTTTGTAGAGGGCCAGCTTGGCTCTCAGCGGCAATCTCGAGGACAGCAGCGGGCGAAGCTTCGCCCTGGCTACCTGGGCCTTCGCGACGATTGTTCCGACGTGATGTGACATCGTCAGGTTCCGGTCGATTGTGACGCCCAGGTACTTGACCGTCGGCGACCAAGGGATTTCCTCCCCCATCAGCTTGAGGCACGGCGGGTACTGTACCCGTCCAGTCACCATAGCCTGGGTCTTGGACACGTTGCACTTGAGCCTCCACTTCTTCAGCCAGCCCGGGAGCGCTTCAAGTGTCGGGCTCAGCTTCCGTGCAGCGTGTTTGGCGTTCCGTGAGCTGGACAGGTACGCGGCGTCGTCCGCAAATAGCGCCAGCTTCACGTCGCCCACTACTGGGATGTCGTCCGTGTAGTGGGCGTACAAAACTGGGGAGAGACAGCTCCCCTGTGGGACTCCGGCCTTGATGGTCCTCTCCTCTGACGTGACGTCCTCGACGGCCACGTGGAAGGTTCTCCCTCGGAGAAATGATGCGATGACCGTGATGAGTTGTCGTGGGATAGTGGACGTCGACAGTTTGTAGATGAGGCCGTCATGCCACACCCTGTCGAACGCCTTCTCCATGTCGAGCATCACGGTCACCGTGTGGCCTCGCTTGTTCATCCACGTGGCCATCTCGCCCAGTACGCGAGTCAGCTGCAGCGTGGTAGAGTGTGCCTGGCGAAACCCGAATTGTTCGGGCCTCGGGCTGAGGTGCGGGGTGATCTTCGCCAGCAGCAGCCGCTCGAACACCTTGGACGTCGTCGAGAGGAGAGTGATGGGCCTGTAGTTCTCCGGCTTCCTGAGGTCCTTGCCGGGCTTGGGGAGAACAATGACCCGGCCCCGCTTCCAGCTGGTCGGGAAGTGGCCGGTTCTCAGGATGCCGTTGAAGAGCTGGGTCGCTGCAATCAGCGATTTCCGAGGAAGTCGATGCAGCGCGGAGTTCGGGATGCCGTCCTCACCAGGCGCCTTCCGGGGGTTGGTTTTGCGGATCACCGCTGCAACCTCTTGCGGGGTCACCAGCAGGTCACCTCCATCCGATGAGACGAGGGGCGTTGAGAGGTAGGTCCGGACTAGCTCCTCTACCTCTCGTGAGTGGGCCTCGTCTTGGACCTCGTGGGGGGTGAACTGTTGTTCGAGGCTGCTCGCGATGATCGCCGCCCGATCTTCAGCCTTGTAGCGCAAAAGGCCGTCTCTTCCGAGCAGGGGGCGCGTCGGGTTTGGGTCCACAGATAGCTGTCTGCAGAGGCGTGACAACGAGGCCTGGTTGTCCTCGATGTGAGACAGGTGTTGCTCCCACTCGTCCCCCCTGTGCTCCCACAGAGCGGCCTTGAGCGCGTTGGTGAGGCGGTTGTACCGGGTTTTGTCCCTGGGGTGCCGAGTTCTCATCCAGGTCTTCTTGGCATCGCGCTTTTCCTCGAGCAGCTTCCGTATCGAGGCGGGAAGGGGTGCCCGCCTCTCGGAGTTGACCCTGGTGCTCGAGGATGCTCGAAGCGCGGCCTGAATGGTGCTGGAGAGCTCCTCGGCGGCTGCATCGACTTCCTCAGAAGTGTGGATGGTGGACGGCTGATGGTAGCCGGCCAGCTCTTCCTCGAACTGGTCCCAGTTTGTCTGGGTACGTGGTCTTGGTAGGTTGACCATCGTCGCGGGCTCCCTGAACACCAGTAATACCGGTCGGTGGTCGGAGGGCAGGTCTGGCAGGACCTCTTGCGTGGGAGGTGCCCTCAGTCCTCGGGAGATCAGGATGTCCAGCACGTTGTCATTACGCCCCGAGGGATCCAGCCGGGTAGGCTCTCGGGGGCCGGCGACTTTGTAATTGTAGGTGCTGGCATCCTGGAAGATGAGCTCTCCCGCTCGGTCGCTGCTTGCGCAGTGCCATGCCGGGTGCTTGGCATTCAGGTCTCCCGCGATGATGGTGGGCGTGGATGGAAGAAGAAGATTCCTCAACTCGGCCACGTTGAAGGAGCTAATAGAGCCGGTCCCTGGCGGTCGATAGGCCGCGTATAGGCGCATCTCCCGTCCGCCGACTTGAACATCAACACCGAGGGCGTAGATGGTGTTGTTTCTCTTCGGCTCGACGAGTTGATGCACCATTGACCTCTTCACCAGGACAGCAAGTCCCCGGTAGGCTATGCCTGCCGGCGAGACCTCATCCTGCCTGTAGACGATGTACCCCGGGATCTTGAGTGGGGCGGTGGGCTTCAGGTGGGTCTCGCTTATCAGCATGACGTCGACTTGCTGCTCCTTGACGAACAGGCGTAGGAGGCCTATCTTCCCAGACAGGGACTGGGCATTCCAATGGACCACCCTTAGCGGCTTATCCATTGGAGGGGATGGTCTGCAGCATTCCTGTTATATCTATGTCGCCGGCCCTAACCCTCTGAGCGAACAGAGAGAGAAGGGCGGCGAGCTGCTCTTTTTCGCTGGTGGCGGAGGCTGGCTTGGCAGGTCCGTCCCCTGCAGTGGCCGCAGGGGGTTGGCCCAGTCCGAGTTGAGGCTTCTTCTTCTTCTTCTTCTTTTTCTTCGGCTGAGTAGTCGCCGTGGGTCCCTTCTCAGCCGGAGCGTTGGCTTTGGCCATCAGGTTGGTCGCGGCTGATTCCCCGACTTGGTTGGGGTGGGCGACTAGTTTTGGAGGGCCGGTCTTGGCCACGAGTCCCACTTTGCGGCTGCGTACTTCCCGCTTATACGCGGGGCAAGCAGGACTGCTGGCGGTGTGGGCTCCTTGGCAATTTGCGCAAGTCGGTGGTTGGTCCTTTGGGCGTGGGCAATCCGTGGCGTGGTGTCCGCCACCGCAACGCACACAGGCAAGGGGCCTGTGGCAGTTGTGGGAGCTGTGACGGAAGCCCTGGCATCGGTGGCATTGTGAGGGGCCCTTTTTGCCCCTCCAGGCCTCCACTGTCACTCCTGGCATGAGGAGGACCTCGTTGACCGCATACGCGGCCTTTGCGGCTTCGGGAGTCTTGTCCACCTCCGCGAAGAAGATGCATCCCGGTCTGCCCGTTCGGGCCCGGATATGCTTGCTATACCTGACCGGCACTCCCTTGTCGGTCAGGTCTTTGGTGATCTCCTCCGCGGGGGTGTCGGCTGGAAGACCTCGGATGGCTACCTTCAGCGGTCTCGCCGAGGGCGGTGCGATGGCGTAGTATGGCGCCTGGTCTTGGCCCAAGTTGTCCAGGTACGCCTGAATGACTCGGAGCTCTTGGTCATCGCGGGGCGTGAACCTGATACCCTTGCCAAAGGGGCGCCCGTTGGGAGAGTGGCCAAGTTGGGCGGCCAGCTCCTTGAAGTGGACCGTCCAGTTATCCAGGCGGTCCACCACAAACACGGCCTGCTTCTTGGTAGTTGTGGTGGTGGTGGTGGTAGGGGCAGCGGTGGTTCCGGCTGTCAGCTTCGGCTTTGGTGATGGCGCTGCTGCTAGAACAGCAGCCGCCGTCCTTAGAAAATTATAGAATTAGAATTTGAGTTACTGCTTTTTCGTTAGCTCTCGTCATACATGTTTGTATGGAAAAATATAAAAAAAATCTTTCGCTTCAAATATGTGTTGTTTCAAAGAAAATAAATATTAATAGATATTTATTTATATTCATTTATAATTTATTAACGAAATACAGAGTTTACAGCTCATCAAAAGTTAGCTGTCTGCTACAACCCGGCAGGTTTTCTTTATTCTCATCGAATGTTAAAGGCAGTGTGTGAGGTGATAAGACTTATTATTTGCTGTTGCTCACGAGGCACAGTTTTATTTACTTTCCTTTTACGGCTTGGTATTGTAGAAATTTCAAGCACTGATGAAACATTTTCCTCTCCGTGATCTCGCAATGCCATCCCTTGAGCTTGACGAGAATCAACAATTTCAGGCAACTGCCAATTTATATAAAACGCCACAAGCTTCTCCCAGAAAACATCATCTCTTTCTATAATTTCTATTTTTAGTGGTATACTTTCGCCACTCCACACAGCAAATAAACACTTTTGTTTGCGTGTAACGTGGCGTTGCCCTTGAATTTGGTAATAACAATTACAATATTTGTTTAGACTAGTCAGTTCACTTTTTTATCATATTTCCATATTTGTATTTTATTTGCTCTTATACTATTCTCCAGGCCATTCTTATATGCAACTTTAGAACATTAAATTGCCACAATCGTGTTTGGACCTATTAATCCATCTGGCGTGGCACCAATAATCGAATAATCCACAAGGCTCGATTGTTACATTTTCTTGCTTCGCCAGTTGTTGCAAAGCCAGTTGTTCATTTTAGATTCCATGCGCAACTGATTTTACATTGCAAATATTTTATTTGTACAAAATATTTTTTACTAAGTTGGCTTTACTGTTGTTATCTCTTCTTTTTACCACTATACAAAAATTTCAATCTGCCAACATAGTCTTACGCAATTCGAACCAGTCACTGCTATCCCTCTTGTTATTTTTGCTTATCACTACGGAATTTGAGTCAAATTTGTTAAAAAAATTGTTTGGCATTTCTTGGCTAGCTCTTGAACAGATCGTGTTAGGAATGACTGAAGTCAAATGTGTGTAAGACGTTGCAGAACTGTTATCTTTAACTTCACTGTAATTACAATAATGATAATTAGTTACGTACTTTATTATTAAAAATATACTATATCTTATGTTATAGCAAACAGAGAAGTCACCTTCTTACTTATAAATGATTGATTGTAGAAATTAAAAAGATATTAGATGTACTGAGACATACCTAATAGTTTATGAATAATCAAAGTTTTACCCGATGTACCTAAAAAGGTTTATGTTCAAAACACAATAATACAACATTCGTTACCGCTTGTGTGCGGATTGCGTAGCGCCATATTAGCGCTGTCGTCATTATTGTTCACCGTGGCGGCATCTTAGCGCTCCAGGCGCTCTGACAAGCTAATGTATTTGAAATATAGGTTCATAAAATGATTCGATTTTATGTTATTACTCTTTCAAAAATTGAAAACTGTGGCAGCTATGTATTGTGAGAATAATTTATATAATTATATTATGCATAATCGATAATATATAAGTAACATAGTTAGTCATAAAAGACTCTTACGAAAATAATTTGTGTAAAAATGTTACATATTTCATAATCACTTGGCCATGGATGAATTTATATTTTATTACGACGCTTTCTTGTACAAATCCTTCGTAGAACTTCATTTCTCTAATTGTCCATATTTTATTCTTCTAATTATATATTTATAAGCACAGAAACAATAACACATTAAACGCAACAAGAGTATAAACTTAGGTCCTAATTATAAGTGCCCATAGTTACATGAAAAGCCTATTTGATTCAAAGTATTCAGTCTATAACATAAAACATGAAATTACGAACTCAAATCGGCGTATTATAATAACAAACAGGTTTACGTAAAATTTCGTGCAGCGGAGACGCAAGCGACATGACCTATCTCTCACAGGGCTCATAGCCGAATGATGAGGTCTGGGCGGGGCGTAAACTAGCAACTGACACTCAGTACACCGCTTATGCTAATAAGGTTTAAATTGCTGAAGCGTTTGATATTGATGGGATCTACGAGCGTCAAAATCATAGACGTTTGGGCGATTTTATTTAATTTTACAAAATATACACGTATAATATGAAAATAAATAGGGTAATTCTTTAGTTCATTAGATTTCCTACAATATTATCAAAAAAAATACGACAGCTTACGATCAAAATATTGCAAACAGTGAGACGAAAGATTATTTTCTGCCTCAATTTTGTGTTTTTTTTACCGTGATTCTATTTTACGTATATGAAAAATTCTTTCAAAAGTCTTTTGTTCAGACTTTTGACTTTAAGCTCTATTTTTTGCTAGTTTGTAATATGTACCGTTATGGCTAGATGCGCGACGAAAAATTAGGTGTTTCACGGCTTCTGAGGTATAACAGCGCCTTAATGCGTGTTGCAATTGAGGAAATTTCCGCTAGTTACTTTTCTGAAATAGAGATACGTACCTACTTACAATTGAATTGCCATTCATAGTAATTTAATTTTAAAATATAATAATATGGCTTTATTGCTTATCAGTCTATTGTTCATATGTGCGAAAATTTAACTGAATTCGCCCAGCATTGTAAATTGTGTGCAATAAACGTACTAAAACTATAATAATCCCTAAAGTTTGTGAGGTCGGATGGATATGTTTAGTGTACTTTTTCACGCAAAAACTTCTGGATGGCTTTTGATCAAACTTCACAGTAACATAGATTACACGTCAGGATAGGACATAAGATAGATAGATAGATAGATATACTCTTTATTGTACACCAAATAATATTGAAAAGTACACATTTTTTAATTGGCTTATACTACAGCATGTACAAATGGCGGCCTTATCGCTAAAAGCGATCTCTTCCAGGCAACCTTTGGATGGACAGAAATGGTGTGTAAGCAATCAAGTGTGGCGATGGTGTAGTTAATTAATAAAATAATATCAACTAATATACAAACTGAATATACATAAATGTATAAATATTATATATCATACATATTCTACATAAAGACCATACACATATTATGTACATACATTATTATATATAAATATATACCTATAAACTATACGAGATAGAATGTCATATATTTCATAATATCGTTATACTAAAAACTATGCTAAAATACAGATACAGTGAATACTACTCATAAAGTAAGACCTGCATTCTAGGAGAACAGTGCATGATGTTAAATGGACAGGTAGTGCTTTTTTAACATGCTTTTAAAAATGTTTAAGGATTCTGCTTTCCGAATCTCTAGTGGTAATGCATTCCACAGTCGCGCGGCCTGTACAGTAAATGACTTGCTATAGAAATTTGTGGAATGCGTTGGTATCTCCAGCGTCAAATTTTCAGACGACCTCAAGGACCTCTCATGTGCGTCATTAAGGAACTTAAAACGTTCTTTGAGATAAAAAGGAGTACTGGGATTAAACAAGATATTATACAATAATGTAAGAATGTGAGTATTCCGGCGAAGACGAATCGGGAGCCACTTGAGTATGTTGCGAAATTCTGAAACATGATCATATTTGCGCAGTCCAAATATGAAACGTATGCAAAAGTTTTGAAGACGCTCAAGTTTGTCTAACTGCTCCTCAGAGAGGTCAAGATAGCTGACATCAGCGTAGTCAATTACGGGCAGAAGCAAAGATTGTGCAAGTGCAATTTTAGTGGCAGTTGGTAGGAAATTGCGTAACCTACGCAATGAGCCCGCCGAAGCAAATAGTCTGCGACTTGTTTCTTGCAGTTGAAAACTCCAAGATATGGTTTCGTCAAAGTAGATACCAAGATTTTTTACAGTATTACTGAACGGGATATTTTTGCCATCAAACTTGATTTGTGGTAAATCGGACCAGCAAATTTTAGACACCATGCGGGGACTGCCGACAATAATTAGTTGTGTTTTGTCAGGATTTACTATGAGTCCATACTGTTTACTCCACTTGCAAATCCGCGCCAAGTCTGTGTTGATAGTAGTACAGGCTTCGGGCAAGTTATTTAAGGGTGCTTGTGTATAGATCTGTAAATCATCTGCGTAAAGGTGGTAGGATGAAAGTAAATGTTTTGAGATAGAATTAATAAATATCGCGAAGAGTAAAGGAGATAGCACGCCACCCTGTGGTACACCGGCATTCGTGTTAGACCAAGTGGAATAAGTATCTTCGATGCGTATACGTTGCCGGCGACCAAACAGGTAACTATGAAACCAGTCAACCGCCGTTGGAGATATGTTAAGAGAGCGTAGAATGCCAAGTAGGATGTGAAAATCTACCGTGTTGAAAGCATTGCTGAAGTCAAGTAAGGACAAAACGGTAAGATTCCCACTATCCATACCTAGCCTGATGTCATCTGACACGCGGATCAATGCAGTAACGGTACTGTGGCCAGGGCGGAAGCCGGATTGATAGGGATTAAGGAGTGCATTTTTACACAGGAAGGAACTGAGTTGCGTGTGAATGAGACGTTCTAGGACTTTTGACAGGAAAGGTAGTATGGATATTGGTCGATAGTCTGAGAAGGAGTAGGGTTTAGGTTTCTTGGGTAAAGGAATTATAAGTGCATCTTTCCACGCTGTTGGAAAGATGCCACGGACAACGGAGTGATTAAGGATGTGACATAGGATAGGAAGAATTTCGTCTAGGATGGGGAGGATCATTTTACGGCTGAGACTATCGTTACCGACTGCATTAGACGTCATTGCTAATATACTCTTCTTAACATCACAAGCGGCAAATTGCGAGAAGGCAAAGGGATCATAATCTGGGGTTGGCAAGGATGAAAGAAGTTGTAAAGTGTTTCTTTTCGTATTTCCATCTAATTTGGACGAAGTAGTAAAATGTAAATTGAGAGAATCAAGGTGGACGTTATTCGGAATGGATTGCTGCTGTGACTTACCAATACCCAATGATTTGAGAAATTTCCAGACTTTAGCTGGATCACCATTTTCAACGGATTCATGAATATGTTGGCGTTGTGCTTTCCTACACACCTTGTTGCAGTGATTTCTTAGAGCCACGTATCTTTCTTGGTTCAAAAGAGTCGGCCTATGCTTCAATTTAGTCTTCGCAGCAGATTTTTTGGCCATGATCTTTTTAATATCATCTGTAAGCCAAGGTGCTGGTAAATGCTTCATTTTGATAGCGCGGATGGGCGCATGCTTGTCATATAGCTGAATTAGATTCGTTGTTAGGATATGGACTTTCATGTCTATACAATCTGAGGAATATAGAGTGTCCCAATCTATTTTATTGGCATCCTCACGCAACTTGGCATGATCCATGCCGCTAAAATTGCGCTGCAAGATAATCTTCGGCTTCGCTTTGGGTGGACGTATTTTGTATGAAACAAAGATGAGGTCATGGTAAGAGAATGCATCAGCTGTGCACTGACCATGCTTAGAAACAGAGTTAAGAGAAGATACAAGAATAAGGTCAAGAAGAGAAGAAGCGGAATTAGGGAAGTGATGAGTTGCATTTAAGTTAAGAATTGATAAATTGCAGGACTCAGTGACACGCCGAAAAGAGGTGGCACGAGAATCCTGTTTGAGAAGGCATGTATTAAAGTCGCCCATAATAATAGTATGGTCGTAAGAGGGAGTCAAATTTTCCAAAATTTGCTCGAAGGATGAAAAAAAGTTAACACGACTCGAAGGGGAATAGTAAACGCCTAATAGTAGTTTCGTGTGGTGCAGTTCCACCTCTAGAAAAAGATGCTCGCCAGCGTTCGCCGGTGGCGGCTGCGTTGACATAGATACTATATGAAAAGGAATGTGAGAACGTAAGTATATGGCAACACCGCCTCCACCACGGATCGCGCGATCATTCCTAATAAGGTGGAAACCAGGCAGAGAATATAAGGTGGATGGAAGACATGGTTTTAACCATGACTCCGACACGAGGATGGCATGTATGTTTTGACTGTCTAGGTTGGCCAGCATATCGGGGAAATGGGCTGGAATACTCTGAGCATTTAAATGGACTACATTAAAGTTCCTGGGTACGTCTGAAAACTGAGACTGGAGAATGTCTCCCAGGGAGGGTACACTTTCAAAGCTGTCATCGTGGCTTGTTGCAGAGAGGAAGGTGTCATTTTCGCTATTTGAGTCACTGTCTGTCATATCAAATAGATCTAAGGTTAAATATATATATGTGTATATTAGCAAATAATATAAAAATATAGTATATAATATATCAATAAATATTTTATAGTTGTTATCGCGTAAAGCTTAAGTCATTGTGTCCACCCGCCGGTTGCGCATTATCAAGATAACATAATGATGCAAAAGAAATAAAAATGTTACTAACAAATATAAGTAAAACGAGAGAGATTGTTACATTATAACTCAAGAATAGTCCTACATACATTTTACATAGTAAATGAAATAAATACCAGAAGTTTGTCTCAAAATACAAGTATTCAAATATTGTATTATTTGTAATGCAGACACAATATTGTAATGCAGAAACGAAACGTAATCAAGGTTGACAATAGTGACATTGACAGTTATGACGATTGACAATATTTAATGGCAAAAATTATTTTGATCATACCTACACATTTGTTGCGGTACACAAAAATAAAATAATAAGAACTAAAAGTAAACAACAAAAGTGACGGTGAATTACGTAGGTACATTATAAATTGATTACCCGAAAATAAACAAAGACTACATAAAATGGGGAAAAGTCTACTTTTTCGAAGCAGCAGCACGCTTCGCCTTGGTCGCAAGTTGTTGTTTAGCTACTGGCTTCTCTGCGGCCGCAAGCTTGAGCTTACCTAGTTCGCCCACCGAAGATATACGATGACGGTTGCCATCGGGGCCAAGGATGAAGACGTATCCCTCTCTCGTCCAGCACTTCCCGACGCCGAACTTCGCTCGTGCAGCCATAAAAGCTTCGTGTCGGGAGCGGGTCAGGAACTCCGACAAAGTGATACCTGTGCCCTTCAACTTCGTCTTCGTGAACCATACGCTGTCCCGCACGACTACTGACTCGAACTTGACAAGTATGGGCCTTGCCTTGTCGTTGCTCGCTTGCCGTCCCATCCTGTGGCAGCGGCGCACATCATCAGCAGTGAAGGTGTCAATCTTGAGGTGCTGCCTTACAACATCAGTGACCACCTGAGCCGTCTCCTCGTCCTTGCGCTCCGCCACTCCGTGAAGCAGTAACATCTTGCGCCGGCTGCGCATTTCCATTTTGTCCACCTCACGGCCGACAATTTCAAGCTGCTGGGAAAATGACTGTAGGGTCTGCAACACGAAGGTCTTAAATGTGGCAAACTCATCTGCTAAGCCCCCAGTGCTCTGTGGTGATTTTTTCTGCAGCTCTGCTTCAAACTTTGCCATACGTTCTTCAAAATAAGTCTGCATATCAAGGACTGTTGATGGATTGAATGTGTCCATAGTGTATTTATGTTAATACTTGTTAGTACACGGAGATAACACTACACCAGCAGGTATTCACTATTACCTATAATTATTTTGCATTTAAATTACTGTTTACTTAATATTAACTATTTTATTAAAATTTTCTTTCCAAGCAATATCAAATTGTACTTATTGTTTCAACTACCCACCAAGTTACCTTTTGTCGCGATAACTTATACCCACGTGGACAGAGCAGTTACTAATAAACGTGTTCCAAACTTGTGAAGCATTTTGAAACTTTTTGTGAAATAATTTCAGTTACAACAGTTTCACACGTGAAACCGATTATTTTGAAACGAGTTGACTAACATTCTGATAGTTTTATTTGCTGTTGAGACCGAGAATTCGAAATACCCCAGTAACAATTTTGTCCGCCCCGGGAATAAAACCCGAGACCACCCGATCAGCAGATGCATACGCTATCCATTAGACCACAGAAGCAGTCACTTGTGTCAAATTTCACATCCTGATAGTTACTTGTGTGAAATAAGGACACGGATAAAACATAATTTTCAAATTATAATTCCTAGAATTTTAATTTAAAATATCATTTCGCTTTATTACTTTTCAACATATTACTATAATTATAGTATTATTAATTAGGAAAAATACACCGAAATAAATATACTTAATTTTCAAGTTGGCATTCCTAGTATTCTCATTTAAAAAATAAATCGCTGTATTGCTGTCTATATGTAATACTTAAACCATTCGAAATACAATAATGTAAATTTATCTTCCCTGAATTGAAAGGTGTGTGCAAATAATTTGCTTCTTGATACTAAAAACCAGAATTTTTGCGTTAATGGATTTATGTTACTCATGCTCGCAAAAACTACTGAACGGATTTGGATGCAATTTTGTAACAATATCATTTTTGAATGTTTGATGACTTATTATTTAGAATACACAAATCAAAAGTAATAATCAGCCTTCAGTAAATGACTGAGAAAGATATACCTAGGTATTATACTTATGTTAGTACAGTCGTGAAACTTCAGGGTTCACTTCTCAAATTTGACGTATTTTCTACTCCCAGTTTTAAATTTCGCGCACCCTAAAAAGAACACAATCTATCCACCACAAGTAAAATAAACCAATGAATTTAAAAGTACCAAACGTACTTGAGCCGCGGTTAAACCTAGATACATGACTATGACGATGCTTGAAAGCAAATTGTTCTCGAAGGAGTGATTTGAAAGTGCCATAGTGTAACTTTGACAATTATTTTAAAGATAGTTTAACGTTTACAGTATTTTACTCATATGTATAAAAACGATTTCAAAAAACTAAGTAAATAATCATCTCTTATGCTAGTAACTGTATACTATGAACATTTTAATTTTTCTTCTCACGGTGGCAACCCAGTTGCAAGCTGCCTTCCGCCAAATTGCAGCTGATGAAAAAGATGTAGGAGACCGTCCATAAAGCGTTTGGTTTACTTAAATATTGCAGTATTCCTCTAAATGTCCCAGTGAATGGCGGGGTCACGGGGACTACGTTAGTATGCCCTGCCTGGGTTGGCCTAGCCACCTTTCAGTCCCTGTTCATGCTATCTTGGCCATGGCCTTTATATATGTACGGTATATATATATATATATATATATATATATATATATATATATATATATATATATATATATATATATATATATATATATATATATATATATATATATATATATATATAGTATACATATATCTACAGTTACAAAAATGGTATTCGTCATTGAAAATACACTACTAGGAAAGTTTAAACAAACCTCAGTAAGCGTCTCATGGCAATTCTAGTTATTGGGTTATCTTTGAGTGTCTTCTCTGAATAGCTCTCAATTCTTCGAACGAAGAATATATTTAAATAACAATCTAAAAATATCAAGTTAAAAGTTCTGCTCTGCTCTAACAATAATTAAATCTTTTTCTTCTGGAAAACGTCTTCATTACGATAATGTAATATTAGTTTTTGCAGCAAAACCAAAGCTTTCATGATTTAAATAAAAATGCATTGTATTCGTTTCTGTGGTTGGGAGTTGATTATCGCGACAAAAGAAAGCCTTTATGGTATTTTTATGTGTACTGTAAAGATTAATCAAATTTCGTATAGTAGTTTTACATGAAAGAATAACAAACTGCTGCTCTTCATGAGCGAGAATTTGCAGTAATATCTACTATAAATAGGGTCAATACAGTACCAATAAAAAATAATAATATAAAATTATTTACCATTAATAGGCATTTTTGTATTATATATTTAAGACATCGCATCGTAACAATGGATTGTGTCGCAAAATTGAATGACAAACATTTACTTTCTTATGCTTGGCTTTTCATTTTAACATATTGTAATTTAAGAGTTTTTAATTGTAAGAGTGGTTATTAAAATTTACGTTAAAATTCGCACTGTTGGAATATTAATTTTATAAACACAATTTCTTTTTATTTTCTATTAACAAACACAATTGGTAAATTTGTGACATTTCATTGAGTTCATATTTTTGTATTTACATGTAATATTGCAGTACAATACGAAATTGGCACTACACCTTATTTCATTGTATCAGAATGATTGATTGGCTCACATTCTTCACGCGATTCCTAACACACATCCCTGACCAAAGCCCCATACACTATTCAATATCTGCGCACATTGACCCTCTTAAAAAAGCCCAATGATCTTCAAAATGTATTTTGTTTCAGGTAAATTCCGGCGGGAGTTCCACAGATCGTACTTCAAATGTTTTTGTTGCTGCCATTCAGCCCCATCGCCTGACCAGAACGGGACGTCTTTCGCGCCGATCGGGAGCTCCAGAGCTGGAACGACAAGGACAGTCGTCCGCCGCAACGATTCGTACGTCAGCTACCGACTCACGCATCTCTCTCCCTCTAACCACAACATTCACAGAGACTACATCAGAAACACGAACACATCATTCATTGAACAAATGAACGGTAATCGGAGGCCGAAGATCAGGGACGATTCCATCAGCGAATCCGGCACGAGATTCACTCTGGCTACTGACGGCTGCAGGGATTGACAACTAGGCAAGGATATCCTTTCTGATATACGTAACAGAGACGGCATAGAGACTTACATCGCGAGGAGTACCAACAGCATCGACTGCAAGCCTCATTACGATTGCTTCAAAGATGGCAGAATAGAAGAGCGGCACAGTGATAACGCTGATTACAGAAACGTCGAAGAATGCAAAGACTTGTATGATGATGATTTGAAAAATGGTTTGAAATTCAAATTCAATCGCAGCTTGAACAGTTGTCAGATTAAGAATAAAAGGAAGGTTAATATTTATTAAGGTTTATGTTTAGGCGATGTCAATTCTTTTTGGTGTTTGTTGTATTATTCGGTAACTGTGCGTGATGTAATGTATATTTATGTTTGTTAATAACGGTTCACAGCGTTATTGGTCCAGTGAAGCAGATTTGATAGCATTTTGATAGCATTATGATGTTGCTGGTTAAATCTCGTGATGATTCGTCTCGATGTCGTCGTCGTCGTGTTTTACTTAGAAAGTATACCTTCATTTCAAGAACAGAAGTCTCAAGCGTAAAACAATTAAACTTAGCTCACGTTTGCGGAAGACATATTAATCTTGCCTAAAACTCGTAAACAGTGAGTTTCGGCTGGAGCAAGGCTACTGCGACATATCAAACGCAGCCCTTCTGAAGCAATTTGTATTGAGAGACAAAATGTCCTGACTGACATATCGTCGAAGATTCTTAGCTACTCGAAACATGTCATTTTTTTACGAACGCAAACAATATTAATTGATTTATGCATGGATTTGGCTTCTAAAGACACATAATTGTCATAAGCTTCATAACAAAATAATGACACAACATGATTTTTTTTATGTTAATAGGCGGCAAACGAGCAGACGGATTGCCTGATGGTAAGCAATTACCACCGCCCATGGACACAACCAACACGACAGGAGTCACAAGAGCGTTGCCGCCCCTTGGGGTTGGGAATGGGGATAGGATGAGGAGTGGGATGAGGGAGAAGGAATAGGGATAGGGCCTCCGGCACTCTCACTCACCGAACGAAACGCAACAGTTTAGGTACCGTTACTTGACGTCGATTTTCTGTGAGAGGGTAGTACTTCCCCGGTCGAGCAGGCCCATTCATGCTGAAATCAGCAAGGCTCTACTACCTATGAATAGACAAAACTAATTTAAACTTTAACACGAAACTCGAAAGTTTAAATTCCTATATCATGTTTTTGCTGCTACTGCACTTTGGGCAGGGCAGAAATATTGGGACCGGCGGTTAGTGATGTAGAGTTGTAGACTACTGAAGTACTTGTTACATTTCGCTCGTAAGGGGGCAAATAGGTTCGAATGTTTGTTTAAAATTTTGCTGATTTTGAACTAGTCTCTATAAAAATGCGCACAACAGCTGGTATTCTATAAATAAACAAAACACATTGTGTCATACGATCAGTGAAAAAATGCCCTCACACATAGAGCCTCTAAGTATACCTACTTCCATATTTACAGCGACATCGATATACTAGTAAATGTCGATGTACAGCGATATCAATTTCCACATTCAAGACTTATATTCAAAATAACTGTAGGGGCTGTACTCAAGGGTTTTGCGTCAAAACACTCACAGAATTGCTAAGAAGAAAGTAGATAAGATATAGCTATCGTTTGACGTTTTGAGTTTCATAAAATACTTTCGGAGCCCGCGGTTACGCCAGCGTTATTCAGGAGTTCCTTAGATTTGTAAGTCAAACAAAGTCTTCTGTTTTATAGTATTATAGTATGCAAATATTATGATAAAAATCAGAACTAACACCACAGCTGATATTGAAGATAAAAATGCCTCGTACTTACAAAACATTTTTTATAGGCATTCTTTTAATTTTTCACCCGTAGATCTATCTCGGTTCTGTTTCCTTTTGGTCTTAATTTCAATAAAATTAATACAAAAAATGTATATCTCATAAATGAGTTATGATTGCCTCAGCTATTGGCCTTGTGTGAAAGTCTCATTACTACTATGATTAAAAAAGACCTGCACTAGTCTATTAAATCTCCGGCATAGTCACGCTGTTTGAAATCTTAGATGCTAGTCATGTTTTCAGTTATATTTCAAAACATGATAATATTTTGTGAGTTGTAATTACGTTATTGGTAAACCTTACACTGAACAAAGGAAATGGCGTATGAAATAAACGCGACTAGGTGAGGAGCTTGGCGATTATTTTGATGTATAGTTTAAATCAGAGAGCACATTAAGCCACCAGTCGTGGCTGTCGTTGTGAAGGCAGTACCTCTGAATAAACCGACCCTAGTCTAAACCATAGAATATCGTTACCCCTTCGGGTTGCGGAGGTCAGACAGGCTATATTCAGCCAAATCCGGTTAGATTAGCAAGCGAACCCGTGTTGAAACTGAGATAACGCTAGGAGGATGATCGTTTAACTTGTCACGCCCCACGATTTCACCTAGTCCATAGAACCATCGTATCGCATTCTTTGGTACTGCCAATTATACATATTACATCCTTCTCGAGTTATTTTTATATATGTGAAGTCCTAAGCTTGTAGCATTGTGATAAAAAACAGACAGCCTTTTTGTGAATCATATAAAAAAATATTTTCAAATCAGACTTGTATATAAAGTGTATAATTTAGTCCCTCTAGAAGTTAGTTGTTTATTGAGAATGGTATAATAGGGTAGTTGCCAGGGTCAAAATAATTACATTTTATTTAGTCCGTATTTTAGATTATAAAAAAATATTGGACACGTATTTTTTCTTTTTTTCGATTAAATAAAAAATAACAAAGATATAGCCCATTAAAGTTACGTGTGACGTCATCTAGTGCGAAAAAATGCAGCACGGCGTGCCGTTATACGTAACTTTAATGAGCTATATCTTGGTCATTTTTGGTTTAATTTACAAATAAAAAAATATGTATCGCTTATTTTTTAATAATCTAAAGGACGGACTTATAAATTTTTTTTTGTCAACTAGCCTATTATCGAGGATTGCACAATGATTTTTGATCCAATATTTTTCACGTAGTACATATTTTATCTAAAATGCAAAATGTTATTGACAACTTCTTGTTCTCATTATTGAAATAATTATAATTGCCACGGGCTCTCTATCTAAAGAGAAAAATATGAGTCACATGTTAGATATTATTAGCCTACCTACCCCTTCAAAATTCAATTTGTACGTTAATTTGTAAAGTGACTAATTTGTTTACCTACTGGCAATTTAGATGTGCGAAAGATATGCGCAATTTGAAATTCGGAACCTTAGCATTTTGCTAGCGAATGTTTTGTGTCCTAACAACTTTTGCTAGGTATTTTAACATATTCAATATTTTTTTGATAAAAAACATGCAAAAAATTATATAAAAAATAGAAATAAAAAATTTAAATTATGTTTCAATTGTAATGTGTGTTTTTTATATTAGTTCATTAGTTTAAAGTGTATAACTGCCATTACGTGTATAATCACGGATCTAGTATCGAAGTGTCACCAAGTAAACGACATACAAATGTTGTTTCAAACATCAGCCATTGAAATAACCAACTTTTTTTTATGTTTACGCCCACATGCCACTTGCTGCGACTGTTATATTTCTTTTTGTCATTCAACCTTAAGTTCTAAACCATATACATACAAGCACCGTTAATTGCCAAAAACGAATGTTGCATAAATACAAATTATTCACACAATTCAGACGCTGGTAATCAATCAATCAGCCTATTGCAGTCCACTGCTGGACATAGGCCTCTCCCAACATGCGCCACAATGGCCGGTACTCTGCCTTCCGCATCCAGCCCGCTCCAGCCACCTAGTGGGGAGGGCGTCACACTCTTCGTGTGCCAAAATGTTGCCTATTTGTACGATGGCAGTCAGATGGCAGTCGTTTCGTAAAAAGCTATTATTGTGACAAATACAATACGACTAGAAAGAGCTCCGAGCTCCTTAAAATGGCATCTAGGCCATCGAGATAACATCATCATAGAATGATGACCATCTCTGCTACATATCTGCTTCACTGGAAATGAAATGACGTTGTAACGTGACAGTCAATTTATCATTTTAAAACACAGTGTAAGATTACCTTTTCTTTCGACATAACTTATTAAGGTAACACCCTCAGGTGTATATTATTTAATACTTATATGTATAATAATGTGACCAAAGGTAAGTTAATATAGATAATTGCATTTCTATTGTAGATAATTTTAAATTAAATATTTATAATAAATATCTTAGATGTCAGTTAATATATTTTAGAATAAGATGTAACTAAAGTAACTTGAGTTGTCGAATTAATTACATACTTTTATAAATTGCCGCCATCATGGTACAGTATTTTTTATCTGAAAAGAGAATTTTGTAAAGACAATATTAATCTTGTGGATCGTAACTGAATCTGTCACTCTAAATTAAAAACGTACCCCTATCCTTTGTTCAAATTGTCTCATTTTCGGATTGGCTTTTATTACATTCAACTTTTTTAAATGTAAAAAAATTTAAAGACTTTTGTTATTGTATCTACGTGTACCTATTATATTGTGACATTAAAATGAGCATTTTTTGTATTTGCCGTAAAAGTCATTATTTTATCCTGGCAGTTTTAGATTTATATCATAGTTGTGTTAATTTCTAACTATTGATCCATTTTTAAATGAACCTATCAAAAGGGAAAATGATAAACGGTATATAATTTGAATATAAAACCATTTACTTCTAAAATCAACGCAACATTAACCGTAACCCACCTGTCAACTATTGTTATATTTTTAAATGTGTAAAATATAAGTTACAATAATAAAATGAAATGAATGTTATCATTATAAATGCTATTAATTGGTTCCTTTAATATGAATAATCTGAACTTTTCAACTATATTTCCTGTCTAGTTATAAGCCCGAGAGTTTATGTTTTGTACGAGATTCCTAATTGGCAAGACATATGTAGAATAAGAGATAAATAATAAATGTACGTAGCAACAACCCTATCCTGGAAAGAAGAACGTGAAGATATTTATAATAAGTTTAATAAATGTAAATACATCTGAAAACCTTCGAGCTTTTCCATTTTATAGGTGTGTAATTTGCAAAACAGGAATCATTTAAAATCCTCAAGATATTACATTTGTAAAGTAAAGTCAACGAAAGGAAAAAGAATCCAAACATTCACCATTTGACTTGTTAAAAGTAATAACACGAAAAATACCGTTAAGCTAGATGTCATTTTCTCTGGCGTTGTAATGAGGGCAGCAATATGTTTTATTTTTTATTTTCATAAATCAAAGACATTTGCGAGAAAATTTTATTCTTGTGAAGTGTGATATTGATGTGGGACATTTCTTTGGGTAGAGAAGAAGGGGCATTATTGGCCATCGCAGTTCAAACAACAACAATTGAATAAAGATGTTCTGAAAAACAACATTTTATGAATAACTACAATTAACGTACATTTTCTATCATGTTGTTTTTACATTATAAGCGTATACTACTAAGCATATACTACGCTTGCATGTATATTATTGGCGGGTAGCTAGATTTTAGAGCTTTCCCTGACAGTTCAATTATTATGAATCAAACAAATTAGTATCGTGCAACGAAGACACACTTTGTTTTTTAATACTAAATCTAATTTATTCATGCTTTTACTACTTAATTCTAGTCTAATAATATCACCTTACTTTTGCTTGTAGCTTCACTACAAATTGAGCACAGTTTCACAACATGTTGATTCTAGCATGATTTGTGAAAAATGCCAAACTACCTTTATGCAAAAATACGTCACCTTGCCGCGTCAAATGACTAACTATCGATTCGTTTCACGTCCATGCTGTAACCAGATCTGACATACTAAGTACTAATCTTATCTTCGTCGACGCAGCATCTCTTTCTCTTCCATTTTCTCCTGTCGACGTCATCTGACTATTCACTCCCTCTTTATTCATGTCATCCTAGACATAATCCATCCATTTTTTGTTTGATCTTCCTCTGCCTTATATCCCTCAACTCCTCAAGTACTAATCTTGTGTGCAGCAAAAACACCAAATGTTAAAACTAACTCATATATAAAAATAACCGTGGCATAGTGAGGCAACGTCAAAATATTGTAAACTACACTTCACCGCGTGACAGATGTATGAGGGTAAAACGTTGCACTATACCAGCATAACACTATTAAAATATATAGCTTACTCCCAAAACACAATCTTCACTCAACTAAGTTTCTTAATTACCATGAACTAGTTGGCAATTTCTATATTTTGTACAAAATAAAATTAGGTTGATGAAGTAATAGGGTTACGAGCTTCAAATATTGCAATAATTTATATTGGCATAATGACTATTACGCATAATACAATTAGGTGTGAAATAATAAACTTCGTGGCAAATGTTTTGCCTGATGTTTATTGCCATTAATACTAATGACATATTAAGGCATCATCATTTTATAAATCATAGTATTATAACAGCATAATATTAATATGACTCTACACCCGCTTGACAATCCCCACACGTTGGTTTTAATCCCCACACGAGACAGCACTTTGTGTGTAATTGATAAATTGCTGTCCCGACACTAATGGGTGTTCATTGTGTTGGTTGCATGTTTATATACAAAGTTAATACACAAGTGCAGGAGTTGCTTTTAAAAAGTATATCTGATATTACGCCTTAAAATTTAATACAAATCCAAATGAACGCAAAACAAATAAGACAAAACGATACATATGCTAACCGTTTCATTATGCCCAAGTATTGCTATGTCTTAGTATTGTTGCAATGTGCGAATGCAAAAACGTTATGCCAATCAGTATACCAGGAGAGGATTGTCGAACGAATATCAAATAAATAAAGTTTTTATTTTTCTTTCACAAAGTAACTTACAAACTACATTGACTAATATCTAGAAAATTGGCGAACGAATATCAAATATACAACACAGAATGATTTTAATAGTTTTTATTAGTTTACACGAATATAAGGCATTTATGTCTTTCACTGGTCGGTCCTTCTTAAACAGACGAACTGTCTTTTGGCTCTTGTCAGTTGCAGTGTTTGAGACAGTATAAAATCTTTGCGTTTTTGGATTCTTTTTTCCTTCTGTGTTTCTAAAAGTAATTATCATTTATTTGAAGACTACTTTCGAGTTCAGAAATTTACTAGCTCATATTTAAAATAACAGGTTTTACGTGCAGTATATTTTGAATGATTTCTGTATTGTTGTTAATAAAATAATCTGTGGCTAGATACTTGTTACTAGTCGTGTAATATCACCGGTTAATTGGAACTATACAAAATAAATATATTAAGATCACTTTGCTGGTTTTATTTATACTCTACTAAACGAAGGTTGTCAAACCCCAGGCCCGAGGGCCAAGATGTGGCCTGCCAAGGCATTTGAATTTGAGGAACGAACCCTAACATGCTTGTTTTTAATTTAATCAATGTGTAAATTAGAGGTAATTTAAAACACAGACTTGTAAATTGTTTGTAAAGTACTCCAGAAGGTGCCAGCGCTTGTCAAAGTCGGAGTGGAGTTTTTTAACAAGTTGTGTTTTGTGTTTCTTAACAATCCAATATTGAAAATCATATTTGTGCAGACACACACAGTGTCGAAGAAGTATGCCAGATGACTACATGTGTATATTCCTTGTGATTTATACTATACGCTATAGATCAGTGAACAACACTTGGCTGCAGCCTAACACCATAGCCCTTGTAACGATAATGTACATATGTATTTTTATACTTCAGCTATGGCATATTTGTTGCATTCAGGTCTTTACTGCCCGTTGACCTGACTGTTCGTCTAAATAAAGATAAATACTCACGTCATAAGTATAATTAATACTTTAATATTAGTAATATAATAATATGTAACCTTGTTAGATTTGTAAGTGCAAAATATCGTTGCAGAAGTAATAGGTCTATAATTATATTCAACATTCGAACGGTCCTGTTAATGGCAGTGAGAAAGGGCCCGTGATTGAGTGATACGAGAAGTTGCTACATATCATGGAGCAACATGCTGCAAGATCTACATATCAATATGCTGCGCTGGATAAGCGGGGTCACGAGGAGGTATAGCATTAGGAATTTAAACTTTCATGGTCTTTAATATTCGTTGTATATTGTCTTTCGGGATATACATCACGAGCCTTTGTTTCGAGTATCCGGTATTTCGGCACTGTTGCAAGCGCCATGATCGCAGATATACTCTATCGGATACTTAAAACAAGGCTTCGTGGTATATATCCCGAAAGAAATGTAACCGGCATATAACGATTGTCAAAGACGATAATGGACAGACCTAAATCAACAAGAACACACGCATGACGCGTCGCTTGATGGTAAACGATTACCGCCGCCCATGGACACTTCCAAGAAGAGTCATAAGTACGTTGCCAGCCTTTTGGGAAAAGGAATAGGAAGAAGAGTGGGATAAAAAAGAAAGGAAATGGGGCACACCTCTCCTCGACCGAAATATGATAGCATATACCTATACTGTTACCTTACGTCGATATATTTTGTGTCTGGTCGAGCCGGTCCAATCATGCTGAAATTACCTTTACAGTAATTCATGAAGTTGCATAATTATTCCATCAGCTCAGAAAACAATCAATCTACTCCCTGTCGGTATAATACAAAAAATATCTTAGTAAATAAATAGCCTACATTCTTCCACATATTATGAAACTATGAAACGGCCTCTAAGGTCCAAGTTGAACGTTGTATCGCGACCTTGAGAATAATGGTTCTTCTTATATATCTAGACTTTAATACGAGAAATAAATTGTTCTGGTAAACATTTCTAATAGCAAATAGAAAATATGAGAGGCCACTTTTCATAATCTTAATACTCAATAGAATAGTTTTTATTTTGTAATATTAGCTGCACTTTGTAATATGTAATTTTCTAAGAAGTTGCTTTTATAATACAGACTATTCCAAATAATATAATCTTGCTATTACTACAAAAGCGAAAGATTATGCAGATGGATGGATGCTTTTCAAGCAATAACTACTGAAGGGGTTCTGATGAATTTTTAGGCTACCTTGCTATGATAATGGCATTATATAAAATTTAATAGAGATGATAATGATGATGTGCATAGGGTTCCCTCCAAGAACATAGGGTCCCAAGCCAACCTTACCTGCAAGTGGTGCACCTGCCGATCAACGGACGAGGCTCTGGCAAACAAAATGTCCCAATAAGCGGCAATAGGCTCGCCACCTATTACGTGGGATCAAAACACTGGCGAAAAGTGGGCGTTTAATATGCATCTCGGGGAAACAGGCGTGAGTCTATGTATGTATGTATGTAATAGAGATGAAACTTCTACTAATCAATCGAGTCTAAAACAAATTAAATACACGGGGTTACAACTTTTAAAATTAGTAATTCGTAATATTACTTATTGTTTAAAAAGTGGAATGTAATGTTTCAAACATATAAACATCCATCATCATCATCAGCCTTTGATAGTCGGGTAGTGACAATTCGTATTCTTAATCCGTCACCACACGAACAAACATCCATACTCTCTCGTTTATAACAATAGTAATATTTCGTCATTTTCAAAAATTATACCGGGCAAATGAGGTGATTGAGATGGGAACAACTTTTACGAGTCGGAAAATCCCTTCGGTATCCGACTCTTGGAGAAATGAGCCGGAGTATGTGGTGTCAACACTAAAAACCACCCCGACTGCAGACCAAAGACGCACTACGAGGAGAAGAAAGGGTACAAAAGCAGTCCAGTCTTTCTCCCATGGCCCAACATTTAGCGGTTAGACAATTTTAATCATCAGCTCTGCATGTATACGTGTATACCGCCCCACTACTGGGCCCGTTCCTCTTCTCAGGGTAAGGCATAGTCCACAACGCTGGTCAACTGCAGGTTAGCAGACCACACATGTCATTCGAGAACATTATGGAGATTTCTCAGACATCTAGGTTTCTACACGATGTTTTCTTTCACCACCAGCAAGTGATCATTAACAATTTAATACGAACATAACTTTGAAAATACAGTTGCTCTGTGGAAAAGCTAATATTCAGCCAAATCCGGTTAGAATAAAAAGTAGACCCCGCGTACCAACTGGGGTAATGCTAGGAGGATGATAAATTTGATAAGATTATGATGCACGTCGTTGGTTTGATCTCAAGACCCACAGCGAAGCAGTCTAATTTTGTCTATTCACAACAGCTTTTTTAATAAATCTCGTTTAACTTTGTTGTCAATTCACGCCGTTTCTAAGAACGAGAGGTGATTATTAGTTTGAAATTCAAGGAAACTAATACCTATGGGTATATCAACTAAACCTATCTAACTTTGATCGGCACTAAAGTTCATCTGCAGTGATAGTTATGATTCAAGCTATCACGGACTTCAGAACTATTTAGGAATCAGCCAGATTCAGTAGCATTCGACTCACCTTATTTTTTTCAAATCTACTACTACACTAGAGCTTAGTTCTGTGACGCGGTGGAATTTCAAATGTTCTATAACGTTCACAAAGTACTCTTATGCTGGAAACAACAATTTGTAGATCACATAAAGTATTATCTTGCTACTACATTATTTTAATCATTACATTTTCTATAGATGCGTTTTATTGAAATGCTGTTACCAATCTAGCGCTGACAACCACAAGGCCTTCATTTGATAAAAGTGTCACCTTTTATTGATTAGCTTGGGCAATGAGCTCAGATATTTACATAAAGGCGCATTTCTTATGAGCGCTCTGAAGACAAACTTTCTGTGACCCAAATTGCCACTTGGCGGCGTGGCAGTCACGCTGTGACAGCTGTCTCTACGAGAGCAAGAGAGACGAACGTTCCTCCTGTGTATCTTAACTACGAGAGCCCGAGAGACGGAGAACGACACCAGCGCCGCCAACGGCGCCAACTACGAACTAAACTGGAACTGCGCTTCTATGTAAATCTGTATTCATTGACTTGGGTAAGTTGAAAAGCTGTCACATCACATTAGATTACCCTTGACAGTAAATTAAATTGAAGTCTTGAAGAATTGAAGTGGGTCTGTCTGTTTTTTACGAGGGTCAAAACTCTACAATTTGCTGTTTGTATCGGTGTATATGGTTACTGAGGTGATACAGTAGTGAATAAGTATCTGAGGCAAGTCTCATTAAAAATAGTGCCTATGCCTACAAAATTATGGCTCGGCATAAAACATCTTTAGCAAAATTGTTAGCTCTCTGTACCCTTATGGCGTCTTCTGAGTTTGTAACGGTATCTACATATAGGCTCAATTAATCCCCGAAAAATTTAAGGATCAAGTGCAAACAATTATATAGTAGTAGTAGAGGTATCCACTAAATATAGCCATTATCTTCACCTGACCATATAGCACTATCACTTGTTCACCAGCACAAATAACTTTGTTTTCCATAGTGTTTGTTTGAACGACAAAGCTATATTTGCGGTTTTTTAATATGTGCTATATCTCAAAAACTGCTGACTATATACATTCGTGTTTGTAGGTCAAGTTTAGTTTGTTGAAAACATAATTATTTCTAGTAAGTTCTACCAATAATTTTAGAGTGTGGATGAATTTGTAAGTACCTAACCATGGCACAATTTTATTTTAGGTTAAAACGAGCTGTGGCGTACATTTTGGAACGAATGAACCTATTCTGAAGAAAAATAATGTCATAATGTAATGATTTTGTTCGAAATTTGCTCTATCGAAACCTGGGATAATGACATTAGGATGACTTTGGCCGTTGGCCTTAAAGCCCGGTTTTACTGACGGTGATTTTAGCACCATGATTTTCTTGTTTATTTTAATTTTCTTTTGAGGATTGCGAGCAAGTACCGGTAGGTACTTTTCTATTAATTTGCTTCCCAAGTAATAAAACAATCATAATATATTTTTTTCATGTTAAATAACTTAAAAGATACAAATCGCTATAAACGTTAGCTACGAGCTATATGGACCACTAAATCTTATAAACAAAGAAATACCGACATCATAAATATTCGACTCGTTTAGGAGCTACGATGACACCTACAGACACAGAAATATGCATGTCAAACTTATGACACCCATGTTTTTGCGTATCGGTGAAAAAATATTCTTCTTAATGCCTTGTCAATGTCGATTTAAATTGTGTGCGACCAGTAATCTGGCACAGCTATAGCGTTATTCGTAGCTCCATACAGTTCGGCCAAAGATCATTAGGTATGCTAGACAGTAGGGAAGAGACATTGAGAAGTTTCTATGGACGATAATATAACAGCAAATACTAGCTGAAATTAACAAAAAACGGTATACAATGAGACACGTGTAAGGTAAATAATGAGGTCTAATTTAACCAGACATCTTTAATTATATCTTAATGCTATAAGTCTAAAAGGACATAGCTTATGCCAAGTCACATCGCTAATTAGCTTAGCTGTGCTAACGCTGCATTGTGCGACCACTTTAAAAGCGTAATTAATTCCTACTTACATCTTATGTGGAAAATTGTGCCCTTGAAAATGTTCTTTGACTTATTTAGACATCTAATTGGTGGCTTTTCTACGCTCTAATTGCTTAGAGTTAAAAATCAAACTGAAAGAGCCCATGCTCTTTCAGTTTGATTTTTGGACCCATGGACCATGTCATTCAAGCGGTTTCTAGTGTCATTTTAAGGTAGATACTAGGTGATCGCAATAATCAACTAATTTTAAGGTATAATTACCTCTGATATTCACCGACGTTTCGAACAGCTTACAATGGACGTGGTCGTGAAGGAACTGATGACAGCTCAGCGCTGTCCTTGTGAACCGCGGTAGCAAAGAATAACAGAGGCATTTATCAAGTAAGGCTAAGTACAATTGTATGATGTATACAAATCGCGAAAATAAAAATCGTTTAAGGTGGATGGTAAATTCATTTCTCCATGTGTTAACCCGTAACAGATTGGGAATATAAAGTGTCTCTACCCCATTTCATTGCGATGCTGTCGTTAGAATCGACTAAGGAAAATACTCTAACTAAATAGTATCTAGACTGCCTCCGTGGTCCAGATAGCGTATGCGACTGCTGATCGGAGGTCCCGGGTTCGATTCCCGGGTCGGGCAAAAGTGTTACTAGGTTTATCCAAATTCTCAGTAGCAGCCGGGAGTCTCGTGATGTGCCCGGTAACGGCAATAGGCTCACCCCCTATTACGTGGGACCTAAAAAATCATGGCGAAATGTGGATGTAATTTGTATTACACCTCTGCCTACCCCTTCGATGATACAGGCGTGAGTCTATAATAAAATTAAATAGTATCTTTGCAAAGAGACGGAAACCTCGAGATCACACCTTTTAGTTACTCGTATGGCCAGCGTGGTATAGTAGGCTTCCTCCTCCATCCTCTTATACACTTGCAATGCTATTGAGACGCAAATTAAGAGGATTCATGTTCTGCAGAAGACTGCTAAAGATTGTGGTGATGTTAAGTACGATTACTGTCCGGTACGTAGCCCGAAGCGCTCATAACATGACTTATCATTAAATATAGACCACAGATAATAATGCAATTTATTCGGCAAAGAGAAATGACGCACGCAGAAGTCACCTTGATAAGCTATGTTACTGCAAAGTTGCATCAAAATCCATTCAGTAGTTTATGCATGAAAAAGTAACTAATATCCATCCATTCATCCATCCTAACCAACCTTCGCGTTTATGATAGTAGTAGTAGTATGACTGCCCCCATGGTCCAGTAGTTCGATTCCCGGGTCGGGCAAAAGTATTACTGGGTTTTTCCGAATTCTCAGTTGCAGCACGGAGTCTGGTGATGTGACCGGTAACGGCAATAGTCGCCCTCTAAAAAAAAATCAAAATCAAAATCATTTATTCATCTAGGCCACAAAGTGACGCTTATGAACGTCAAAATTTAAGTTAATTACTTAATGATTCTACATTTACATTTACTGCCACGTTCGCAATGCAATAGGTAGAACCACGAGAAAGAACGGGCAATAAAACTCATGGCCACTCTTTTCAAACAAATATAATGGTGGTACATTTTATTTTTGTAAGGAGCTGCAACTGTTTCACATTGTAGACATCTACTAGTAAAAATTTTAGTAGCTATTGATATCATACTCAAGCAGTAAATGATGTTCATATGGTAAGCCTCCCAAAGTAAATATGGTGAAACAGGAGCATCCACTTACGTCTTTTTAATGTAGGCAACTCGCGAACATGGTCAGAACTATGGTAGAAGTGAATGAAGCAGAAAGTAACGGTATTATGAAACCAAAGCAATCAACAACCTGTTAGTTAGCCCATGACCACAAGTTACCCACATTTTACAAATCCGCAAAGTTATAATGAAAGTGTGGAACATGAATGCAAAATATAGTATGAAATGCGAATATCGTAATTAACTACACTATAAAATAAAACTACTAATTATTGACCTAGTCAAAAGCGAACAACTACTTCCAAGCGCTCCTGTCATCAAAATAATCCTTCAAACTGTAATATGCCTTATTTATAAGATTCTTTTTAACTTCTGCCTGAAACGAACTTAATGGCAAGTCTAAAATATAAGTTGGTAATTTATTGTATATGCGAATACTGAGTCCAATAAAAGAGCTATGCGTTTTGTGCAAACGAAAATACGGAACACATAATTTATGTCTATTTCTGGTATTGATATTGTGTATGTCACTATTCATTTTATAAGAATTTATGTTTAGTCTTACATGCATAACACTGGCATAAATATATTGTGACGCTACAGTAAGAATACCAATAGTTTTAAATTTTTCTTTGAGCGAGACTCTTGTCTTTAATTGGTGAATGGCCCTAACTGCCCGTTTCTGCAATATAAAAATATTTTGGATATCAGCAGCTCTACCCCATAACAATATGCCATATGACATAACACTATGAAAATAACTAAAATAAACCAATCTAGCCGTATCGACATCGGTCAACCTACGAACCTTCTTAACGGCATAAGCAGCTGAGCTAAGTTTCCCTGAGAGATATGTAACATGCGCACCCCATTGAAACTTCGAATCAAGTGTTAATCCTAGAAATAATGTGGATTCAGTTGTTTCGAGTACATCGTCATTTAAAACTATGTTAGGACCAAGGTTTCTGACATTAGGCAGAGCAAACTTAACACATTTTGTTTTTTTGGCGTTCAGTACTAGATTGTTTACATTAAACCATTTAGTCACTTGAATGAGTGCACTGTTTATTTCGTTAAAGTGTTCCTTATTTCTATCTTCTTTAAATATCAAAGAAGTATCGTCAGCAAACAGTACAACGTCACAAATGTTTCTCAAGTAAAAAGGTAAATCGTTTATGTAAACAAGAAAGGCCCTAGGATGCTGCCCTGTGGCACTCCTAAATCAAGAGGTAAGCCACTGGATTTTGAGCCATTTATTTCAACACATTGGATCCTGTCACTTAAGTACGACTTAATGACATCCAATGCTTTAGTCTGGACGCCGTAATGTCTAAGCTTGCACAAGAGCGTTTCATGGCAGACACAATCGAATGCTTTCGAAAGGTCGCAGAACACACCAACAGCATTTTGGGAATTCTCCCAAGCACTGTAGATATGTTTGAGTAACGCTACTCCTGCGTCTGTTGTCGAGAGACCCTTGGTAAAACCATATTGCTCACCATGAAGGAAGCTGTTTTGATTAAAATGTCTTAGTAGTTGCTTGAGTATGATCTTTTCAAAAATCTTACTAAAAGCAGGTAGTATCGATATTGGCCTATAATTACTAGGATCAGTCTTATTGCCGGATTTGAACAGAGGTATTATTCTACTATGTTTCATAAGATCTGGAAAACTGCCAGATTTAATACACTTATTGAATAAGTTGCTTAAATAAGGAGCCACTACATCAATTATACTTGTCAAAACCTTAACAGAAATGCCCCAGAGATCACCTGTATTTTTAGACTCTAAAGACTTAAAAGTATTTATAATATCGGTAGAACTAATACTATGAAATTGAAATATTACTTCACATTTTCCTACACTAGACTCTAATAGGTTTTCTGCGACTATAGCTGATGATTTTAATTCTCTAGTAGTAGTAAGTGGTATGCTATCAAAAAAGTTATTAAATGTGTGTGCGACTTCTTCGTCATTATGAATTAATTTATCATTATCAAGAAGACTAAAACTATTACTTCTTAATGTTGTCTTACCTGTTGTTTCATTAATAGCTCGCCAGGTTGCCTTAACTTTATTCGAAGATTGTTTAATTTTATTCCTTACGAATATAGCTTTAGCTGTATTGCACACTCTTTTAAATATTTTAAAATAATTCCTAACTTACTCAGTGAAGTTTAAATCAGAATTGTACTTTTTCATACCATACAACTCATACATTTTTGCTCTGCTTTTGTAAATACCCGCAGTAGCCCACTCATTAAAAGCTCGAGATTCCTTAATTACTTTCTCCTTAGTCTTAAAAGTATTCTGAAACGTGTTATTAACTATATTAAATAAATTGTTAAAATTATTATTTGGCGAATCTATTTCTATTAAGTCAAGATTCATAGTATTCATTCCAATCAATACTTTATTCCGGAATTCATTAAACTTATGCCTAGGTAATGGCCTAACCAACACTCTCTGTACGATGCTATCATTGTAATATGGAAATCTAGCTAATTGACCACAGTGATCCGAAGTTAATTCAGAAGTAACTACTCTATCTGAAACAATACAATTACTTAATATGTTATCAAGACAGGTGAAAGATGTTGCCGTGATTCTAGTTGGTTCAAGAAATAAATTTTTCAAATGAAATGATCTAAAAAGGTTTAAAAATCTACAAGTCATTATTGAATTTTCAAGAATGTTAACATTAAAATCACCACAAACTATAATCCCTTTCTTATTGCTCCTAATTTTACTAATTGCATCTTCCATAACAGATTCAAACAAATTAAAGTCACTTAATGGAGGACGATATACACATATAATAATATGCTGCTCAAGCTCAATGCATGACAGTTCCACCGTGCGTTCTATAGACAAGCTAGCTATGTCTTTCCGTTCTTTACATGTTAAACTGTTTGAAACAATAATCAATGATCCACCATGAATAGCTTGTTTCCTCGAGAAGGCACTGTGTACTGTGTATTGTGTGTTATTTATGAATTTAATCTGGTATTCTTTAAGCCAGTAATCTGTAATGCACATAACTTTAATACTATGAGTTTCTAAATATAAACCTAATTCTAAATCCTTGCCAGATAGACCTTGTATGTTTTGATGTGCTACAGTCAGTACAATATGTCTACCCTTTGTCCTGTTCTTAAGTTCAAAGAACTTGTGTCAGTATTCTGAATAGAAGAATTATACGGATAGGAACTATTTACAGAAACTAAATTCTTGGATACCCTACATGTACCTGTGTCATTTTGTATATTATATGCTAATAATTTAGCAACTTGTCTTTTATAAAATAGTGGCAGATACATAGTATCTTTAGTCAATGTAAAATTATTAATAAAATTATTGATGTCAAAAAATAAAATAAAATCCTTATATTGCCATGTCAAATTGTATAACATCAAGTTATGTTCATGAATATGTCTATTCATCATAGCATTTAAACTATAAGCATAAGGCAAAGTCATACTAATAAATTTGCAATCATATATTCTGTGAAGCGATAACATAACTTCTGTTAAATTAATTATATCTTTTTAGGCCCACTTGCACAACAATTCTTAAATTGAATTAAGATGTATTTAACGAGAAAAACAATATTAAACACCACTAGCGTCTTGCACAACGAAAAATTTGTCGAGTAATATGATTTAAGAACTGTCAAAATTAATTACCGAAAATCGGCTGTTTAATGGCTAATTTCATTTTAGAACTGTCACACTGATGTTGGCATCTTGTCATTAGTGACGAAAATTATCTTCAATTATATAACTGGACCGGACGACGCAGCAGGGGGAGGCCTATGTCCAGCAGTGGACGTCCCTAGGCTGACATGATGACGATGATGATATAACTGATAACAATGTACCTACTTGTGTTATTGTTAACCCTAGAATCCTACACTATTTGGCGCACATGTTATTCCTACACTAGGGTGCTGGAACACCCCATACTAAAATGACTGTAATCCTTAAAATAAAAAAAACAATTCATGAAAATACGTTTTATTAAACATAATCGGTAACTTCAGATCACAAATCAGCCTTATTACACAAAGTTAAATGTAGTTTGAGCAACAGCGCTTGTAGGATTTTGTCCTTTTTTGAGGATCACTGCAATGGACTAAGTTGGCATCCGGTAACGGTCCTCCAAATGTTCATGTATCAGTTCCAAACCTAATTTCAAAACTGTCTGCTGAAACTTTATATTTGGCTTATTATTTGATCTTGAACACTTGTAAAGAACCCACGAATTACAACTGGTCCCAACTTCTATTTCTTCCTCGCCAGATTTGTGGTCTAGAATAGAGCTTATTTCTTCGTAATTCAAACCTCTGACAGCCATCCGAAACAAAATAAATAAACTTCATTGAATTTTAACTTCATAATATCTAAAAATATCTGTATTTAATTCATATAAAACTATTGTTTTAATAAATAATCAAATTTAATAATTTATTACATATAAATGCATCAATCGTAATAAATAAATAATCTTACGATTTTACTACACTGGGGTACTGGCGTACCCCACAGCACTTATACAGGCGACCACACAACGCGGTCCCTCGTCACGGTATTGACGTAACGTGAGCGGTTGACACCAAGCTAAAATACTCCGACGCGCGAATTCGTGGATATTAAAGAAATTGAGATATTTAGAAAACAAATCGGTGTGGGGTGCACCTGCACCCCATGTAGGGTTCTAGGGTTAATGCTCAAAAGTTTCTAGTTATTATTTGTCAATTGTCATTTCGTTGCTAGGCGACGACAATGCGTTTTGTTTTATGCTCAAAGTATATATAGTCTAAGGTTTTATGCGAAACCATAAGCATAACATCGTTAATATCGTAACAAAAAGGCTTCATGCCATGAAACAAAACGTAAAAACTACTTTACCGACCTCATAAAATGTTTAACTAAATCTAATCGTTGTTGTCGTTGTGCAAGAGGACGCTAAATACTTTTAACTTAAATTATTTTATGCTGGTAATTCTGTTCAACGAATTTAAATTAAGGAGTGACTTAAATCAAACGTTACGCAAGTGGGCCTTAGTCACCATTTGACTATCACCGTATGAGATAATTATTGTGGACTCCCTATCAAATATTGTTGTATTTAATTTATCAATTAGATGTGAAAAAGAAAACTCTGGATAGCAATAATTAATAATATTGTGTTGTTTCAATTCACAATTTACTACCTAAGCCTAAACCTAGCCTATCAGAGAACATATAAACTTTATTTGTGCCATTCCTACTATTATTTGCTAAATAATAACTTTTGTCAATATCAAAAATATTCTGAGGCTCACAAGTGGGTATGGTTGATTTTATGCTATTTAGGCAAGTATTGGTGTTTGTCAAAGCTTTCACATACTCAAGATTTTGCCTACCTACCTGAGCTATCTCATCATATTTCCTAATATAATCCTGAACCTCATTTTGATATTGGGTGTTCATCCTATCTATTTGAGACTGTAAAGAGGTAATTTGACCTTCGAGATCCCTAGTATCTTGATCATACAGCATTTTACTATTTATCAACTCTGTGTTGTACTTTTCTAAGTCTAATAACAATTCTGAACGCTCAGAAACTAAAACTTTATATTGCTGGGATGTTACTTTATTTTTCTTGTATTGTTTTAGGCTAAAGATTAGTTTCCTAATGTGTTTGTTTAGTTTATTATATTTTCTATGTTGTTTCAGGCCACTTGTGTTTAATTTAAATGGTTTAGTAGATCTGTGACCTAAGCTAGTACCTACAACCTCTGTATAAAGGTTCTGAGATATACTACTATTTAATTCCTCAACAGTCTGTTCTAGGGATTTAATATTTATTATAGATTGTTCTAAACAGCATTCACGTCTATTACGTGAAACCTAAAAATTCATGGTGAAATGTGTATTACGCCTCTTCCTACCCCTTCGGGGATACAGGCGTGAGTCTATAAATAAAAAAAATAGTAGTATGTTTTAATTTCTCCCTTTTTTCCAAGCACATCTTAACAACACCTACTTAGTTAAATACAAAGGATTTAATAAAAAATATTTTAACATGGGTTGGTCCGAAATTAAAACAATGTAAAGCAATTTATTGCGACGTTAAAATTAAATTATCTATCAGATGCGAGTCGCATCATGAGCGCGAAACAAACCCGATATTTCACCGAATTAATTTTTATTGCAAGTCATTAATTGCATGCCCAAATGGCGTCTATTAACGGTCGAAGCGTGGTTATATTAGATATAGGAAACTTTCGCATATAAAGAAAAATATTTTAATATTATTTCGATAGCTCAAAAGAAACGTTTATAAAGAGATATATTTAAAAATAACAAAATATGATTACATACTCGTTTAAGGTTACGGACTAACTTGATTTCGTTAATTGACTATATTTTATAATGGACTATTTTTTGCCCGTGGATCTACTCGCGTGTGTCTTAACGATATACCACTGTAAAGTTTCATAAACATCACTTCAGTTGTAGGTTTGTGTTTAAGTGTTAGAAATACATCCATGCCCACAACTTTTGTGTTTATATTTTTCTGTCAAGAAAGTACAGCGAAAAGATTTTCAAAGTAGTAGAACCTTGATAATTTCAGCATGAATGGGCCGGCTCGACCGGGAAAGTACTACCCTCTCACAGAAAGTCGACGTAAGGTAACAGTACCTAAGCAGTATCGTTCGGTGAGTGAGAGTGCCGGAGGCTCTATCCCCTATTCCTTCTCCCTCATTCCATATCCCTTTTCCCAGATCAAGGGGCGGCAAAGCAATTGTGACTCCTGTAGTATTGCTTGTGTCCATGGGCGGCGGTAATTGCTTACTATCAGGCGATGCGTCTGCTCGTTTGCCGCCTATTACCAAAACAGAAAAAAAATACATAAATATTTTGTTATTCATCCAAATTTATTTTATGTCCTTCAAAGTATGCTCCATGAGAAACGATACACTTACGCCAACGAATAATCTAATCATCAAAACATTTTTCAAACGCTGTTACCGAAATTGAGTTCAGTTCTCGCCGCGAATTCTCCTTTATGTCTTCTACCGATTGAAAACGGGCGCCACGAAGTGGTAATTTGAGTTTAGGAAAAAGAAAGAAGTCGGCTGAAGCCATATCTGGTGATTATGGTGATTGCTCGATAGTATTTGTTGAGTGTTTGGTCCAAAATTCGTTCACAACGATGGCCTCGTGCGAAGGCGCATTATTGTGGTGCAAAATCCAAGAATTTTCTTTCCACAAACCTGGCCTTTTTCATCGAATTTGCTCGCTGAAACGCCGCATAACCATTGCAGCATTTGCCAGTCTCTGCTTTATCACAGATAAGTGAGTTGAGCACTAATATAACGATAATCGCACGTTACTGTTTCAAACTCAAGTACTGCCTTAAAGCCTTAAGATTCTGGCGCGAAAACACAAAAAAACGTTTAATTATGATATTATATATTAACATAGTATAGTTGGTAGCGCCATCTACCTTCCTATCTATAACTAATCTCATCAACATCAATCGTTCCACGTACAAGTGCGAGCGATACCATATTTCCGTCCCTCTCTATCCCACTCCCTGGAAGAGGCACTGCCTTCCGCGGATTGGTCGCCGCGGAACGTCGACGCGAGAGACAGTCCAGAACTTTCAAGAACATTCGATTCGCGATACGCGTCCGCTATACCGTATCACCGCGCCGCGCCCGCTATAGTTATTACCGCTTCTATAAACCGCTCGCAAGTGGAAGTGACTGTGTAGTGAAGTGAAAACAAGCAGCTGCATCACGAAACCACCAGGAGACTGCCCTTCGGAAACGAAGAAGATTGCCGTATAAGGTAAGTGCCCTCCATCCTTGGAATATCCTATACCCACTCACAATCACCTCTTCCCGTATCCAATCCTAGGCGGCTAAAAACCCGCTATCCTTTGAATACACTCCATTCCATTAATCCTTCCCAAGTCGCCTAGAACCTAATCGGTTTCGGTGTATCGCCGAACCATTTTTTTGATCCATACGAGTCGGATTCATTTACGTTTTTATACGTTATATCGCTATACCTAGGCAGTTATAGCACCTAGCTATACTCCTAATATATTCACATAACCGTCACATGGTTGTTTCCGCCCGCATCAGTAGGTAAACTTTTATGTAACTACCTACTTACTAAATTATTAATTCTGGAACTATCATAGTTGTCTTATAAATCTCATATTTCAAGCAACTTTTAATTCCACAGCTCTAAAGTGTTGCCTACTTAGCCTACTTAGGTAAAATAATAGGTACATTAAATATTCTTATTTTGTTTCGTGCTCATTAGCTTATACTTACGTAAGCATGTCACAACAAAAGAAATCACGCGTGTCGGAAGACAAAGAGATGACAATCTTAGAAGCAAAACGCAATATTTTATTTGAGCGCATTCAAAACATATACGAGCGTTCAAAAACCGCTTCTATGTCTGACAGTAATAGCGAAGCATTTCTCAGTTATTGTATGACAGTAGATAGTATTCGAACTGATTTTCATAAGTTGTTAGGCGATTATAACGCAAGATTACTTTCTATCAATCCTGATGAAAAACCGAACTATCAGGCGTATACCTCATTCGAAGATCTTTATTGTATTATTAAGCGTATACAATCGCAATTGGAGGGTAAATGTTCAGCAGAGCCCGTTGCCCGCAAACCGAGATTACCGCCAATCGAGATTATGTCGTTTGACGGAGATATACGAAATTGGCCGTTGTTCTATGCGACTTTTAAGTCTACAGTGCACGATAATGGTTCTCTGACAGATGCTGACAGGTTGTACTATTTAATAGGTAAACTGTCACCGAAAGCCCAGTCCGTATTTGCAGGTGTCACACCTAGTGCTGAGAATTATCAGGTCATATTTCAGTCACTACTTGACAGATATCAAGACACGCGCGTCCTAGCGTCTACTTACTTTGACCAAGCTATAAATCTTAAATTGTCCGGTGCCGCGTCTGTCTCGAATTTTCAGCTGTTTATAGACAACTTTGTTACCGCAGTTAATTCTCTTAAAAACTTAAAAATAGAAGATCTTTCAGACTTTATGTTGCTTCAACTCGCTTTAAAAAAGTTTGACACTGATACAATTCGCGCATTCGAGATGACGGAACGCAATAATAAAATACCTACACTCGATAGTTTTATTTCGTTCATCAAAGATCAGTGTCGAATATTTCATAATACGCAGTCTGGTTCACCTGGCCCGTCTAACACTAACAGCAACAAACAAAGGTTGAATAAATCGCGAAATAGTAATAATAACTCGTTCCCTAATCCACAATCTTACGTAACATGTTCGGAGTCTAATAGTAATAATTCGCAGAAGTGTCTGTGCAGTAATATAGTGCACGACCATCTATACAAGTGTCCCGCCTTCGATAATTTGGATGCAACCTCTCGTTTTAAATGCGTAAAAGATAACAAAGCTTGCATTAATTGCTTAAGCATAAAACATAAAACAAGTAATTGTTCTAGTAAGACAAAGTGCCGCTTCTGCAATAAAAAACATCATTCATTGCTACATTTCATTTACATTTTGGAGATTACTTCGCACTGTTGTTGAGAACGGACGTGTCGAATCGCATGAGTAATTATTGATTAAATATATTTAAATCGTGACCTCAATCAACACGTAGAAATAGATATTTCTACGCGTTGATTGAGGTCACGATTTAACGTAACAAAACTGTGTGTTATAAAATATATCGTGTTTGACATTGTAAACAATATATAATGGATCACAGTCCTTTCACTCCGAGTAGGAAGACTGCTCGGAGTCCTCCTCCGACGCCGGCACCTGCACCTGCACCTCAGCGTCCAGCACTTGAAGTCATCCCTACGCCTGAAATCCAGAACTGGATGTCATCCATTGAAGTATACCTCAACGAAGTGTGTTCTATAGCACAAGATGGAAAACTAAACTCTGAGCAGAAGATGCGAGTTAGCAATCTCTGTCGAAACGTGGGCACTAAAGTTTCGCAGTTGGCAGTTCAGTACCAGTCCCTTAAGGCACATGCTATCCAGGCCCATTCTACCATCAAATCCCAGCAAGAACAACTTGATTTGTCTCAGAGCCTTCAAGATCTAAAGCAATCCATACAGGAGTCCTCGAAACCTACCACCTCTGCACCGTGTTTCGCTGAGATGGTTAAAAAATCTGCACATAATTTTATTCAGCCCATTAGCGTAAGTTCGGTGGCAATCTATCCAAATGACAAGCTGAAATCGAGTGACGACACTAAATCATTAGTGCAAAAAATCATCAGGCCTGAACAAATAAACCTCCACGTGAGAGCACTGCGCAAGATTAAGAACGGCGGCGTGATCATCAGCACCGAGACCAAAGATGATATTGAGAAAGTAAAACAATCGGTACAACATGCAAACTCAGGCCTTATAGTCAATGAACCCCACAAACGTAAGCCTAAAATTGTGATCATTGGAGTGCCTTCAAATATGAAAGAGACGGAAGTTTTCACGTGCCTGTACCACCAGAATTTAGCGGAGAAACTTCAAAGCTGCAACCTAGAGACCTTCCTCAATGAAATCAAGCTGAGTCATAAATAGGGCCGTAAAGATGCTGAGACCTGTAACTACGTAATAGAAGTATCTGCAGCCATACGTAAAGCACTGATAATCCAAGACAGGATCTTTATAAATTGGTCATCCTGCCCGGTGAAGGATTTCACCCTTGTTACTCGCTGTTATAAGTGTCAGCAGTATGGTCATGCGGCTAAGTCTTGCAGAGAGTCTCAATATACATGCGGTCATTGCGGTAACCAAGGACACACGATATAGGACTGCACTAGGAAATCCGAAGACCCAAAATGCGCGACCTGCTTACACTTCAAGAAGCCCAGCAACCACAACACCGGTTCTAATGACTGCCCAGCAAGAACAATGGCGGAGAAGAGGTATATAAACTCCGTGGATTATGAAGGCGCCTAGGAGCGACGTAATATCGTATTTTCGACCTGTAATCTACAATTTTTATTTTGCACATTTATTATTTAATTTTAAGACTTGATATTTCATTTAGTGATTCACCTAACACCATTAGAATATTGACTTTCTAACATCAAACATCTAGTTTAATAAAATGCACACACGAGTTATGTACGTCAAACTAAATAATAAAGGCTTAATAACATTGACATCATTTACGATTATGCTGACCAACAATTTTAAAAGTTACGCTCGTGAGTTCTCTAAAATGCTCGTCACGCAATTACACTGTATATTACATGATCATCTTAATTATATTTATGTAGCTATTAATTACTAACTAAGTTTTATATTGACCACTGTCTTTTGTTAAATACGTAATATTATTGCTGTATTGTAAAATACAAATCCCAAATTTGTAAAGAGAGACCCAACCGCCTGTGATACAGTTTCTTACTAGTACAGGGGTATGGTGTTCTTTCCAATCAATTGAAAATCCACAGCAACTATAGTATTATTATATTAGAACATTTTTGTTTGTATTTTATGCTCTCTGTATTACTGTGAATAAAATTTATTATTATTATTATTTTCTTTATTTCACATTTCTCTCATAAAATATTAACATATTTTTAAATATATGATATATAAAAAAATACATTTAAAAATATAACAATATCCTATGGAAACCCACCAGTATCGGGAACAGGCTCCAAGCTACTGGTGGTTAGGGCTCGAGAGAAAGAAACCTCCTCACTATGCGTGCCGTGTCCAGCAGTACTGCCTTCTGTATCAGGCCCCTGACCCAAGGTTCCAACGCGATCCTCCTGAGATGTTGGGCGAGGCTCTTGGGTATTAAACCGTTCACTGTAAAGATTATCGGCACAAAAAGATATTTTATCTGCTTGTCCTTCTCAGCCTTCACGAGATTGCCATCATGAGGGATGGCAACATCAACAATTATTGCGCGGCGCTCTGATCGATCTATCAACACAATATCAGGTTTGTTGGCAACAACAGTCCTGTCTGTGATGATAGATCGATCCCAGTACAACGTGATATGACCATTATCCAGGACAGGCTCTGCCACATACCTGTAGTACGGCACCTCACGGTCGACAAGCCTGTATTTCAGAGCAAGTTGCTGGTGAATGACCCTGGCTACTTGGTTATGCCTGTGCAAGTACTCACTGTTAGCAAGACGAGAACAACCGGAAATGATATGCCTGAGGGATTCACCAGGCTGGTGACACGCACGGCAAATATCAGTAGTGCCATCCCTCAGGATATATTTCCGGTAGTTATTCGTCATGATCACTTCGTCAGCAATTGCACAGACAAACCCTTCGGTTTCCCCAAAGAGGTCACCGAAACGTAGCCAGTTCACCGAGGCTAATAAGTCTACTTCCGGCCCATGTAGAGCCCGGTAGAACCTGCCATGAAGCTCCTTGCTCTGCCAAACAAGCTTGCGATCGTCAGTGCTAAGCACCACAGGTCTGCGCCAGTTGTCCTTCGATAAACTGAGCGGGGTTAATCCGGCGTCCACTGCGACAACGTCCCGATGCATATCCACGTTCGCGTTGAGAAAATATTCTCTGAGGTTGTATACTTCGCGGTTGTGTAGAGATTTGACATTTAAAAACCCACAACCTCCACACTTCCGCGGAATATACAACCTCATTACGGATGAGCGTGGATGATGCATCCGGTAAGCTGTCAGCATTGTACGCACCTTTCTGTCCAGGGCGTCTAACTCAGTCTGAGTCCACTTGAGTATGCCAAAGGAGTACATCAGAACCGGCATGACCCAACCGTTGCAAGCTCGAACCTTATTGCCACCCGACAGAAGACTTTTCAGCACTTTTGTCAGGCGGCCAAAGAAACGTTCTTGCAACGATTGCTTCATGTCTGTACCGTTAATGCATAAGGCCTGTGACATACCCAAGTATTTATAGGTATTGGTTCGCAGAAGTGATCTTATGTTAATGGAATCTGAGAGTTGAATCCCTTCAGATTCCACCATCCTTCCTTGTTTTACATGTATCACTGCACATTTATCCACACCAAATTCCATTTTGATAGAATTACTAAAACTTTCAGTAATTTTTAGTAAATCTATCAACTGTGAATTGGTGTGAGCAAACAACTTTAAGTCATCCAGGAACAACATGTGGGATATGACCTGACCGCCCCTGCGTAGCCTATAACCTAACCCTGAACCCTCTAGTAATGTACTAAGAGGATTCAGCGCTAAGCAAAACCACAACGGACTCAGACTGTCCCCCTGGAAGATACCCCGCTCAATTTTAACAAGGTCGCCATTACCCTGGATCCGTCGGCATCCTGGATAGCCAAGAACCGTTTTCCATTGCCCCATACATGACCTTAAGAAGGTGCGGAGAGTTGTATTTATTTTATACAACTCCAACACCCTCAAAAGTCATGTATGTGGCACAGAATCATACGCTTTCTTGTAGTCTATCCAACATGCCGCCAGATCCTTTCGGTTACGACGAACTTGTTGGCTAATGGTCATATCAATAAGGAGGAGCTCCTTAGTACCACGAGCCCCCTTCTTGCATCCATTCTGGGTGTGTGACATAATTGAATTGAAGTCTATGTGTTTTAATATTTTAGCCCTCAGAATAGACGTAAGAAGCTTATAGACCGATGGCAAACATGTAATCGGCCTATAATTACCGGGCTCTGTGGTACTACCGGTCTTATAGAGCAAGTGGGTTACTCCAGTTGTCATGAAATCTGGGATCGATCCAGATTCTATGGCTGATTGAAATTGTTGAAATTGGCGTTATTATTATTATTATTATTTCGATAAAGATAACCCGTTGTCAAGCCAAGCCGCTAACCTTGACACACTTACGTCGCAGGTGCAGACCACGGTGCCTTCCTCCTGCACGCCTCAAGGCGAAGTATCGTTGTGTACGACGTCCATTGCGCGGGCGACGCGCACGCGAGGACGGCACTCGCGCATCTATAATGATCCGCGCAGGGCCAAAACGCGATGTATGGTATCTAAGACTGTTATGTTAGCGACGGCGCAAGTTATCGTTTATGATGTTAATGGGTCGCCGCAAATGGTACGTTGTCTGCTAGATAGCGCATCTCAGACCAATTTTATAACGTTTGAGTTATTCAAACGCCTTGGATTATGGAATAACTTTAAAAATACTAACTCGACCGTCAAAGGGATAGGCGGATCAGAAAAACATTGCAAGGGTTCCGTAGATATTAAAATACATTCGCGTTTTGATAGGAACATTAATTTTAACATTTCTTCGCTTATAGTGGAGCGTATCACGGACGCATTGCCGAACGCTAATGTAGACGTAGCATCACTCACTCACCTCGAGTCATTGCCGCTAGCAGATGCGGAGTTTGCGAATCCGGCAGGCATTGATCTTTAGATCGGAGCTTCAATATTTCTGCACTTGCCACTAACTAACATAGTACGTAGTGAGCGATATGATTTACCGCCCGCTATTGAGACGGTATTTGGGTATGTGATTATGGGTAGCGTACCTACGTTACATACTGCTCATTGCATTACGTCTTGTTGTTGTTCTGCTCTTCAAGAGATCAAGGTGGGTGCTAAAACTGTGTGTAAGATAAAGCACTAATTAGCTATGCTATGCTATGCTACGCTATGCTATGCTGTGCTATGCTATGCTACGCTATGCTATGCTATGCTATGCTATGCTACGCTATGCTATGCTAAGCTACGCTACGCTACACTATACTATACTATACTTCCGCTTTGTATGTGGATGACCTTGCCTGTAGTGTCATACCCGCTCCGCTAGAAATTTCGCTTTGTGAAGAGCTTATTCAGCTTTTCAAGCGAGGCCAAACTGATCTTGTCAAATGGACAAGCAACTCTAAGGAGGTTCTCGCACGCATACCAGATTCTCATAAAGCTTCTCCAGACATTGAGTTTGAGAAGTCTGTACCGCATTAGGTTCTCGGTTTACGCTGGGACAAATCCTGCGATAGTTTTCGGTTTGACGTCTCACCGCCAGATGACAAGTGCGCCAAGCGCACTATGCTGTCCACAGTGGCTCGACTATGGGACATAATGGGTTTGTGGCTCCCACAATTTTGTACGCCAAGCTCTTGATCAAGGAGCTTTGGCTATCAAAGTGTGAGTGGGATGAAACACCCCCTGAACATATTGTCGCCGCTTGGGGCCAGTTTTGTATTGAGCTTACCGCGCTCAATCATATTACTATTCCGCGTCATCTTGGGTTGATAGATGGATGTACCGTCAACTTAATAGGTTTCGCTGACGCCAGCGAGCGTTCTTACGGCGGAGTCGTATATCTGCAAGTCCGCATTCGTTCTAACTACTCGGTGCAGTTAGTTTGTGCCAAGTCTAAGGTCTCGCCTGTTAAGACCATTTCGGTTGCGAGACTGGAATTGTGCGCGGCTCTTCTGCTGTCTCAGTTGCTCCGCAAGGTTCAAGACACAGTTTTGCCCCACTACCCCATTAATAAAATACACGCATTTTCCGACTCCAAAGTAGTGCTCGCTTGGATTCGTTCTTCTCTTCACCGCTAGCAGACTTTTGTCGCCAACCGCGTTAGTAAATTGATTGAACTTGTTCCCGCTACTTGTTTCAATCACGTCGCGGGTTATCGTACTCGTCTTCAGGAAGAACTTTCCATAGATCATATTGAATGGAAGTTTATTCCACCAGCATCACCACATTTCGGTGGATGTTGGGCAAGCATGGTCAAAGTAATTAAAACGCATCTCTTCAAAGTTATAGGTCAACAGATCCTCTCTTACGAAGAGCCTTTAACTTTCCTTGCACAAGTCGAGGCACTGATCAACTCGCGTCCGCTTCCAATTCAGTGAGATCTAGCCTGAAGTTGGACCTACCTCTTAGTTTAAGTATTTAGTTAGTAGTTTTCGCTATTATTGCGTTTGTAGTTTTCGCTAAAGTTAATTTAGATTAATTTTATTGTCATATCGCTGTCTTAGCCTATTGATGGGTTATGAGGTAGTACACCCAACATAGCTAAGTTCAATTCTATTTTTTTTTAAAGGCAACCCTTTAGGGCCGGGGGGATATGGTAGCGCCATCTACCTTCCTATCTATAACTAATCTCATCAACATCAATCGTTCCACGTACAAGTGCGAGCGATACCATATTTCCGTCCCTCTCTATCCCACTCCCTGGAAGAGGCACTGCCTTCCGCGGATTGGCCGCCGCGGAACGTTGACGCGAGAGACAGTCCAGAACTTTCAAGAACATTCGATTCGCGATACGCGTCCGCTATACCGTATCACCGCGCCGCGCCCGCTATAGTTATTACCGCTTCTATAAACCGCTCGCAAGTGGAAGTGACTGTGTAGTGAAGTGAAAACAAGCAGCTGCATCACGAAACCACCAGGAGACTGCCCTTCGGAAACGAAAAAGATTGCCGTATAAGGTAAGTGCCCTCCATCCTTGGAATATCCTATACCCACTCACAATCACCTCTTCCCGTATCCAATCCTAGGCGGCTAAAAACCCGCTATCCTTTGAATACACTCCATTCCATTAATCCTTCCCAAGTCGCCTAGAACCTAATCGGTTTCGGTGTATCGCCGAACCAATAGTACCTATGTACTTCAATCATTGTTCCATTTTTCCCATTTCCCCATTTGATCCTAAAGTTTGAACAATCCATGGATTTACATAAGCTTTAAATAAAATGTGTCAAATATAAAGGTATCTCTGGTAGCCGAATCCATAGATAAAATATTGGGAAACGACCGTTAATTTTCATTTTACTGTTAAGGTTTTTACAACCAGACGTCTGCACACAGATATGTATGGTTTTCTTAATTTTACTCGCTTCTTCCTGACAATTCGACTTCTTCCTTACCTATTGCTATTTTATTTTTATTATTGAATCATATATGGAATTATTTCTAGAGTGCTCTTACTGCGTCGGGAGACTTTATACAGTAATTCGGCCAGTATTGCCAATCGATATTCAACCTTATTTTCTGAGACAAAGGGGTATCTAATAGCTTTCATTGTTATCGGCAAGTCATAATTAAATCAATTGAAGCCAATATGGTTGTTAATGCGTTCGAGAATGTGAAAAGCGCACGCTCGAGGAACGCGCATGCCTAATATTAGAGAGGCCTTAATATGTGTTATTTAGTTGTGTATCTTGACGAAGTTTTATAAATGCTATTCTAACGTTTAAGCTATATACCTGCACAGCAGGCGTTCAGTAGTATTTGCGTGAAAGAGTATTGAACAACTATGCACATTTTCTATTTTAATTTCCGTTCAAAATTATAGTATTTCTAATTCCTTAATATTTTTTATGTCGCGTGTGTGTGACCAACTTTACAGACCGCGCGTAGGCTTCTGACATGTCCTAACGATCCTTGTCTTCAGCCAACAACCGGTACCGACCGCTTTTTGTGCTCGCCAAAGCTATAGCACTCTGATGTAAATGCCACAACAAGCGGTCACCCATCCGAGTGGTGACCTATGCAACGGTGCTTAAGTTTGCCGATTTATCTGTTATTATTTCTTAGTGAAAGGTTAAAATATAAAAATATTTTAGACCCAATCGTGAAAAGATTCTAAAATTGTGTATATGTAAGTAATAACAATCGGCCATCGAGTCCCTAGCTTAATCAATGTACTATAGTTTTAATATTCGTACAGAGACTTTTACTCGAATTTAAATAAAATTTTATTCAGAGTATATTTTTTTATGATAGCACTTTCTACCGCGTATTTTTAGCAAAATCATTTGTGGATTCAAAATCCACAGTTACAAAGAAAATTCTTGGGCGTTTGTTCAATTTTATGTTTAAAATAAAATAAACCATTTTTTATGTTAATAGGCGGCAAACGAGCAGACGGATTGCCTGATGGTAAGCAATTACCGCCGTCCATGGACACAAGTAACACCACAGGAGTCACAAGTGCGTTGCCGCCCCTTGGGGTTGGGAATGGGAATAGGATGAGGAGTGAGATGAGGGAGAAGGAATAGGGGATAGGGCCTCCGGCACTCTCACTCACCGAACGAAACGCAACAGTTTAGGTACCGTTACTTGACGTCGATTTTCTGTGAGAGGGTAGTACTTCTCCGGTCGAGCCGGCCCATTCACGCTGAAATTAGCAAGGCTCTACTACCTAAAATAATAAATACCTTGAATTGATTGCTTTACAAACATTGCTAACAGAAAGCAAAACTATAGATCAGACGTACCCAAATACTATAGTTATTTGATGCGTTCAATTTACCTTTGACTTTGATGTGCAAAAAGTGCCGTGACAGCGATTCCGCTCTTTGTGATGATTTCTAGACGGTTTCGATTTCCTAGAATGGCAGACTTTAGTTCGACATTTAGTGGATATTCGATATTTTATTTGCTTTCCTTTGGTTAACTGTTTCTGAAAGGAATTGCTACAGCAATGCGATCGTTTTAGTGTAGAACTGAGATGAGTTTCGACAACATTCAATTGCTTTCATTGTAGTTTTGTTATTGTTTACCAAGCCTTATAAGATTCTTGCGGCTTTATGGATGTAAAACTGATTTACATTTTTATTTTATAAAATGCAGCTCTTGCACTTGGAATAAAATAATACCTATATCGTAGCGGACTTTATAAATAATACCTGTATCGTAGGGAACTTTACAAATATTAAACCTTTTTTTAAAACGAACGTAAAAGACACCATGACCCGAAACATCAATTTGTATATCACATAAAGTATTGTCATATGGAATCGAACCGACTAAACTCGGCTCAGTGCTAAGCTGGTCGAGGCGACCGTTAGGCTTTTACGCTATTCGTGCATTCTATAAATGATGCACCTGAACATAACCATAACATAACATAACTTCACGCCTTTTATCCCCGATGCGGTAGGCAGAGGTGTATACACACCCGCACCTGAAGCGTAAAGCATACTATTATGCATCTTACTCTTAGAGCCTAATCACACTAGGGGCTGGCCGTAGTATATGCGGTCAACCGCAGTGGCACGAATATGCCGTTAACTGAATCGTTCCGGTTCCATGTCTACTAGCCGCAGCCGTTTTTAAAAGCCTCAACGCGCTAGCGGCTAGCCGCAGCACATACGCATTGTACGTTTTCATATAAAAATAGAAGTGCGGTCAGTCCTGTGCGGCGTGCCGCATTGCTGTTGGCCGCTACATAACACAGGGTATATTGACTTTAGTTGCTATTTTTATTTGGGTTCAATGTAAGTTATTGTTCTTAGGTTAGACTATACTTTGCTTATAGCAAAAACGATATCTATTAAAATTGTTAATATCAGAATCCAAATATATGGGTTGAACTAATCTACCCTAGCGCTTTCAAATACAGCCATATTATTATTGTTAAATCCGCATTAGAGTATATCGCCAGCATTATTGTTGCACCGCAGTCGTTCGCTCGACACTGTTTGATAACGTCAAAACAAGGCGGTGATAGCCTAGCGGAGAGGGACACAAACTGCTAACACTATTCTGAGTTAAAAACGTATTAAAGTACTTTATCCACTGGACCTCGGAGGCCGTTCTTTTTTTATTTTGTTTTTTTTTCACATTCCTATCCATCTAGTCCCAAACTAAGCAGAGTTTGCACTATGGGTACTAGACAAAGGATTAACATACATAATTATACTTTTCTTTTATTTGTAAATACATACATATTATACATAGAAACACCCAGCCAAAGACAAACATCTATGTTCACGCACACAAATGTATGACTTGAGCGGGAATTGAACCCACAACCTTCGGCAGTGTTGTCGATTTATCGTCGTTGAGTTATTTCGTTCTTTAAGTTACATGCCGTGTAACATATCGCACTGTCTGGTCGCGTCGGAATCGCCTATGATCGCGACTGTTCGTCCGCCCGTATCCTGCTTGCTTAGAGTATTAAATAGACGAATAAATTGCAATTTTTATACAAAAGAAATATCTCAATTCATTCAGGACCGTTTTCGCCTCTGGTTTTGCAAACATAGCATGTGTCACATTGTCATACAAGACCTACCTGCGCTTCTTACATAGTAAAGAATAATGCCTTTCAATTATCCATCCAGCCAGCTCACTCCTTTAAATTTTAAGACGGTATCATTTACTCGTATTTTCCATTATCCTAAATTTTAAATCAACGATCACAATATTTATTTCAATTTTATACGACAGTATTAATATTGGGAACACGAATGAAATCATTTTTATCTTGTTTATTACCAATCCGTATCACTTTCTCATCACAGGTAACTTGAAGACCTTATTATGAGCGCTGCGCGATATTTCAGTTCTTTTGTCAATGTTTTCCATAAAAAAGCGGTACAATAAGAGAACAATAGGCAGAACACAAACTTTTGTGTACCGGTGCTTTCATCACGACATGTAGACGCGCTAATGTTTAGACTTGAGAGCTTGAATTTATGCCATGAATTTCGAATATATTTACTGAAGTTGTATCATTATTTGACTTAGGGTAGGACTTCGTCAGACGAAGCAAGTTGGCGATATATTTATAAACTACTGAATCGATTTGCATGCAGTTGTCATAAGTAGTGATTCGTGAGGTAGGTTATGTAATTATGTTTATAATTTATCGTGACCCAAAAAGCCATGCGAGCGTCGAAGGCACCGTCAAAAAAGTGCAAGTTGCTTTACGCATCTAAACGTCCTTTTTAAGTTAAGTTTATTTATTTTTTGCTATTAGTTGCTTGATTTTTGGCCGGTATCAACACTTCACAGTTTGTTAGTAGTTCACGCCAAATCAAATTAACAAAACTGTCTATAATTATTTTGGATTACTGAACTCGAAACGAGTGACAGTTTCTAGGTACTTGTTGTCCGCCCGGAGTCTCCAAGAGAAGTGATCCTTGTTTTGCTCCATTCAACGTCAAACGTCACCCTCCTCTTCAACTGTAGCGAATGTCACACTAGACTCTGTCGAAGCGCGCCATATTCACACTTCCGTTTCGTAGTTGTTGACGTCCCGTACTCATGACCATTCCGATATGGACATCCTACACGACACACGTCCCTGTGTGTTAATCTGTAACAAAATTTTACACGCACAGTATCGCATTGCTCGGTCACTCTTGACTTAACCCAGGTAAGGGTTGAATCAAAACAGAGTTAGGATTCCAATCAATTTTTTTTTACAAAATTACCTCCTACATTACATTCCTAACTATTATAGGAGCTGGATTCAGAGCATCACTGACATTACAGTCAATTACCATAGACTCACGTTATAATCAAATCAAATAACTAAAGCTCTACATGTGATTCATAACCATTCAGTAACCTTCAGTTACTAAACCAGGTGCTCAACCAGGCACTCAGTTGCCACCCATTTATCTGCGCATCCTGACAAGGATCGCCAAGTCCCTCCTGGACTTTATGGTTTCCTATGAAACCCCAACACCAGAGTTGTCTGCCTACCGCGTACTCACGGACAACTGCCTTCACAGTTGGTTAATACCGATTTGTTCTGATTTGCGGCTACAAATCAACATCTGACATCGAATCACACAACCATTCAAACACCAGAGTTGTCTGCCTACCATGTACTCACGGACAACTGCCTTCACAGTTGTATTGAATCCGCTTTGTACTGATTTACGGCTACAAATGAACCTCTGACATTAAATCACACAACCAATCAAACACCAGAGTTGTCTGCCTACCGTGTACTCACGGACAACTGCCTTCACAGTTGTATTAAATCCGATTTGTACTGATTTACGGCTACAAATCAACCTCTGACATTGAATCACTCAACCAATCAACATGTAAGCTTAGTTTTCCACTGTCTCGTCAGTATTAAGGTTCACACTTTGCTCTCTTCAAGATCGTCAGTTATGCTCTGATCCTCTGGCATAAAGTTTCAGTATCAAAATCAATAATCAGGAAACTCAAAATAAAACTGACATTTCACTATCGCGGTATCTCTCAAGATATTATTTTGCTTGAAACCAAGTAAACCAAAACATTTAAGCTAAGGTCTTTGGACTCTACATCTTCTAACCAAATTCCTTTAATAAACTACCTTCACTTTCATTGCCAGTTTCGGCTAGATAGGCTTTAGCTATACCAGTTTCCAAGCTCCTCAAAGCCACATACAGGCCTCACACAGGCCCCGCGCTACACACGGGCCCCGCGCCACACATTTTAATCGATTATCCAATTAATTTAAAACTTCACAACTGCATAGAACGAAATTCCCGTCCATACTCTCAATGAGCTATGTCAAAACTGGATTTGACCGCTGACAAAAACTAAAACCAAACGCGAACTTGGCGAGAACTGATAAGCTACTTTCGGACTAACTGATTTCCTATGGCTGCATAGAGGCAACGACTACATTTCTGAGATAACAAATCGATAGTCTATGAGTACTTTCAGATTCTCGCAACACGCTCTCGTCATACGACACAGAAACCAGTGGTAGACAATTTTAGCGATCAAAAATCAAATGAGGGCTACTTGAGTAGCAGGGTATCCGAGATTGCGATCAACGACCACACTTTAATGTACTTCGCTCTAGGATTAAGATAAAATTCTCGAACAGCAATCCTAGTCGTTCGGCCATTCCTGGCACAAGTCGGTGGGCAATAAAAGGTACTCTGATCAAAATCATTACAGGTTTTAATGAAAGTCACTACTAACTCTTTCTCTCGAAGCTGACATGTTGAACTCATTAAAATATTGCATTGCTCATACTCTGACATCCATCGGGTCTTCAACATCACGCTATGCAACCTCCATCCGGTTACACAACACCACCCGGATAATCATTTCGAGCGTAACAAAGTAATCTTAAACTAGGTTTGTTTAACTTGTTGCCTTGGTTTTCCTTATCACATAGCAGACTATAAGAAAGTCTTACTAGGCTGGCTTACTAGGCCACTCTGGATGTTAATTTTACTACCAAGTATCCAACCAGTCTTTTCAGCGTTATAATTTGTCATGGATAGTCTAAATACGAAGCTTATCCTAACCTTATCATTAGCGATACAGCAACGGACCTTTCGCGTTCAAGACGATAGACAACGTTTGTGATACTATGATAAATGCACTAATGGCTGTCTTGTTTGCGCACCAACGGAGACTATGACTAACACAAAAGCTTCAGGGTAAACTAGGCTAACCAGAAAGCCACTTTCCTGGTGCAACCAACGGCGCCGTAAGGCTTATCATATAGCCGCTTAAACATTTTGCGTGTGGTGATAGTTAGAATTTAGAATAACGTAGGCTTTTTCGAGATAACCGTCTCTCACAGCCTGTTCCCGACCAGCAGCGGCCGACGGCGGCTGCAATTTGGATGTCCATAGTGCCCTCTATTCTGCCGCGGCCGATGTCGCGTCAGACTAGAAAGCGCCATTGACATCGTAATCGCTGCCGTTCCCGCCCGCCACTGATGGTCGTGAATCAGAGGGTCATCATATCATAATCATCACGTAGACCCACATAGGTCGATATTAACTAAACCAGATTTATTGACTCTGAAGGCTGAAGTAACCGGCTTAATCTAAACCTAGCTAGGTATACTACTGGCCATTTCATTCAACTACAATGCAGTGATGAATTAAATTAGTGCCCTCTTTTCTGCCGCGGCCGATGTCGCGTCAGACTAGAAAGCGCCATTGACATCGTAATCGCTGCCGTTCCCGCCCGCCACTGATGGTCGTGAATCAGAGGGTCATCATATAATAATCATCACGTAGACCCACATAGGTCGATATTAACTAAACCAGATTTATTGACTCTGAAGGCTGAAGTAACCGGCTTAACCTAAACCTAGCTAGGTATACTACTGGCCATTTCATTTAACTACAATGCAGTGATGAATTTAATTAGACTGCCCCTGGTGGAACTATGTTTGTGTTAGCTGTTAAATACGGTTAGTAATCATTTTCTGTATTTCGACTACACATTCAAATTGCATTATTTTTAAGATATATTTTAGTTTTTAGGCTTCCCTATCCAAAAATGCCCAAAAAAACGGAATCCTTATAGATTCGTCATGTCTGTCTGTCTGACTTGAAAATATATTTTTTCATCGGTCATATACTTGCGGGGTCTATAGATAAATTGAATATGATATTGAGGTTTCTTAATCCATTGTTTCTCAAAGTGAATCATTTAAAACAGAGACGCAATAGACGCCTCCAAAGTGGAACAATGAATGCCCCCTCCCCCTAACTTGCAAGAGAGTGACAAATCTAAAAAACGGCTATGCTGTAGATAGATAGATAGATAATTCTTTATTGTACACCACAAGTCACATTACAGAGATAAAATGTATGCTGTAGATCGTAATGAAAACTTTCAAAGAAAGTTGGTTCGAACGATATGACATTTATGCTATACCAAAGAACATCCAGTGTAACGACACTTCTCTGCAGTGTGTGCGATTATTACAAGCGCTGTCGACTCCCCAAAGCAGATCTATAACTATAAGGTTTATTGTTTTAGAATACAATGCACGAAGGGCTCCTACATGGTATCCTGAAAAAAACACTGGGACCGACGGTTATAAGCGCCTTGCGAATCAAGGTGGCTTATTGTAAGTTTTACAAGACGCGGTCACCCATTTAGACGGTGACCAATTTAAACATTGTTTTACTTTGGCGATCTACTACGAACTACAAATTATGTTACGCTATGAGCACTGCAATCGGGAGAAATTATACAAGTAGTGGCAAACACCTAATGGTTACAGTAACCATTGTATTTAATTTATTCACCATCCAAATTTATGTGTACAAATAATTTACGTTATACACCGATAGGTAAAGTAGGTATAATAAATTGGCATTAAATAATGGGACATTTAAGAAGCTTATATGGCGATGTGGGTTATACATGTCATCATCATCATCATTCAGTCTACATTTACAACGTATATATTTATACCACACGCAAAGTTATGGACGAATTAATTATTATACTCACAAACCTCATGATAAATTTTCGGAATAAATTTTTATCATGCTTTTATTATTTCGATCAGTAACCTTGTAATAAAATCTAAGAAGCCTCTTGCGGCCATTTATGGTTGTATTATGATAAAATTAAACTTGGCAATTATGAGTAAATAGGGTGACAATCTATACTAATATAATAAATCTGAATATTTATTTTGTTGTTAAACGCGCTAATCTCAGGAAGTACAGGACTGATAATCCGATTTCAGACCTATGCTTTACAAATTTTCATCGATAGCTTTGTGTTTTTAAGCATATAACTTTCTTAATCGCATTTATGTTACTTCAATAAAATATCTGTGCGACCTTCGTTGGCTTATGCATGTTATTTTTATAGCGGGTCTATTATGTACAGTGTAATGATAAGTAACTATTTTATGTAGTACTAGACTTTGCCTACCGCTCCGTCCGCGCGAGTCTATTTAATATTATGTCTTTGTACAATTAGAACTGTTGTGTTTCGTTCGGTGAGTGAGAGTGCCGCAGGTCCTATCCCCTATTCCTTGTCCCTCATCCCACTCCTCATCCCTCATCCGACTCCTCATCCTATCCCTATTCCCAGCCCCAAGGGACGTCAACGCACTTGTGACTCCTGTGGTGTTGCTTGTGTCTATGGGCGGCGGTAATTGCCTACCATCATGCGATCCGTCTGCTCGTTTGCCGCCTATTACTATAAAAAAGAAAAAAGAATTACTCAAAAATAGAAATTTCCAAAAATCATCACACAGTGCTGCCCTACATGGGCCATGTGAAATTTCATCTTCTTGCACCCAGTAGTTTCAGCTGTCATGCGTTGTCTGTCAGTCAGTCAGTCAGTAACGCAAGAGCTTTATATTTTGATTTAATTTAAAGTATTTATTACACAAGTAATGTAAAAATTAAGTGGGTGTAATATTACACCTCTGCCTACCCCGTCGGGGATAAAGGCGAGAGTCTATAAATTAATTAATAAAAAATAATGTAAAAGATTTTTATTAAAAGTTGAATATCCTATTTCAACAAGTTTTAGACACCGATGCTTCACAATGCTTTAACATTAAACTACGTATAATAACTTTAGCACAGACAAGGATAGGACAGAAACTGAAATAATTACCATGTTTTATGATATTATAAGTCTGATAAACTTTATAACATCTTAATTAATATTCTGAATAGATAAACTTTGACAAAACTTTATTACAGCAAATGTGAGTCGTTTTGAGATAACACACAGTTAGTCAATGGAAGTAGCTCTCTAGTGTGAAATATGTTAAATTATAGCACAGATTTACAGACTTTAAATTTTATAAGCATACTAGATGAGCCTGCGGCTACACCCGCGTTATTTAAAACTACTGTTCCGTTCCCGTGACTCATAGCGTGATGCTATATAGCCTATAGCCTTCCTCGATAAATGGGCTATCTAACACTAAAAGAATTTATCAAATGGGACCAGTATTTCCTGAGATTAGCGCGTTCCATCAAACAAACAAACTCTTCAGCTTTATATTGTTACGGACGCGGTAACTGAATTGGAAGGAAACACCGAGTAGCACTGATGACACTTTATTCAACTTCACACACGACGCGTCGTTCGATTTCGACGCGGGCAGCACTAACCAACACTAACGGCTTTTGCACTGCACTTCACTGCACTGCACTTTCACTTCACTTTATTTCACTACTACTTCTTTCTTTCTTTTACTTCTTCCTTTTCTTCTCCACTTTACCACTTCTCAACTTAAACTGGCGCTCAGCGCGTCTACACCGCCTTATATACCCCTAGGAATGTTCTAGATCCACTAATTTCGATTGTCATTTCATTATTCAATTGTTTTTCCATCTCCTGTCTCTTTTTAACTTTTCCATTCCTTCCTGACGTTTCTAGAATTTTCTAATTTTTACTCGAAATATTTAAATAATCTTTTTTTAAATATTCGCCAAATATTCATATACATTTTCCAAATTTAATAAAAACCAAAATATATATAATTGTTATGAATGGGATTTGAACCCACGCCCTCAGAACATGAACGGGATGTATTATCCGTTCGGCCATTGCCTTGTTGTGAATGACTGGTGAATTTGGCGAACACTTGACAGAGTGTATACATTATTGAACTAAAAACTGTAATTTCCAAATAATGAAATAGTCTTCAAACCTCTTCGCTAATTATTCTGTTTGACGACCGGCTAGCTTGTCGTGTAGACGTCAGCAGTCCTTGACGACCGTAGTAATGACAGCTTGACATGACACCGGCCGTCACACTATATTAAAGTACTAGATTAGATTCTGCTTGTTAATTAACGGAGGAGTATAATAATTCTGACGTGTCTGCGAATATGTATAGTCTAAACTGCAATATCAGGAGGTACATAAAATTCAATTTTGTGTAATGCGTATATGAAACTGCACTATAAAGATCAAAGCTTTTCGATGAGAACATTGGCAACGTAACTTGACTTATCGTTCTTAATAGATCGGCAAAACTAAGCAACGTTTGCAAGGGTCCCTTGCTTAGGTAAGCGCTTGAGGCATTAAAGGCCTGCCTCATATGGGGCACGCGCTTTCCAATATGAGGTCGGCCAAAATCAGAGTGCTGTCACTGCTTCGGAGGGCATGTGAAGCTGTAGGGCCCGGTTATTGTCTCAGGGCAAGAATCATTTGATCATTTCTGTGGCCTATAGGACATACCAGAAGTGAGCAAACACTCCCAGAAAAACAAAGAAGAACGTTTTGGTCGAGATTTTAAAAACAATTATTTTTGGTATAACTGCCCCCGTCGTCCAGTGGATAGCGTATGCGACTGCTGATCGGAGGTCCCGGGTTCGATTCCCGGGTCGGGCAAGTGTTACTGGGTTTTTCTGAATTCTCAGTAGCAGCACGGAGTCTGGTGATGTGCCCGGTACCGGCAATAGGCTCGCCCCCTATTACGTGGGACCTATAAATTCATGGCGAAACGTGGGTGTTATATTACACCTCTGCCTATCCCTTCGGGGATACAGGCGTGAGTCTATAAAAAATAAATATTTTTGGTATATTTGATTGTCGTGTCGGTCAAGTAGTAAGTGATCCTGATTACTATTTTTGAGGTCGTGGCTTCGATTCTCACACAGGAGATATGCATGCCAAATTTCAGCTTTAAACGACCAGCAATTTCGGCTGTGCGTTGTCTGTCAGTCAGTCAGTAGAATTTTGTACGTACCTATATATTTGCCCACGCTTTGCCAGATATAATACCTCCCACATACCGGCCTATTCATTATAGCGTTTATTTATAGTTGCCTATATTCTGTCACTGAAAATGTCCTAGTTGTTTGATTAACAGAATACCATTTATATCCAGTAGTATACTTGAATACTTCATTTTGTAGGGTTGTAGCAAAATAAACGATTTAAAAATGGATTGGTTGCAATAAAAAATATTGACTCTTAGCGTAGACTCTACGCCGTCAGTCAATATTTTTAGGCTCTACGCCGTAGAGCCTTAAGCGATCGTCTCGCTGTTTATCACTGCGGCAAGCGTGGTTTCGATCTCTACACTTTGTGTGGGTCTGTGTGTCTTTATGTCCGTTGTTTGAATATCTGTAAAGTTCCCAGCGACTCGTGATTACTCGTGCTGCAGTTGTGATATTCCAATGATAAAATATAGATTTGTAGATTTTGCATCATTTTCTTGTTTGTACGTACGCCCTGTGATTTAAATACCAATTGCCTAATCTAGTACCTATCCTAAATTGACATAAGTCACATGTTTACTGTGTTCCCTTTGTCTCTCTTAAGTGGTTATCTATTCTTCTATTATGTCATATTGTTTCCTTTAAGTGTGTTTTTTAACACTTTCTCTAAACATTCAAACGTGATATGAATGCTACTATATAGATTGTTCATAAGGTCGTGCTTACTGCGCACTAATAGATATTCATTCTGTGAATATGTTTGGCAATACTCCAAGTCATTGTGTTTCCACTATACATATTCTCACATGTGACAAATATCCTCTTGTAGGAGTAAATCATATAACCTCTTTCCCCAAAGATAAAGTACCTATTATGTATTGTGAATTCAAGTATAGGTTAACACTAAAACACAAGAATTTCAATGCATTTTTATTTATTTGTTGAAAGAGAACACAAGGAATAAATTTGTTTAGGGATCCTAAAATATTCAAATAATTGCCACAAGGCACATCCAGACTCGAAACAACAATTGGTGAATCACACAAAAAGTTTTGTCTCGTCATTGAAATTAAAGTACAGTTTACGGATATAAACGCATTATATTGATTTAATTGATATTATATTTAAGAATACATGCGATAAAATAAGTAAACTGTAGTTTAATTTCAATGTAAAACATTCGCGTAAACCCGAGAAAATCATAAGTTGCCACATCAGATAGAACTCACAACACTCAGCAGTATTGTAAGTAGCTAGTATTGTCCATTCACTAATTCATCCAACAGCAAAGTTGTTGTTACTAAACTCTAATTGTGTCGTCGTTTTGGTGGTTATAGCGTGACTTGCCTTACCGAATACCGGCAACGTTATTTCAAATGCAAGCAATTAGTTTAGAAGTATTTGCAATCGTTGAATTATAAACAGACCGAAGATTTGCTAGCAGTGCTAAAATAAAATGGACCTGTCTTAACATTGTTACTATATATTATACAGGGTGTTTCATAACCCCCCGTCCGATCAATGAAGGGGTTGTAGGGTAGAGTAAAATGATGAGGTATTTGTCATTAATTCACGAAAATTCAAGATAAAATTTTCCCTGGTAAATTTAATTAACTTTAAATAATATCACATCAGATTACCCATGGCAACACTGAAGACTCATAAATCGTAATAACTAGGTATCTACCTAAAGTTCATAAAAGGTCATCGAGTGCATCGGCCGACGCCGCCGGCGGCCGCGTCTAGTTACCTAATCCTTTGACAAAAGCCGAACGTCAACTTTACACGTGCCATCATTTTAGGTAGGTAGGTATACCCATTTTATTTATGAGTTGGTTGCAACAGCTGGTTTATTGCATTAGGTAAAACGGAAGGTATTGTTTACGTTGTTTGTTTGTTTCGTAAGAGTGCGTAGCCAACTTTGGTGTCCGTGTATTATATGAGTACGTGGGCACCCATCCAAGTGATGACCTGTGCAACCGTTACTTAACTTTGCCAAACTATTACAATCCAAAAACTTTGTCACGCTTTGAGCGCTGCAGTATTTACGGTAATTACTAATTTTTTTAATCTTACTTAGGCAGGTTACCTTTAATTCCGAAAAACATCAACTTACTTGTAAGCTGCGTACGACGATCATGCTCCACATGTCGACCGTAAAGGTTAAGACACTTACGGTACCTTTTCATCAAAGATACCTATTTGAAAGCACACTAACTAGCACACTGTAGTTCACGAGGTGGTGAAGCCGTTGAACAACGCGCTCCAAAGGCACTGGCAGACCTGGTGGTCCAGCGAACTGTTCCTCCTTATCACTACGTGCACCTTCATGAATTGCATTCACTCCTACCTAAACACATCAAAACGTTAAAGTATTCAGAGTTTTAATACGACCGACGACGTAACTATTTCACAACGTAAGTTATTCCGGAAGTCCGAACGAGAATAATCCTAGGGCAAGACTGAGTGATCAGTAGGCAAATTGAAGTCGTAAAAAATAGTCAGCTAGGGATGTAACCAATGATATTTATTGGAGTTCTGTTTTTATCGATATGTTATTATTGTCCCCGAACGAGATGGGCACGTATCCAACGCGAAATTGTTGTTTGTTTTTAAAATATCGTTATAACATAAAAATGATGTAACTTTTTTATTTGATTTAGGTTACCGATATTAGTAGATCATAGTCTTTTGTCTATGATCTACTAAGTTCTATAACACAAAAGTATTATTTAAGTCTTGTTTACGTAATGTGTCGATATCGTAATATCATTAATGTAATAATTCTTTGAAAAATGAATGTTGTGTCACATTTCATGTTAAAATTTATTAAATCGATATTAGCTGCTATCGAACGTAAACATCTCTACTGCGTTTCGGTATTGTGTCGAGCGGCTCGTTTGACGGTAAAATTGCACTATTTTAAAGGCGGCATGCCCTTTGACACGAAAAGCCGACAGTATTTTAATAGAATTAATAGAATCATAAAGGATACCGCCGCTGAGTGGAGTGTTGCTAGTTTAGGGAATTTTCCCTAATTTCGGGGTAATGTTTCTCGTTAATACTATACTAAGGAAATAAATTGTGGTGTTTTATGAAGACCTGGATTTTTTTATTATTTTTCCTAGTATGTCTAGCAAGTCAGTAATTTGTGGTTTAGGGATCTGACAGGGGGTTATGAAACACACTGTATAAATAACATCTAGTTATGCAAATTTCTTGAAGGTTTTTAACGTTGTTATATAACTTTATAAATAGTATAAGCAGTGATAAGTATTGGTTTATAATTTTAATCTGTTTTCAACATAATACACCTATGATAGTGCTCTTACCGCCTGTGGCAAACGTCTACCCTAGTACAGGCACCCATTGTAATCTAGAACATATTTACCCTTAGAAGTACATATACTGTTATTGTAGAACGATGAATAAATAAATAATAATAATTATATTGATCCACTTGGATGAGTAACCGTGTGTGGCATTTCATTCAGAGCGCTACCGTGCTTCGGAGGGGACGTAAAGCTGTCGGTCCCGGTCCTTGTCTCAGTTCAAGGATCATAAGGCCATGTCTGAGGCCTTTGGGTGGTCTGAAAACTACTGCATCAGTGTTGGCCACATACTCCGAAAAGAAAGAAAAAACTAACTACGTCAGAAACCCGACTATTTTTTGTTGATCGCACGTTTTGTCCAATTTAGGAGACGAACATACAACTTTCAGCGTAGTGTTAAAGTCGTCATTTACAATGTTATCTGTGCAGTCGCTTTAAAAATATTCTTATTGACTTTGTTATCAGCCCTTTTTTATACTATCCCACTGCTGGGCACAGGCCTCTTCTCATTATGAGAAGGGTAAGGCCATAGTCCATCACGCTGGCCAAGTGCGGCTTGGCAGACTTCACATGTCTTTCGAGAACATTATGGAGAACTCTTAAACATGCAGGTTTCCTCACGATGTTTTCATTCACCGCTCAGCAAGCGATAATTAACAATTTAATACGCACATAACTTCGAAAAGTCATTGGTGTGCGCCCTGGATTCCAACCGAGACCCTCTGCGTGGCTGTCCGTCGGTCTCTCCACTCAGCTATCGCTGCTGGTACAATTTAAAGACGAAGTATTAAAATTTTGACTTTAGTATTTAACTAGATCCTTTAGTTTGTGTACACAACATGCTCTTAATATGAGGACAGTGAATATTCTATGTGATGCATATTTCAAACTTTATTACACTCGCCGTCGGCGGTGCATATAACATGAATGTCATATTACTGCATTTTCTATCTTTGGGACGAATAAAATATGCCCAGTGGCTTCAACCGAGAAATCGATACTAGCAGACAGCAAACTGAACTATATTTATTTTATATGGAGCTTTGTGTGAATTTATCTGTATATATAAAATACTGGCTTTACTGACTGACTGACAGACAACATACGGCTTAAACTATTGGGTGCAAAAAGCTAAAATTTGGCATGTATGTACCTTAGGGACCGTTGGGGTGTACTAAGAAGGGATTGGAAATTCCCACCGGATCTGCGGGCATAGCTGCGGGAATTCTCTAGTTTTTTTATAAATTTGTTTTGGGTTACAACAATATTGACTGTTTTGTGGTCCAACAGTAGTGTAAGTGACTGCAAAGCATGGAATCTGAGTCCACCAAATCAGAGAAAATAACACTAGAAAAACTAATTTTTCAATGCTATGCCAGAGTCTCAGTGCAGACACTGAGACTGATTCATGTATCTTATACAAGTATTCATTTAAATGCTCGCAGGTGTGGTAAGTCAGTACTAGCGGGGTCACGTACTGATGAAATATGTGGTCGTATAGCACAGCGTAGCACTACGATTACGAGCCTATGCACGGCGTAGTAAGTACGCGTCTAGTTCTACGCGTACAGTCTGCTCTGTCCCATAAGTCGACCCACGATGTGCCCTACTCGTGTATGAAACGCTACGGTGGTTGTAGTGTGTGGGCCCGGACGCCTATACGGGAATCCTACGTCTCTCGCTCTACCTTCATAGAGGTCTAAACTCCGATATTGAATGGAAGAGGAGAGTGGCTCACTCTAAGCTCATCAGATTTCCTGCGTGCGACAAAAATTCAAAGATACTTTTTTAAGGGGATATAGTTAACTAAGGACATTTGAATAATTGTTAACACTGATTAGGTTTGTAGAATAATATATAATAATAATATAATTATATAATATTCTACCACATTTACACAACACCATCTAGTCCCAAACTAAGCAGAGCTTGTACTATGGGTACTAGACAATGAATAAACATACATATATACTTTTGTTTTAGAATAGTATGTAATATTTTTTCTCTTTTTTTTTTACTGACTTTTTTGTTTTAATCCATCTATATCATTATCCTAGCGCTGTCCCGGTTGCGTTACAAGGCCAGCACCTTGTTGTCCGGTGTACGCTTTGCCGAAATGTCCTAACGTCGAAATCGATGTCACATGACAACTGGAGAACAAAACTCAGGTACTTGACCTCATCAGGTTTTGATCAATGCCATTGGTCTTAATCGTTTTATCAAATAAATATCACAGCTCGGATATAAGTAGGTTTTCATCCTTTTAAAATTTCACTGCATTTTCAGCGGGCTTAAACGGCTCTTGCTTACCACAGAAATAATAAAAATGACTCACTGTATTTATATCACTAACGGAGTTTCGACTGCTAGGCTAAGTAATACCTCAGTCACTACTCCGCAAAATAATTAAATGGCAGGAAATTATTATTTCTCAAATGGACGTGTATTGTAACTTTAAACACCGCGTTGAGTAGTTCGAGAGAACCATTTCGCAGACCAAATGCAAACTCAAAATTGTGACATGAGACCAACGAGTCTAGTATTATATTAGAAAACTTTCATACTATACATCTAAGTACAAACGTATTCAAACATTAGTTGAAGGCTGTACTATGTTATTTTGATAGTGCAGATTTAAAGACTACTTACTTAAAAGCTTGGTTCATTTTCTGACACGTAATAAGACCAAAGCTGCGTATGATGGCTCCAACCACGGTTTTAACCATTAAACAAGCCACTCTTAGCTTATTTAGAATATTCGAAAACATTTTAGTTACAATTAAGGATTTTCAAGCTATTTTATGAGTCTCACAATTAATATATTATTATCGTTGCTCTATGGCTTTGCCAGAGCCAAAAAATATAATTATGGACAGTTTTTCACAGAACTCCAAGTTACAGTTAATCTACGGTCACGTTTTGTCAAAAATATGGACAGTAAAAATCAAAGCGCTGTTGTTGTCTGACAATAATTGAAACTAATATAAGAAGTCTCGGAATGATCGATTGCGCAAATTTCCACTTGGCGGCGTCACAAAGACATCCAGTGGTGTCGAAGTTTCGAGACGAGACAATCTTGCCCAACAATTTTATCGTCTGTTGTCAGTTTATTCATTTATTAAAATAGCAAAACGTCTGAGCTTTACTTGTATTAATTGTTTGTACATAGTATTTTGCATAGACTAAAGTGTTCCTTGACAAACCTAGTATAGGACGCCCTCCAGCTAGGCGGCATAAAGATACGAGTATCCGCAAAGTGGCAGACAGCGGCTGGACACGAAAAGCTTGTGCTCAGTGGCGTGCCATTGGAGAGGTCTATATCCAATAGTCCACTGTAGCAGGCTGAGGATGAGGAAAGTCACCGACATAGCTCTCCGAATTGTGAAGCTGAAGTGGCATTGGGCAAGGCACATAGCTAGTAGAACCGATGACCGTATCAGAATGGTCTTGCAATGGCGATCACCCACCGGACGTCTTAGTAGGACTTCGGCCAGGTGGACTGACGACCTTATTGAATGCAGGCAGATCAAGGTAAGTCTATGTGGAGAGCCCTGCAAGAGGTTTATATCCGCCAGAGGACATTTAGTGACTGAGATGATGATATTTTACATGTGTTTTAAATATTTGTATTCTAGATTGTCCTTCGGTATATACACCACAACCTTTGTTTCGAGTATCCAATATTTCGGAACTGTTGCAAGCGCCATGATCACGGATGTACTAAAACAAAAGTACTTGGTACCTATATATCCCGAAAGACAAACTAAGGCTAAAGTTCACGATGGATTTGGTCCTTATTATAGACTTGAAATGTATCGAAGTTTATTTTATTTTATTTTATTTATTTAAACTTCCTGCAATACAATTTGCACGAGGCGGACTTAATGCCAAAGGCATTTTCTACCAGTCAACCTTAGGGTGATGCAGAGATGATAGTGGCAGGTGTGCTTTAGAGACTAAAAACAAGAGAACTAAATATAACAGTAGAATGATGGTAATACATATTTGCGAATAGAAACTCCTTATACATACATACATATAACATACATACATATGAATAAATATACATGTTTAAATATATTTAATAAGTATATATATATAGGTATATAATATAACATATATAAATATATATTATAACCATATTTATTACATACACATGAGTATTACAATAATGAAATCTGCTAATACATAGGTAATAAATGAGTACTGCTACTGAGAAGTTACCGATTGTCCACGATATAACTGGCGAACCTTGTACTTGAACGTGTCACGTGTATTGGCCATCCTAATTTCAGGAGGGAGAGCATTCCAAAGTAGGATAGATTGGACATAGAAAGAAGAATGAACTAGATTAGAAGTGTGGGATGGACAAAGAAGTAGAAGATTATTAGATGATCGTAAGTTCTTAACATGGTTGGAGCAAAGATATTGAAAATAAGGCATTAGATAAGATGGGGCATTAGCGGAGTGGAGAAGTGAGTATAATGTAGTCAGCGTACGCAAATTTCGTCGCTGACGTATTGGTAACCATTTTAATTCACTACGGAATTTCGAGACATGATCGAACTTACGAAGATTGAAAACGAACCGAATGCAATAATTGAGAAGTCGGTCAAGTTTATTGAGCAGATCTGCATTCAGGTCGAGATAACACACATCACCATAGTCAATTATGGGGAAGATTAAGGTTTGCACAAGCATTGCCTTAGTTTTTGAAGGGAGAAAGTTCTTCAGGCGATAAAGAGAGCGAAGAGTCCCGAAAACTTTCTGGCTAACTACTGCAATTTGAGTCCGCCAATCAAGGGTAGCATCTATGTGCAGACCAAGATTTTTTACAGTTGTGGTAAAAGGTATTACACATCCATTGAAAATGACGGGTGGCAGACTCGTGTGGTCGATTCTAGCAATCATACGCGAGCTTCCTACAACAATAGCCTGGCATTTGGATGGATTCACGCAAAGACCGAATCGATCAGACCATACCTTTATCGCTTGTAAGTCATAGTTAACTTTGCCAATTGCATCTGACAGCTTCTCTACCCGTGCCTGAGAGTAAAGCTGCAAGTCATCAGCATACAGGTGATACGCACACTGAAGTTCACGAGTTATGAGATTGATAAATAATGAAAATAGAAGTGGAGAGAGGATTCCGCCTTGTGGAACCCCAGCAGTCAGATCACACCAATTCGACGATGTTTCATCAGTGCGTACCGACTGCTGGCGTCCACGAAGATAAGAAGAGAACCAATCCCGAGCCTTAGATGAAATATTAAGGTGAGAAAGGACAGCCAGGAGAACATCGTGACTGACGGTATTGAAGGCGTTTGAGAAGTCAACCAAAGCTAACACGGTTAACTCAGCTTTCTCCACGCCCGCCCTAACATCGCCAGTCACTTTGAGTAGAGCGGAAACAGTACTGTGCCCTAGTCGAAACCCGGATTGGAGAGGACCAAGGATGTTGTTGGAAAGGATAAATCTGGAAAGCTGCTTGTGAACACAAGCCTCTAGGATTTTGGATAGGAATGGGAGGATGGATATGGGTCTATAGTGGCTCGGCATAGAGGGATCGGAGACTTTGGGAAGAGGACGAACGTAAGCTTTACGCCACACGTTGGGATATTGGCAGCAGGACAAGGCGAAGTTGATGATATGGGAGATAGCGGGAAGGAGTTGGTCGAGGGCAGTGGCGATGATGCGACGACTGATCTTATCGTAGCCCACTGCCTTTGACTTGATGGATAGGATAGATTTTCTTACTTCATCTGAGGTAACGGGAGAAAAATTGAAGGAATTAATATTTAGAGAAGGCCATTGTGCAATGGAATCAACCGTTTGACGCAGGGTTAGACGATCTAAAGTATTTGAGGTGACGAAATGTTTATTTATATCGTCCAACCCAATAGCCGGCGGAAGATTGCACTGCTTCGACCTGCCTATCCCTAGAGTCCCCAGAAATCTCCAGATATCACCTGGCGATCCGGAGTCAATATTACTAATGATATGTCGGCGTTTGGCATTGCGTATCATCTGATTGCAGCGATTTCTTGCAGCCTTGTAACAGGACCAGTTTTCATCCGAACGATTCCTTTTAAATATTCGGAAAGCCCGATCTCTTCTCCTCATCGCCATCAGAACCAACCTGGACATCCACGGTGCTGGAGGTCGTTTCACTTTGATTTTTCTTATGGGCGCGTGGTTGTCGTATAGCTGTATAACAGTTTTATTGAAAATTTCAACTTTGTCATCGATCGTAACTGCAACCATCAAAGGTTCCCAATCGATGGATGAAGCATCGGAGAGGAGCTTCTCCACATTCATCCTACTAAAGCAACGCGTGTGCAAAACCTTAGGTTGGGGTTTAGGGGGTTTAAGGGCATATGCAAGGAAAATGAGGTCGTGGTGGGAAAATCCGGGTGCGGGATATTGACCATGGGATACAACTAGAGAGGGATTGGAGGTTAGCATCAAGTCGAGCCAGGTATCATCACCAGTGATGTTATGGTGAGTAGCTTGAAGCGGTAAAACATTAAGGTTGGCTGACTTTAGGATGTGAAGGAGTTTTAGTGTGCGAGGAGATTGGATAGATAGGAGGTTGGTGTTGAAATCACCCATAATGACATGGTGCTCGTACTCAGACCCTAAAGATTCTAATACCATTTCTAAGTCGGTGAAATAATCAACAGTAGGGGGACAATACACTACTCCAAGGACAATCTTAGTCCTCCTGACCCAAACCTCTAAGAAAAGAAATTCAGCAGGACTTACAGTATTATTAGAAGAAGCGGCAAGAATTTTATAGGTGTAGTCGCTTCGTAAATAAATTGCAACGCCACCACCCCGTTTACCTATACGATCGCTTCGAATAAGAATATATTCTGGCAGAGGGTAAGTAGTTGAAAGAAGTTGAGGTTTGAGCCAGCTCTCTGAAATTAGGACGGCGTGAACATCAACATCAGAGAATGCATCAAGGAGATCAGTGTAGTGACTGGCCACGCTTTTAGCATTAATGTGACACACGTTTAGTAATTTATTTCGATTGTGGTTAAATGTATTACGGACAAAGTCACCTAGCGACACATCGTTAATGGAAGAAAAACTGTCATCAGCAGAGGAAACTAAAGAATTATTAGCAGACATAAATATATCATTATCATTAGACATATATATAAATATAATATAAATTTATCAATAAAATAATAAAAATAAAAAATCTACGTAATAATTTACAACCTTAGTTTAAAAAAAGGCAATATCATCACTGCACCACCCGCCAGCAGAATTTACACATTGCACGTAAACATACATACATACATATCGTCACGCCTTTTATCCCCGAAGGGGTAGGCAGAGGTGTATTTCTACACCCACTTTTCGCCAGATATACTTTAGTCCCACGTAATAAGGGGCGAGCCTATTGCCGTACCGGGCACATTTCCAGACTCCGTGGTGCTACTGAGAATTTCGTTACAGAAAAACCCAATAACACTGCCCGACCCAGGAATCGAACCCGGGACCTCCCGATCCCACGCGCACATTTATGCCGCGAGACCAACGAGGCAGTCGTATAGGGTTTGATGTCGAGTTTTCCGTTTCTACGCAAAGATGGTATTTGCATCGTGTTATCCCTTAGTCGCCTCTTACGACACCCACAGGAAGATAGGGGGTGGTGACACTTGTATTCTATGCCGTCAACCACACGGCAAGCACGCATTGCACGTAAACTAAAATAAAAAATAAAAAACATACAAAACAGAAAAGAAAGAGACCCTCCAATTCCTCGATATACATCAAAATTAAAAAGTTAAATTAGAACGCGTACAAACAAACGTTTTGATAATGCACTAACTGAGTATTAGAACGTTTTGATAATGCACTAACTGAGTAAAGAGCTGTCGGACTATTGTGCTGAGGAGTTATTATCGTGTTTAGACCATAAGCAACTAGAAGTAAACACATATACATATGTTAGTGACGCGACAGGCTCGCAGCGGTGGCTTGACCACTGTCTTGTGTCCGCGGCGGCCGAGACTGCGGTATGTGGTGTGCACGTGCTATACGACGCGTACCTATCCGATCACCTTCCACTAGTCATACAGGTAACGTTTAATAGTATTATTTGTAAAAGTCTGATTATAGATAACGGGACTGACTGCAATTTTAAGTATAGATGGGGTATTAGGAATAAGGACCAATGTGATAAATACTGTGAATTCTGTACTGAGAATTTTTCTTTATTGTTAGATAATAATTATTTTAATTTGTCATGTAAGGATTATATATGTAAAGATAAGAAACATACAGAAATAATTGATTTATACTATTGTAACATAGTGAAGATAATGCAGACAGCTGCTGAGCGCTCATATACCTGTAAAGATACCCATAAACGTAATATTGTAGGGTGGAACTACCATGTAAGACATCACCACGTCCTGGCTAGACAAACATTCTTAGAATGGAACATGTGTGGTAGGCCTTGCTCGGGATATTACTACGAGCAAATGCGTGCTGCCCGAAAGGACTTCAAATCTGCACTGAAGTATGTACATAATAATCAGGAGAAGATTAGGATGGAAATTTTGGCTCTTCAAGCATCATCAAAAAATTTCACTGGCTTTTGGAAAGAAGTTAAAAAGCTAAACCCTAAGAGTAGCTCACCAGTTAGTGTAGAAGGGGAGACCGATGGAAAGTCTATTGCTAATAAGTTCCGAACGCATTTTGATGTCTCACATATTAGCAATATGCAGGCACATATGGGTGTTTCATTAAGAAAGACTAGGTCTGAGGAGATATTTAATGTCACATCTGATGATGTAATAGATGTACTTAGAGGAATGAGGCATGGTAAGTCCCCGGGTCATGATGGACTAAGCGTAGAGCATTTGTTGTATGCAGGACAGCATATTTCTGACGTATTGGCTCAACTTTTCAATATTTGTTCGCGACATCAGTACTTGCCGGCTGATCTGATTCGCACGTTAGTTGTACCTATAATTAAAAATAAGACAGGTAATACATCGAGCATGTCCAATTATAGGCCCATTTCTCTGGCAACCACTGTGGCCAAGGTACTTGAACGTCTAATACATATAAAGTTGAGCCCATCCTTGAACATTAATGATGGGCAATTTGGGTTTCGCCCTGAAGTATCAACTGATATGGCTATTTTCTCTCTGAAACAAGTCGTGTCGCAGTATGTAAGCCAGGAAACAAGCGTGTACGCCTGTTTCCTGGATCTAAGTCGCGCTTTCGATACCATCAATCACGACTTGCTATGGGAGAAACTAGACAACAGTAACGTACAGACTGGCATTGTTGGTCTGATTAGGTATTGGTATACTAATCAGTCTAACAATGTCAGGTGGGGGTCTGCTATGTCGGACAGTTATAAACTATCAAGCGGAGTTAGGCAGGGTGGATTGACCTCTCCTGACCTATTTAACCTTTATATAAACGATTTGATCGGGGAGCTGAGCAGGACGCCGGTAGGGCTCAAGCTTGGTGACAGATATGTCAATAACCTGAGTTACGCTGATGACATGGTCCTCCTCAGCCCCTCGATCAAGGGTCTAAGAAAACTGTTAGCGATCTGTGAGCAATATGCTAAAAAGCATGATTTATTATATAACGCAAATAAAACTGAAATGATGATATTTAGATCAGGTAGAGGTCCTCAGAACGTCCCGCCGGTGTGGATAGGAGGACAGAATGTTAAGGTGGTTGGGAGGTTCAAGTACCTTGGCCACATCTTAACATCGGACATGAAAGATGATGCTGATATCGATCGACAACGCAGGGCGCTCTCAGTTGTAGGTAATATGTTAGCGAGACGATTTTTTAAGGCTGATGTACAGACTAAAAACCATTTATTTACAACATATTGTCAAAATTTCTACACGTGCCAACTCTGGACTAGGTATACGGGAAGATCTTTGGATGGCATTCGTGTTCAGTACAATAACATCTACAGGCACCTAATGGGTTTTGCTCCATACTGTAGCGCCTCCGGAATGTTTGCCGAAGCAAGACTGAACACGTTTAATGCCATACAAAGAAATCGAATCGCTATGTTTATGAAGCGGGTTGGTACGTGTAGCAATAGCATCGTAAAGGAACTGGCTGACCGACTGTGTACCAGCTCCATGTATAATAAATGGTTACGAATAGCTGCGTAACTTATTTTTTAAGTAATAATGCTTAGTATTTAAGTTAGAAATAAGTTTCTTTGCATTTTATTGTAATATGGAATTAAGTATTCTGAAATAAAGATTTATTATTATTATTATTATTATTATTATTATTATTATTTAACAGTAATGACGCTAATGACAGATGTCATGTTTGAACTTTGACAATTACAGACAATATCATTACAAAAACAAGCGAATTACAGCAATAAAACGTTAGTTATTTATTAATATGTGGGTAAAGAGTTAATGCATACTTGTAAACAAAGGGGTCAAGGTCTAATAAATGTACAAAATAATAAACATAGCAATAAAACTACAGATAAACATATGAGTGTGAAGAAATACGCTGTTAGTACCTCATTTTGTACGCGAAACGTTCTTGCCTGATACGCCTGTAGAACTGGCACTCCCGGCAGCGCTTGTGGTCGCAGTTGAAGTATCTTCTGTGCGTTTTGGATACTTGGCCATCAAGGGATTCAACTCTTCGATGCTGGTGATTTTAGAACGGCTTCCATCCGGCGCCTTTACCACTATGATGCCGTCTTGTGTCCAACAGGACCGCATGCCGAAATGCTGACGAGCACGGCCAAACACAGATTGTCGAGGCTTAGTTAGGAACTCCTTGACGGAAACTGATGAGCCCTTGAACGCTTTCTTCGCCCTCCAGACGGCCAACTTGTCCTCGACACTGTTGAAGCGCACCAAAATGGGACGGGTGTGGTCTTTACTCGGGCTACCGAGCCTGTGGCAAGTCTTGACGGAAGCAACGGAGAAGTTTTTTAGACGCAATGTACTCTGTAGGCTCCCAGCAATAAGAGCAGTGCAGTCCACTCCGGCAGCCTCGTTGAAACCTGAGAAGACAAGTGCCTTTCTTCGATGCCTCATCTCCATTGTGTCGCACATCTTGACACACTCCAGGATCTGTTTTCTGAGTATGCCAAGCATACTGAAGGCGAGTTCTCTGAAGGACCTGAACTCTTCAGCTACCTTGGCGACGGTGTCCTTGGCCGGCCCACTACTTTGTATTTGAGCCTCCAACTCGTCCATGCGCTTAGCAAAGCAGGCTCTTCTGTGCTGCTTGAATCTCCAGTAATTGAGACATGGTGATTTTAAGTGTTTTGCAGTTGTGGATTGCAAGTACTAATGTGCAGTGATCAGCTGGCAGGTGGTGATGTAGCTCAAACTAATTTGTTACATGTACAAACGTGAGTATAGGTTATTTATGATGTTATACTCTCACTTATACAATTCTATTAAGATTTACATGATTAAAACTTATTAAATCAAAATTTTCAAAATTTGAAAGCTGTTGTACTTTTTAACACCTACCGCCCAAAAAAAACGAAGTTCTATGGAGTACCTTAAATGCTTACGCTGTGCTCTCCTTGCGCACCGCTACGCTAACACACCTACGTCGCAATGCGTAATCTCAGCTTACGTCACTAATGACGGCCATGAACTATTGCATTTTCTTTGTGTTACTTCGTTAATTTGTTCAAATGAGATTACTTTCATACTTACTGTCGCTTGTCTTCATTAGCTGTCTTAACGAATTCGGGTAATTGGAAATAATAAGCTATTGATATCATTGTTGACCTTAGTTTTAGCAGCAACTCATACTTTCTTACATGTGTATGTGTCCTGAAATTTTCTTCAGTTAGATGATACTATGACTTGCATCGAATGATGAGCACGATTATTTGTTCTGTATGTGAGTGTAATTAATCAATAATTTGTACGTATTAAGGTTTAATTCTCACGTACTACAGCTACACCAGACCGTCGTGCGTTGCGACAAAATGCGTTCAAACTGTGGTTACATGTGAATCGTGTGGCGGCAACTTCTTGCGGTTACATTATGGTACCTACAAGAAGAGGATGGTTTGCGTAAATGTGGTTTTGTAGCGAACAGAAATCAAGTAATTATTAAAAACATAAATTATTCTCAGTACGGGCGCTGTTATATAACTATTAGGGCCACCTAATAGTTATATAACAGCGCCCGCGTAATAGCGTGCCTATTCGTAACAGATCGGAAAAGTGATGCCACGTGAACATAGGTCTCCACTTGAACGGATGACCATTTACTAGAGTATACGTGTGATGAGCATGTACATCAAGGCCCTACACTTCTTCGGAGGACACGTAAAGCTATTTCTCCCAGTTCTTATCTCAGGGCTATAATCAATAAGCTCACAATAAAATTGGCCACACATACACACGATAAGATGAAAGACTATTAAAAATAAACTATTAAATTAGCTTTGAAAACCTAGAACTATAAGCCACCTACAGCCTTAATTGTTTTATAGAATACAAAGCGTGTTTCTTAATTTTCAGTCTCTAGAATGTCTTCATAAGTTTGGTGACATGTAAATGTTCATTAAATCTGTTTTTGCAAAATAAATTTATTTATGCAATATGAGCACTGTAATATTTTGATTTGTTTTCACAAAACCCTAATTGAGAAAGCCTACGAAGGGAAGCGTCTACAAATAGACAAATCAAGTCAACAATCATTTAATTTGCGGGTGTGGGCAGATAACATTTTAGAATTATTAATGGTAGGCAAAAACATATGCAAATTCTCTGAAATAATTTAAAAAAGAACAAGTTGCGTCGCAGAAAATTTTGAGCCGCTGTAGATATTATTTTGTGGGTTTCACAAATTGTTACACATGTAGAAAATCAAAGACGCGACACGCAATATCTATTGGTCTAGTGGTTAGTGGTTCAGCCTGCTAGCCGAAAGTAGGATGTTCGATTTCCAGCCCAAATATTAATTCGTCCCTCTTTTTCAGAGGGCGGCAACGCGCTTGTGGCTCCTCTGGTGTTCCTTGTGTCCATGGGCAGCGGTAATCGCTTACCATCAGACGAGCTGTTTGCTTGTTTGCCGCCTATTAAGGACGCGTTTACGCTTGTATCAAAAAACCACATATTTCCGGTACATTTTACGACAATTTTAGATAATAACTAATAAAACTAATGATTACGATAAATTGATTACTTTTTTATCTATAAATCAATTTGAAAATATATAAAAAAATATTTAATTAATATTAATGTAAAATCGATTCGAAACGGCCTCTTAAATCAAAAATAGGCATATACTGCTATTTTTGGGTACAATTTTCTCTCTATTTTTACATTTATTTAGATTTTCAAAGATAGAATAGGGTAGTAAATATAGTCAACTCAAAAACAATTTGATTATTTTTCTTCAAAATATTGTAAATTGACTCAAAAAAAGCAAAAAATCATCTTACATTTTTCTTCTATTTTGCTCGTATACGTGTGTCTTATTATGTGGCAATAAGGTTCGTTTTATTTAGCCACTTTCTTGATTTATATATCCAAATTCTGCAATGAGATCTCAGTCTGCGCTTGAGCGCCGTCGGGAGTGGACTCTATGTCGCTTGTCGCTGCAGCCCGAAGACGAAAAAAGCAATATACGAATACAAAATATTCGCTAAATTTGATACTTCTCGTATTCTGTGCGAATTACGTACAAGTAAATTTCTTTTGTATAAATGGACATTATTACTTTATTTTCTCCGTTATGTTGAGTCAGGACAGGATATATTTCGGTATTTAGATATTATTTTGTTTCTTGCGTTGAAATCTGGTAAGATTATCTGGACTGATGGTATACCATCCCGTCCAAGTGTTGCGACTGGAACTCATAAAGGAATAGACCTAGTTATGCCAGGTTGGGGCTCATTTTATTTGTTTTGGTGAGACCCTATCACTGGTACTAGTGAAGTAACCTTCCAAGGTTATTCGATGAGTCGTGCTGGTACTCATATGTGAGTAGAGCTAGGCATGCCGAGTTTGGGCTTATTTTGTTTGTACATAAGAGACCCTACCACTGGAACTTATGAAGTAACCTTCCAGGGTTATTCAATGACTCTTGCTGGTACTCATGTGTGAGTAGAGCTAGGCATGCCGAGTTTGGGCTCATTTTATTTGTACATAAGTGACCCTACCACTGCATTTTATGAAGTAACCTTCCAGGGTTATTCAATGACTCTTACTGGTACTCATATGTCAGTACAGCTAGACATGCCGAGTTTGGGTTCATTTTGTTTGTACATAAGTGACCCTACCACTGGAACTTATGAAGTAACCTTCCAGGGTTATTCGATGACTCTTGCTGGTACTCATATGTGAGTAGAGTTAGGCATGCCAAGTTTGGGCTCATTTTGTTTATACATAAGAGACCCTACCACTGGAACTTATGAAGTAACCTTCCAGGGTTATTCAATGACTCTTGCTGGTACTCATGTGTGAGTAAAGCTACTCATGCCGAGTTTAGGCTCATTTTGTTTGTACATAAAAGACCCTACCACTGCATTTTATGAAGTAACCTTCCAGGGTTATTCAATGACTCTTACTGGTACTCATATGTCAGTAGAGCTAGGCATGCCGAGTTTGGGTTCATTTTGTTTCTACATAAGAGACCCTACCACTGGAACTTATGAGGTAACCTTCCAGGGTTATTCGATGACTCTTGCTGGTACTCATATGTGAGTAGAGCTAGGCATGCCGAGTTTGGGCTCATTTTGTTTGTACATAAGAGACCCTACCACTGGAACTTATGAAGTAACCTTCCAGGGTTATTCAATGACTCTTGCTGGTACTCATGTGTGAGTAGAGCTAGGCATGCCGAGTTTGGGCTCATTTTGTTTGTACATAAGAGACCCTACCACTGGAACTTATGAGGTAACCTTCCAGGGTTATTCAATGACTCTTGCTGGTACTCATGTGTGAGTAGAGCTAGGCATGCCGAGTTTGGGCTCATTTTGTTTGTACATAAGAGACCCTACCACTGGAACTTATGAAGTAACCTTCCATGGTCATTCAATGACTCTTGCTGGTACTCATGTGTGAGTAGAGCTAGGCATACCGAGTTTGGGTTCATTTTGTTTGTACATAAGTGACCCTACCACTGGAACTTATGAAGTAACCTTCCAGGGTTATTCGATGACTCTTGCTGGTACTCATATGTGAGTAGAGCTAGGCATGCCGAGTTTGGGCTCATTTTGTTTGTACATAAGAGACCCTACCACTGGAACTTATGAAGTAACCTTTCAGGTTTTTCAGGTTTATTCGAAGACTCTTAGTGGTACTCATATGTGAGTAGAGCTAGGTATGTTCCAGTGGTAGGGTCTCTGATGTTCATACAAAATAAGCCCAAACTCGGTATGCCTAGCTCTACTCACATATGAGTACCAGCAAGAGTGATCGAATAACCCTGGAAGGTTACTTCATAAGTTCCAGTGGTAGGGTCTCTTATGTACAAACAAAATGAGCCCAAACTCGGCATGCCTAGCTTTACTTCCATATGAGTACCAGCAAGAGTCATCGAATAACCCTGGAAGGTTACTTCATAAGTTCCAGTGGTAGGGTCACTTATGTACAAACAAAATGAGCCCAAACTCGGCATGCCTAAGCTCTACTCACATATGAGAACCAGCAAGAGTCATTGAATAACCCTGAAAGGTTACTTCATAAGTTGCAGTGGTTGGGTCTCTTATGCACAAATAAAATGAGCCCAAACTCGGCATGCCTAGCTCTACTCACACATGAGTACCAGCAAGAGTCATTGAATAACCCTGGAAGGTTACCTCATAAGTTCCAGTGGTAGGGTCTCTTATGTACAAACAAAATGAGCCCAAACTCGGCATGCCTAAGCTCTACTCACATATGAGAACCAGCAAGAGTCATTGAATAACCCTGAAAGGTTACTTCATAAGTTGCAGTGGTTGGGTCTCTTATGTACAAATAAAATGAGCCCAAACTCGGCATGCCGAGCTCTACTCACATATAAGAACCAGCAATAGTCATCGAATAACCCTGGAAGGTTACTTCATAAGTTTCAGTGGTTGGGTCTCTTATGTACAAACAAAATGAGCCCAAACTCGGCATGCCTAGCTCTACTCACATATAAGAACCAGCAATAGTCATCGAATAACCCTGGAAGGTTACTTCATAAGTTTCAGTGGTAGGGTCTCTCATGTACAAACAAAATGAGCCCAAACTCGGCATGCCTAGCTCTACTCACATATAAGAACCAGCAAGAGTCATCGAATAACCCTGGAAGGTTACTTCATAAGTTCCAGTGGTAGGGTCTCTTATGTACAAACAAAATGAGCCCAAACTCGGCATGCCTAGCTCTACTCACATAAGAGTACCAGTAAGACTCATCGAATAACCTTGGAAGGTTACTTCACTAGTACCAGTGGTAGGGTCTCACTAAAACAAATAAAATGAGCCCCAACCTGGCATAACTAGGTCTACTCTTTTATGAGTTCCAGTCGCAACACTTGAATGGGATGGTATACCATCAGTCCACATGATCTTAGGTACCAGATTTCAACGCAAGAAACAAAATAATATCTAAATACCGAAATATATCCTGAATCAACATAATGGAAAAAATAAAGTAATAATGTCCATTTAGGTAGGTATATAAAAATAAGAAACTTATTTGTACGTAATTCGCACAGCCAGGCCTATAACACATAGATACATATCACAAAAATCTCTAAGTCTCAAAGTTATTTAGTTGAACTACATTTCCGCAAATTACCGTACGTAGTACGTACTGTTGCCGCCGTGTCGCTGTAGTGACGCGATTTTGTACCTACTAATTTTGTAAACGCGTCCTTAACCAAAAGAAGTATCAGTTATCTCGTTACCACACTACATGGTCTGCGTCGCTTGAAAGCATTGTTCCTGTGTGAGACTGCGTAGTCTTCCAAGATTATTTTATTCGATTCCCGAGTCGGGCAAAAGTGTTAGTGGGTTTTTCCGAATTCTCAGTAGCAGCACGGAGTCTGGTGATGTGCCCGATAACGGCAATAGGCTCGCCACCTATTACGTGGGACTTAAAAATTCATGGCGAAATGTGGGTGTAATATTACACCTCTGGCTACCCCTTCGGGGATACAGGCGTGAGTCTTTCTTGTTCACGAGTCGACTGGAATAACTTTTGGTGAAATGAATTAGATTTCTCAATCTTTTGCTTTGCCCAAGTGTACCTATTGAAAAGAATTAGAAAATAATTTTATACAGTAAAGAATTGACAACTCACTTTCTGAGTAATCGATGTCAAATTGACTTGGATGTCAAAGTGACTATGAGACCAGATGGGTCCTTAACACATGCGCAGTCGGCGAATGTTCAATATACAGATACGGTTAGTGTGTTTTGCGCCGGTACTTCGAAAATCAACGACCCGGGGGTGGAAATAGAACCTTCTACCTCGCACTCGGAGACGTGACATCGCTACACCAGTCAGCTTGCGACCACGGGACGTGCAACCGTCTCGAAACGTCAAGCAAAATAAGGTATGTAAATACCTAATGCATGTTCGCGTAAATTCCCGTATATATATATTCTTAAACATGCAACGCGATTGTTTAAAAGTTTCTTTTCCATCTCTTCCCAAAGATTCTTTTGCTTCATGTATCACTAGTCTCCTCACACAATACCCACGGAATACGGCGTAGAAACACTTTCCATTCGAAATGGCGTAGATATACTTTGTATTCTTAATCTGTCACAAGGATAGAGAATTATAAACACTAAAGAGATTATTTAGCTAAACTTCTCACGTAGGTATATTGCAACGTTATCCATTAGGTATTGAGCCAAGCTATGTCTGTGAAACGTGACGTTGCTTCTAAAAATTGTCGTTGCTTCTAAAAACACAGACGGCTTAGTTCGGGAACTTGAAAGCGTTCTTAGAACGATAAATACGTCTATGCTACGAGTAATCATAGAAAAAAGGGTAAGCCTTGTTTTACCCGAGTTTATTTATTATTACCTATGCATTATAGGCTATACAGGAAGATGTAAACATAAATTTAAGATTAGCCGTATTTTCTTCTCTTTCTTTTTTAAAGCGCAAACCGCACTTACAACTACTAAATGCAACTTTGCAGTATTAAAGTTTTTACATGAGAATACCGCATAGAGTTTTGTTTGGATACCGACGACCTATGCAGGTGGAGCTGCGGGTAAAAGCATAGGAAACCATAGAAAACAACTAGCCTTATAAATTATATATCTCTTTATTTCGTATTTGTATTCAAAAACTACATTACGACGCATATGCATTTTTGCGGTTTCATGTTACCTAGTTCACATTTATGGCGGATATTAGGGAAATAATAATATTAAATAAAAGTAAGCGAAGCTATGGATATTGCCCGCGGCTTTTCTCGCACTTTTAAAACAGTTCATGTCACTCTCCAGCGTCAATGAGCTGAAGAGTGATATCTCCATACCAAAAGAAACATCGATCCGCTTCTCCGTTATAAAGCAAAAGAAGAAAAACCAACAAACAAATATTCGCAATTACAATGCTCTAGTATAGAATTATTGATGTTAAAGTATTCCCACGACATTAAAGCGAAATTCAGTGCGCTTTTATCATCCGCTGGCCATCAGTAGACAGATTTGGGAAGGTGAAAGCCACGTAAGACTTTTAATATACTCGTATTTCTAAATTTCTCCCCAATTCATCAAACATTTTGGCATCGGGACATGATGACCCACCGCCCATGATATTTGATCCAGTGCAGACAGCCAACCGAGAGATGACGGTCAAAATATTCAAAGGTAAGTTGAAGTAAATCTCAATAATGAGCCCTATGTGAGCCCTGAGGAGGCTTTTGTTAAGCAAGGAGGTGTTGGCTGAGATAATGATGGGCTAAGGTCCACATGCCCTTACAAAATACTCCTCCTGAGTCCTCACATGAAAACTTTTTTTTTAAATCCTTGATAAAACCCTCACCACGGTCAGCCCTCAATCAAAATACCTTTCCCATTGAGGGAAAACCACCCACACCCAATTAAACCCAGAATCTACCATTGCAAGTGATCATTAATTCATGCAGTCACTAATCCCTAACAAACTCTTGTTTCCAATCACAAAAATATAGAACAAGGACAACAAAACTACCTAGTTTGACAACATTCACTTCACACAACACACACTGTAAAGGAGACCGGCCAAAGTTGGCTTGAACGTCAACAATCGTCTTAAAAAAAGTAAATTATTAAAAGTTTTTGTTTTAATATATTATAAATATTGATCGCTATCCAGTAGTATGAAAAAAACTCATAATAATAACAGATTTTAAAATATTTTCATTTGATTATAAACGTGTAGGTACTTCATATTCATATTTGAATGGTTGGTTTGTGTTGAATTGTAAATAATCGGTGCAAAAATATCATTAAAAAGTGTTTAACAAAATCATTTTAAAGTGTTTGCCGAAACCTGAAAGTACGTAGATATTATTTTTATAATTTTTATTTTATATATTTTTCAGATGACAGTCATAATTAACGTAAAATAATGATATTTTTTTAAATAATAATATCCAAATGGTAATGTATGTTGGGGTATTTATTTTCATACTCTAGCAACACTTGACTAACTTGTCAATTCTGTTTCCGTCATTCGCTTTGCGTTCGTTTCGTTTGATCGTATTGTGGATTTGATTTGTGTTAGCTGTTCTTTTTCTACTTGTGCTTTCTAAAATGGACTCTGAATATTCTCCTCATGACGACCATGGCTTGCCTACAGACCCAGTTCCCGCTTCATACGATAACTTGTGCCGGAACACGGAATCTCCTCACGACGATTATGGCTTGCCTGCGGACCCAGTACCCGCTTCAACCGATGACTTGCGCTTGAACATGGATTATCCACCATAAATTGATAACATATGAAAGTGATGGTGAATAATGAAAATAAATATTTATTTTTAAAAATGTGTTTTATTTTATTATTCAACTGACTTGGTACTAAACTTCAAAGAATAATGTTTTCTACTTAGTTTAGGCTATTGAAATTTAATATTGTAATTCCAGTATTAAATTGTTCACGCCCAGGCCAAAGTCCCATACATCGTGGTCGGTCTCCTTTATATTTGATCCACAATATTGTTCTTCCATTGTCGGTGCGGTAAGGCAAACGTTTCATAATTTCAATTTGAACTGTATTAGTGTTTCTATTATACTTTTGAACTGTGTTGCAGCATGTTACTTCAAGTTACAAAATAATATTTATTACAATTGACGGGTGAATTTGTGAGAAAATTAAAGGTTTAAATAAATTATGACTGTTGAAAGTTGTATAGTTTTGTTTGTGTAACCTTGTATGTAGAAACTAACCGATGTATGCAAAGGTTTCATACGTAGACTTTTATTCTCCCTTTTTCGTTTGAGTGTATGGCAAGAGATTCTTTTGTTTTGTTAGCTTCCAACTTGGCTTTTGAAGTGCGATTGTGAGCTATTGAAGTGATTTGACGCATTCCCAATAAACTATCATATATTGTGCCTCAAGAATGACAAGTGCGTTGATTGACTGAGTCACTACGTTTCTCGTAATCGTCGCTCACGTTACAGATCATTGGTCACGGCATCAGCCCTGTATTTTGACTGCCTCGTTGACTCTGACTTGATTATTTGCGCCTGCTAGTTATGTAGACTGAAGTTGGATTCCCAGGTCAAGCTCTGAAAATTTTAACCTTTTTCAGTCAACAATATCTACGTTATAATATATACAAAATATGTGTGAAATATTCAATAGCTAGGCTGAATTTTGACAGCGGACCGTATTCTAAACTAATGCGGAATCGAAAAGCACATTCATCAATAGGACAGCTGCAGGCTATTGTGAAAAAATATCTGTGGTAATATATAATCGAAAATATTGCCCAAAATATCATACTATAGTCGTATTTTTTATTAGACGAAGTCAACTGACGTTTACTGTGTTGTCAGTTTATGATGAAATAAAAATAGTGTTGTGACAAAGTGAATGATTGAAAAAACTCTTCAATGAATGAAATTGCCTCAATTGTCTAGTGAATAGTTATTGTGCCGAACGGCCTATATCGGGTACAGTGTTCGAATTTTAGTCGTGCTTTGTACATACCAACGAGTTTTCGAAGACTGTGTTCCTATAGTATTTACCTATACTGAATACCGAGTGTTTTAAACATTAAGGGAAACATTGCGAAGAAACTTGTAAGACTATCCTATTTTCAGTACATCTTTTAGTTGAAACTATAGATGTATAAAATATAACAATTTATAGGTAGGTTATGAAAATAAAAAACATCGCTTATTACATAATTTCTTTTTATTCATCATCAGATAAAAAACCATCACTATCGCTTTCGGTGACATTAATTATAAATCTGTCTGAAACATTGTCGATCATGTGGTCGAGACCATACATTTTGTCTTCTTCTTTAATTATATGAGATACGCAGCTACTCCATTTTTCAGGAGTGATATGTTGAAGTCCCTCTTCAAAAAGTTTTTTTACTTCTGTCATTGAGAAGGTTTTGTTATTTCTTGCAACATATCCTTTAGCCTGCGCCCATACCAACTCAATAGGATTGAGCTCACAGTGGTATGGAGGCAGACGTAAAACAATTATCCCATGCTGCGCTGCCATCTCGTCCACAACATACTTATCGCAATGTTCTTGTTTGTGCTGCCGTACAATGTCTATAAGAGTAGCTTTAACCATATTGTTGCGTCGAATGAAATATTTTTGCTCGTTAGCCACTCTTGTATTCTAGGTTTAGTTCAAGACATTGTAGGCAGCGATTCTAGTTTCCTGGAGTGGTAGGGGGCATTATCCATCACTACTACGGAATTTGGTTTTAGTTTTGGCAAGACTCCCCTAAACCAATTTTCAAAGGAATCGGCATTCATCTCTTGATGATAATCTTCTTTATTTTTTTTGGCTTCAAATATTGATAAGCTGTCTTCCACGAATCCTTCTTCTCCGCCTGTATGGCCGATAATTAATCGTTTGCCCTTCTTTCCTGAAGGCTGTTTTAAGCCAGTGGTCAAGCCAGCTAGGAAGGCCTGGCGGGACAATAACACTGTCTGGTCAATCCATGCCTTCTTCGGTGTATAACCTTTAAGTTAGTGAAAAATATCAATTAATGATTGAAAGTACAATTTAATGTAAAGAAAACATAACATTGTAATTACCTTCGTTGATCCAGTTTTCACCTTGGTAATAAATATACCTAGTAATAAGTGCTTTGTAATAAGCCGTCAAAAAACTGATGTAACTACTTACATAACTACTAGTAACTTATATCACAGCTTTTTTTAACAATTTTATTGTAAAATAGAAATAATATTCTCTTTTAGTTTGAAATGATTAACTATTCACACTCATTGTTCGTTCATCTGTTTGAACGAGAACTAAACGCATCACTATTACTTTAAATATGGCAACATTATTTTACAAAGTGACATTAGCTACTGTCAGTTGGCTTCGTCTAATTAAAAATACGACTATAGTCTAACCTTATATACATACCTACTATGGGATTGTGAAAGTAGAGAGCAGTCGCACCGAACGATCTTTTCTTTACATACATACATACATACATACATACATACATATCGTCACGCCTTTTATCCCCGAAGGGGTAGGCAGAGGTGTATTTCTACACCCACTTTTCGCCAGATATACTTTAGTCCCACGTAATAAGGGGCGAGCCTATTGCCGTACCGGGCACGTTTCCAGACTCCGTGCTGCTACTGAGAATTTCGTGACAGGAAAACCCAATAAAAGCCCCAACCCAGGAATCGAACCCGGGACCTCCCGATTCCACGCGCACATTTATGCCGCGAGACCAACGAGGCAGTCGTATATGGTTTGATGTCAAGTTTTCCGTCTCTACGCAAAGATGGTATTTGCCGATGCAAATCAAAGAGGCGGCTAAGGGATAACACGATTGTTATCCCTTAGTCGCCTCTTACGAAACCCACGGGAAGATAGGGGGTGGTGACACTTGTATTCTATGCCGTCAACCACACGGATCTTTTCTTTTATTCTTTCAAATCTATGACCATTGACAGAAGACATAAGACACCGAAGGGCAAGCTTGAGAAACAACCAGGATACCACTAGGATGATGGTGGTAATACTGGAATCACTTCGCTTAATCATCTGCAGCCTGCAATCTATTTTCCATTTAAATACCAACTAACAACACTGAAATAACAGAACTTCTTGCCAAGTACGACAGCAAGAAAGCAACAAGACCAAACAGTATTAAATAATAATACACTGGCACAATATTCCAAGGTAGATCTTACAATGTCCAAAAACTTTACACAAAGTTCATGATTTAATTTTAAAATTCCTGTTTGAAATAGAATTAGTTTTTATTATAAGTCAAATCGATTATATCGATTAAGTAACATTTTGTTTAGTCTATTGAAAATTTCTGACAATGGTCACACTGAACTGTCATTCACTCCCTGTTCTGAAAAAGTTGCTTGGAAGACACGAATTTCTTGCGCCCACGCAGTATTGTAAATTTGTATTTTTGCGTGTTGGAATTATATTGATCGCCTTTTGGAAAGCTCGTCCTAGTAGCTTCGCGAATTGTTTTGTGTTTTGTGATAAAAGATAAACTTATGACATATTGAACATTTGTGAAAAGTTTTGTGAACCGCAAACGTGCATCGTGGTCTGGAGAAGGACTTCGCCGAATTGTACACTGGTATCTATTCGATTCTCTTGTTATTTTGGCCAAAATTATGAGTTAATCCTATAGATCCACTTCAAGAACATCACCAGGAGATATAAGGTAAAATTTTCATGTACCTACTCAATACTTTACTCACTGTGCAACGCAGTGCATTGTGTCTGGATATATTGTCTATCGTGGTCAGGTAGATGTATTACACCTTCCACTGCGCACTTCTGATACACCTTCCTGCCTGGCTACGGTAATTCTAGACAATTCCTCTAAGTATTAAATCATAAAAATATACATTCCAAAATAAATACACAAAATTTGTAACATTATACTAACACACTAAAGGTTTTTATTCGCCACCATTTGCAATTCAGATTACCTCAACAAGATGGCTGCGGAAACAAGAATACCGTCAATGTCCATTATACGTGTTGTGAAATAATGTTGAACCCTAATATATGTAAGTAAGGTCTTATTTAAGTTGTCATCGGTTATGCAAGTTAGAGGTGCGTCCGTGCGACGTTGTTTTAGCGGTACACGATTATTTACAAGTACTGCGATGTTTATTTGAGGACAAATTGGCTTCATTAAATAAAAGTGCTGTAAAAATAAACAGTTTACGTCGTGGTTTTAAGTTTCTAGACGGTAAAAATTCATTGAATATAGAGAGAGTAGCAGCAAAATGATAACATGAATTTTCATTAAGTCATTGTGAAAATTAATGTTATAATTTTTTGGTACTCAGTCATTAAAGAAATAAGAAATTATAGAAATAAAAAAAAATAAAAAACTGAGCTGCTGTAGCGGTATGTGTGATGATTACTTAATCCATACTAACATTTGGAGGTAAGGGGTCGGATGTTCCTCCAACTCGAAGGAGGATTCTCTGACAAGTAAAGGTGATCGTGCCTGATGGATCGCAGTGTATGTCCAACCATGTATGCAGTGTTTCAGCTGATATTTGGAAAATTTATTTTATTTTCAATAAACCTGATTCTTTTTGCAATACTGATGTGTCAAATAAAGCTCGTGATTTACCCTCAAACACACGCAATAAATTATTGCTTTTTAAAAAACAACATAACATTGTAATAATATTATAAAACAATGTCTAATATAAGTATCACCCCTTAAACGTGGGATGACGTAGTAGGGTAGGATAACAAACATACTTATAAAGGTAGTGAATACCTCACAATATGCGCAAGCCTTAGGTTAATAGGTTACACGCTGCAATAACAATTAAGACAAAAACGATATGTAAAACAGGTGCTCAAATCTCAAATTTGCCTAAAGTTCTGCTTATCTCAACGGCAGACTCGTCATAAATATGCATTTTGGGTAAAATATGACGTCACGGACCGATTTACATACAAATTGACATCTGTCAACAGCACACAGTTTCTCGAAGAAATAACATTATCTTGGACATTTCCATTACATAACCGGTCACGAAATGTTATAAGACTGAGTATTTATTACGGAGAATTGAGTTCTCAAATATAAACGAAATTGCTTTGGAGTGAAAAGATATACACGTATTTATTGATGGCTGAAGTTTCTTCGTGGGTTATCTATCATAAGTGTTTTCTGAGAGGACAGGTGTTTCTATACCAAAAAGTCGGTGCAAATAGAAGGTCATCATCTGATGATGATGAGTTTCGTATATGTATTGTATTACATACTGTCCAACTGCTGAGCATGAGCCTCTTCTCAAAACATGGTTTAGCAGTGGTGTTGGAGTTATTAAACCATCCGAAAGCCTCCGTCATGGCCTAAAATTTAAGTATGTAAGAAAAAAACCGTGAATGATGGCTTTACGTGTCCTCGACCCGTGTGGGGTGGGGCTCTGCTGTAAATGCCACAGTCGGTCATTTCTTCTGCCGGTGATCTGTGCAAGCGTCGCTTAACTTCGTCGATCTAACGGCAAATCAAGTAACACTATAAGCATCATCCTCCTAGTGTTGTCCCAGTTGTAGCCCGCGGTTCGCTTTCTAGTCTAACTGGATTTGACTGAATACTTGCTATTACTGTCTGACCTCCACAAGCCATAGGGATAGCGATATACCATGCTTTATACTAGTGTCAGTTTAATTAAGGTACCAACTTCCTATAAAAACTGTCCAAGATCTTCATGATAGCCGGGACCGACGTCTTCGCCGCGGCACGGGGCAAGCGATAAATTACAATTCAGATCGTACACAACGCCGAAAAGTCAGTTTTGTGCGCCGTAGATTGGAACCCGATAGACTCTGCATGGCAGTCAGTCCGTATCTCCACTAGTTTATCGCTGTATTTTGTCACGCTACGAGTGCCACACAATAGTATTTAAGGCGTATTCTCGTTGCAAAAAGAAAACACGTTTGCTTTGCTCCTCTTTGTCGATCTAGACTTACCTGGTAATTGGCTCGGAATACGTTTAAGACGCTAAGTGCATCGATTTTAGACGTCGGTAAGCTTTCGTCAGTATCGTGTAAGAGCATTAGTCGGTCGACGATTTGTTCATTACATATTCTAGGCTAAGCTTCTAACTAAAGATAGCCACTTCTGCTAAAAGGTTGTAGCGCATTAGCCGGGAATAAAGCTGATTTTCTATTAGCAGTCTAATAATATTAAATATTTGTTTCTATTTTTTCATGGAATATTTTTATATGTGGCTTCTATGAATGATGTTTGCGTGGATAATGTCCTGGTTTAGGGTGCCCAACATTTAAGACTGCGGCGCGTGAGGACAATACCAGACGGGGCAAAACTTTGTGTGATCCTCAAATTGTTTGACTCTAGGTGCTTTTGTGTCCGTTGGTTCAATGTTTGTAAAGTACGCTGTGAGAGATTTAAATACTTGAATGATCCGAATATCTGATAACATCGCACTTTCACCGAGTTATAACAGGAATGTTTCAAACCTGTTTAATCAGACGATTATAAATTAAATGTCAAGAAGAATCTATTTCTACGGATTTTTAATGAAATATGAAATAGAGATGTCGAAATTATAGCTGTCAAGTAGAGCACAAATTATTAATAAATTGACAAAAAAGGAAAATAGAGCTTTAAAATAATATATTAATACAACTGCCATTAATTTGGCATGTTTTACTAGAAAAAAGAAGTAATTAATATTACTTGAAGCAAACATCCCTATTATAATTATCTCTACTAATCTCTGTTTCGCGGTTCTTCCCCATGTGAACTAGGACTAAAGATACTGGCCGACCGTTTGCAGCTATACCAACTATTTATAATCATAAGTATGCCAATTTAAACCTTGTAACTTATTCATTACATCACAAAATAGACTGCACGCAGAACGAAATAGATGTGAACAATATCACACTGCATTGCACACAGCTGTGCATAACAATAGTTTCAAACTTCTTATGTATCTCATAGAAATAGGGTAAATGCATATGTTCGTAATAAGTTGAGACAGATTCTGACTTACATGCTATTTATTCATAAGAATCTATACCATTCCTTATCCTATAGCACGATAAACTGTCGGTCCCGGCTGTCATGAAGATCTTAACATAGAGATAGATAATAAACTGATACTGATCCAAGCCATGGAATATGGCTATCCCTTTGGGTTGTAGACGACAGTCTAGCTGATATTCTGACAAATCTGGTTATACTAGTAAGCGGACCCCGAGGTCTAAAGCGAGAATTATTTATTGCGGTGATGACTATTCAAAGTAAATTTTTACTATATTATTACTCTTAATAATAGCATTTTGCAGGTCACAACAAACTCAAAATAAACAGGTTTTAATTTATATGTGATGAATTTTCTCATATAACTGTAAGCTACCTATGTGGTTATTGGAATACATGCATAATATACATAATAAATACATACATTATATATTATATGTATGTGTGCTTAATGTTTGTAAGATCTTGTCATTTGTGTTTTATGTAATTATTTAATTTGTATGTAAATTTACACACTAGGAACAAATCCAGAATTGTACGAGATTTAACTAACATTCAATCACGAACACAAAAACATCTAGCCTCGTAATACAATTTCGGCGACGAAGTGTTGTTTTGTGTGGCTATTGAACCCACGGTAGTACAGTTTTCATGACGAGCCGGTATATTTTCCTAATTCAATCACTATTTTCAAGCAACAGCTTCAATCGCCTGGTATTAAATTGATCGCTAACTTAACCTAAAGAACATCGAAAGGTGCAATTTCCATAACTTGCCCAAAGATATGTAAAATTAGGTGTCCAATCATATGACAAAAAACAAATGAAAAATTTTCATTTGACAAATAACGTTTGACAAATTTATACTTGATAAATTAATTATTTTACAAACTATTGTTTAATAAACTACTCATTAGACAATATATTTACTATAAAAAAGTTATTATGCTAAAACATTAATTTACAAATTGATTATTTTTTAAACATGTTATTTGGCAAAACAACGTAAAGCATAAATAACATTTGACAAAATGCATTCATCATCATCAGCCTTTAACAGTCCACTGCTGGACTAGGCCTCTCCTTTGAAAGGAGGAATTGGCCTACTATACCACGCTGGCCAAACGGGTTGGTATAGGGTTTGTATCAAGTTTTCCTTCTCTTACAAACATGACAAAATGCATTGCTTGGTTAATATTTTATTAACCAAAATCTACGTTAATACAACAATCTTTGTCTAGGGTGAACTGAAACAATGGCTGGTTAGGTTAGGTTAGAACTGCGACCACAACGCACGAGCCGAGCGAGCGAAGCGAGCGTGCCGCGGTAGCGGCCGGCGAGTGCCAGAACCGAATTCTACTTATTTCACTTAATTCAGGCAGAATGTATTTTTTTTAAAGAATTAAGTTATATGGAATTAGTATTAATACAAAATTATTACTTACCTATAAATAATCAGTCCAAGATGAAAATTGCAACCATGCAATTAAATATTTTCAGAATTTCACGTAAGTATTGAAATTAAATTAGTTATTTTTAAAAACTAATAATTATCTTATAATTTTTTGTACAATCACCAATTTGGCAAACGAATTATTTAGTCAAATGATTATTTTTTAAATAATTATTTAACATTTTAATTATTTTCTAAGTAAAACATTTGCGTAACCTGTATTATGTCAAATGATAGTTTTTAAAGTAATATGTTTGCGAAATGAAAGTTTGTCAAATGATTAGTTTTTCAAACGTTGTTTGTAAAATGATCTTTTGTCATACGTTTTTTGTCAAACAATAGTAAACCGTAAAATTAGCCAACTCTAACGTGGCTGTTGTGGTGGTTGTACAATATCCTCGTTAACAACTCCTTTCCCTCTTCTTGTCAATCATCTTTCTGTATCTTAAGTCAAGCCTTAAACTAGTATGACTCAAGACAAAGGTGCATGCTGATAGTATACAGTGGTCCAATGATAGCATATCCACTTTTGCTTCAAACCTCATAGTTATCAGTCCGAGTCCAAAAGAGCAGTATATAAACACAGTTTATATTTTGATACTTCAACTTTTAATATAAAATGAACGATAAATAAACCTTTGAGTCTAATAACCAATTAATATTATAATTTCAAGACGCCGCGACCTCAAAGGCAACCCTGTTCGCCTCACATTATTCTGCAGTTTGCATAGTAAAGGAACACAGATTGTGGTTTAAGACTACGTATATAATTATAACAAGGATTAGGATAGACGCCTTAATGGATATGGTATTGGATTTAGTACCAGCCAAAAAAATTGGATAATACATCAATGTAATGCATATTTCTAACACAAGCTAACACTTTGGTTTGTAGAGATAACTAAAGTATTGGAAGTATTGTAATACAATCGCATCTTAATGTATTTTTAAAGACAACTCCTGCACCAGTAAATAAGCCTGCATCACGGGGAACTTTAACTAACAGTTCAAAATATAATTGATTTGGGAATCACACGAATCGTTAAACGGTGAAGCAGCCGCTTAAGAGGAAACACCACGGCCGTTTTTCCATACAAACGTAGTCTCCTGTTTTCTGCCTGGATAATGATAGTAGAGCAATTATTTTTTTCCAAAAGATGTATGGCCCCGATTGGCATGTCCCTATGTTTTCCTTTATCTCATAAATTAAATATTAAAAAAGATATGAACCTTCAAATATCTCAAAAATTGGCCAGATTTTTCGCTGTGTTCAAACATCCAAAAAACAAATTTGGCTAGATTATTTAAAAAAAGGAAAACATAGGAACACGGCCAAAGCCTTTCTTTAATTTAATATGAAAAACTAGTAAAATCGACGAAGTTTTGGAGAAGAAATCAGGGGAATACGAAACGTTGATTTTGTGTACATTTAATAGGTATTTTTGGTCCAGCAGTAGCGTTGTCTCTATCGCGCTCTGCGGGGGCAGGCTTGAGGCTGCGCGACAGCAATAGAATTTACAAATACCTATTTTTCAATTCTCTCGCCCGTAGTGTTTCCTCTTAAACTACATTAGTCAATGCACACGTGTAGAAGAATTATTAGGTATTGGTTTTTCTATCAAACATCCTGGTCCTACTTTCTTTTCAAAGAATTTAATTGGCATTGAAGTCTTTCATTGGCATTGGTTCTGTAAATCTAAGAGAGATTACGTGTATGAGCCACGCGTCGGACACTTGGACACCAGTCGATTGATTTATATCGTAAGTAGCCTCTAGTCATCACGTAGCTTTTTATTTTTAAGGCAGTTTAAATACCGTCTTCCTCTTTTCCATCTGCATGTTTTTTGTCTCACGGTGGAACCCACTTGCGGGTTTTCTTCTACAAAATTGGTGCTAGTGAAGGAGGTATGTGACATTCCCCTAGAGCATTTCAGGTCCACTCACTAAATTCACCATGCTATTTCTTTGACGACCCATTTTGAAGGATGCGGTCACGAGTATCACTTTAGTATGACATATCCGAGAACCTTTTCATTTTGCTGAGATTTTTATCATCTATGTTTATTTACTTATCTTTGCCTCGGGCGCTGTTTGTCCACTGAGGAAGATTGGCATATTTCCATCCTATATTTTATCCGTTGTTATTATGAGACATTCCATGATTTTATTTTATATAGATGCGAGCGCATTAAGATAAAACTACTGCAAAAAAATTGAGAGAGGGTCCTTTGTTGAGTAGTTTAGGAAGACCCTTTGTTATGTTTTATAAGATATTTCTCTACATAGATAGTTCTCATGCTTGGACTGTTGAAATGTTTCTTGGCTTGTAATATTCTAGAGGTTTCCATTGTATGGATGATACTGTAATATTAAACGGGTAATCTAGATTGAAATGGCGTCATCTATGACTAAAGGCCACTTTTGTTTACAGGTATTCAGTAAGTCTAAAATAGATCGTGGACAATTTAAATATCTTTAAATATAATTCATGATTATCAACTGTTTCTGTGCGTTTGAATAGCTTGTTTCGTGATGTTGTTTTTGTAGAATGTTGCAGTAGGTTATTTTATGGCTAAAATAGTTATACTTTTCGTTTGCCCCAACGTTACGACACGGGTGTTACCAGCCGTCGTCACATGATATTATTTTGCTAGCTTGGAAGGGCACCGAACGTCAGCTTCACTGTTTTCTTAGAAGAATTAATAGTATACACCCCAAAATCAAGTTCAAATTAGAGCTGGAACAAAACAGCTCAATAAACTTCTTAGATTTGACTATCAAAGGGAGGGTACCTCACACTCATTTGAAATTTATCATAAACCGACATATACAGACACTACAATACCAGCATCGTCCTGTCATCCATCACAACACAAAATGGCAGCATTCCACAGTATGATACATAGATTATTAAATGTACCACTCAATATAGAATCATATAACGAAGAATTAAATATTATTTATCATATAGCTCAATCCAACGGGTACAGTAAACGCCTAATTGACAAGATGATTCGAGGAAAACAAATTAGAATGGCCAAGTCGCTTTTATATCCCTCCATAAAAGAACCTCCAAATAATACTGCTGTTCTTACCTATTTTGGAAGTATAACTGACTGTATGGCGCGTATACTGAGGAGAAACGGTATCAGATCAGCCTATAAACCTTACAAAACGTTAAAATTGCAATGGTAAAGATAAAGTATGCAAGAACAAAAAGTCCGGTATTTACTGCTTAACATGCGACCAATGTCAAAATAAGTACATAGGACAGACGGGTCGAAGTTTTGAGCTGAGATACAAAGAACATTTAGCGGCATTTAAAAACAACCAGCCCGAAAAGTCTCATTTTGCTGAACATTTACTTCAAACGGGCCATAGTCTAAATAGCGGATATTCATTTGACGTCTTACACACTTGTCAAAAGGAAATCAGAATGTGCGTATTGGAACAATTAGAAATTTTAAAGCGGGAAAAGAATACATTACTGAACGATCAAACCAACTTTAACGGGTCCGCATTGCTAAATATATTCGCATACCGTCGTAATGACGCACATCAGTCGAGCGGCGGAGGGAATTAGAAAGTACAATCGTTTATAAGACACGCTCACGGTAGAAAAACGCTCAGTCGTTGCCCATCGCTCCTGAGGATGCCTCGTGCAGAGGCGAAACACGTGTCGAGGAATAGTCGGCGCATACAGCGGGATACTAAGATAAGTCAGGTATCTTCCTGGAACCCATACCATTCCTATATTCCTTATCCTTTTAGAGGAGTTCGGTATTGTCAACCTTTTTCTATTGCAATAGTTGGGGTGGTCAATCCGAGGGTGCGTGGTGGGTTCCTCTTTCCTTCCATTAGGTTACATGATATTCATACAGTCACCTAAATCAAGCATTTTGGTGACTGTATGTGTTTGGAGAGGAATAATGATGTGAAACTATTTTACAGGTTTTTGTTTAACTTTTTCACAACGGTATTTTTTATTGCGTTTTAACAGCCATGATTTTAGGTAGATCACGGAGGTAATCTATCTTAAATCACTGCTAGAAATTTAGATTTCCGTTACCTTGGAATAATGATGAAATTTCTGTAACAAACATGCAAGGATCTAGTAAGTGATTCACGCAATACAATTGTTTCCGTCTCAGAGTAGTAACGTGAATTTTCTCCGAAAAAGTTTAGAGCAATACAAAAAAGTAGACTCAACAAAACATGTGTAATAAGTCAACCCTTGTCCGGAACTCGAAAAGATCACGATGGATTACGACGACAGTTTAGTAAGTAAAAGTTTTCTACAGTGAAGAGAAACTTACAGCTCTTTCACACGAAAATAAATAGTGCTTTTTGACGAATCGGTGTTTTCACGATTCGATATTTGTTTTTTCGATGTCAAGAGTCGTGAAAATTACGTACTAGTCTTTAATCACATATCGCCTTTTAAAATTCGCATCGGACTTATTAAACGAATCGAAAAATATTTGTAACGGATCGTGTTTGGTAAATCATTCGTCTGAACTCACATAATACACTCAATTCGGATATTTCGACTAATCGTGAAAAATCACGATATCGATGTGATGTGATGTTCATCCTTCTGATCATAACACACTGTGTTTTTTGAGACGAATCGTCAATGACAGGGAGACCGTGTGTATAAGCCCTTAGATGTACAATTTGATCGGTCAGCTATTGTGAGGAAGATGTCTTTGATGGTAATTTTCACTTAGATAGAAACTTTCACTTATGTTGCTGTGTGGTTGTGTTTTTTTGCGATTGGGCGAGACTCCAACTTGTCAAAAAGTGTTATTACAGTCGGTAACACGTTTATGGTTTACAAGAGAATACCTGCAGCTACAGCCGCACATTTTATTTTCATATAACCGTTTCTGCCCGATCCCCTGTTTACTTTGGGAAGTCCAAGGAAAATATATGCCAAATTTCAGCTTCTTGTGCCCAATAATTTTGGTTCGCGAGACTTATAATATTACTTGTAATAAATACACTGTTCATTAACATCCAGACATCTTCAGTCGACAGGGTTCCCAAGTTTCCCTATCGTCATGTATAAGAAGCTAAATATTCTTTTGAAACTAAGCTTTGATGTCTATAAAGTTTTCTAATCAGCCGTAGTCAAACATACTGAGTTTTGATGAGTACAGACACAAAAGAACTCCAATGAGCTTCGGCGGGTATGTCCGTAGGGATTTTGAATAACTTTAATGAACTCCCCTTTGGGGAACACGAATAGGTATACATTGAACGTTGAATTTGGTAAAAATTTATATCTACAACCGAGCACATAACAATATAATATCTTCTTGGGTGTACACGAATGTTACACATTGAAATTAAATTACAGTTTACGGATTTTATCGCGATATATTGGTTTTACCTAGTTATTACATTTAAACCGAATGATCTAGAAACTACATTTTTAGTTTATTACTAGCCGACGTTTCGACTTTTTTACAGGATTCATGGTCACGGCAGGGAGATATTTGTCTTTTTCTTGAATGTATAAGTTATCTCAAAGTACCCGAACATTTTTCAACTATTGGTGTTACTATTTACGCAGAATGAGCTCACAGTGTCCTTATTTCTTCTGGCGGCTTTATCCTTCTTGGGTTTCATTAGCCTTCTGACAGAGTGCCAAGCTGGAGGAACATTCCAACCGTCTTCCCTATTGAAATTAGGGTGTATTTTAATTTCAATAGCTTCATGTATCATCTTTGGAAGTAAACGGTGTTTTTTGCGAGTATCTGTGGTGCATCAAATCGTAGGTAGTAGTTGATTCCTTGTTCTACATGTTCACACACAGCAGACTTTGTTAAACGTTTATGTTTGATGTCAGCTATATGTTCTTTTAGTCGAACGCCTATGCTTCTCTTGGTTTGTATAATGTATGAGAGCCCATATTCACAGTCTATTTTGTAGACACCGGCCTATTGCAAGGGTAACTGACACTTGACTGTTGGTAATCATTGAATTACCTTCTTTGGCGGCTTGACAATACCTCTAAAATGATAATGTCTCTTGCAGCGTCATATGGAGATGAAACATTATAAATACACATAATAAAACCTTAAAAAAAAACCTAAACCTTTTTAAGGGACCGTAACCAAATGCCAAAAAACTCAAAACAGCGAGTCAATCAATCAGCCTTCCGCAGTCCACTGCTGGACATACCCCTCCCAACACGCGCCACAGTACACGGTCCTCAGCCTTCCGCATCAATCAGTCCCAGCCACCTTTTTCAGGTCGTCGGTCCACCTAGCCGGGGGCCGCCCTACCTTGCGCTTGCCGAGGCGTGGTCTCCACTCTAGGACACGCTTGCTTCATCGGTCATCAGTCCTTCTACAGATATGGCCAGCCCACTGCCACTTGAGCTTACTGATTCTGTGAGCAAAAGAGAGTACGGATCCCTAAAAGAGAATCCTTATAGAATCGTCACTTCCCAGACATTTTATTTTATACTAGGTATGTTACCTTTATTTGCTAATAATTACGTGATACAGACCCGCTACATAAATATTAGATGGAACAATCTGCCGTTTCTCAAATCCTTTTTAATCCTATCAAATGTACCTATATAATAAATTTGCGCAGTTAATTTGATTTCATTGCCATGGATGTAGAATAATGGTTTTCAAGAGGAAGGGAGTGCTCTCAATTTTAATATTTGGAGCAATGTCGTACCTATATACGGTCTTAACCTGGATGGGTGGGAGTGAATAAAAAGTAGGTATTATTTGCGAAGTAAACATAAACATTAAAATAAACAACCAAAAAATGTGTGCATTGAGTATGAAACACAGAAATAAATAGTAATAGAATGGTGAAAGTTACGTCATCGCATACATTTCGCGCGTGCCACATTTCAGCAAGCCCCGCCCACAGTGACGTATAGATAGTGAGGAATTATTATCGATGTGTTGAGAGCTGTGGAAAATGAAATTATATTATTGTTTATATAAAATGTTTTATTATGAATAGTTTGGTTAAAGTATACTGTTATAAAAATAAAACTTATTTATTTAGTTAAAAATCTGTATTGAAATCTTACAAAACTTTTGACTATATTATAGAATATCTATACTAATATAATAAAGCGGAAGAGTTTGTTTGTTTGAATGCGCTAATCTCAGGAACTACCGGTCGGATCTGATAAATTCTTTTTGTATACGATAGCCTAGTTATTCCGGAAGGCTATAGGCTATATAACATAACGCTTCGACCCTTTGTGGCCGGGCAAAAGGCTAAAAAGGCTAAGAGATAATGTCGGCTAATCTCAGGAACTAGCAGTCGGATTTTAAAAATTGTTATTGCCTATGATAGCCCAATTATTCCGAAGGCTATAGGCTATATAAAATTACGCCACACATTTTAGGGACCAGACAAAAATAATAAATTGGTCAAACGAGAAGGGGAAGGGGTTGGGTCAAAGGCAAAAAAGGCTTAACGAATAGGATACAATCTATATGGGTATCGTTTTCAAGATTTTCGGGACGCTGATTAAATAATATGAAATTTATTTAGTGATCCAAGATGGCGGACGGGATTTCAAAGATGGCAGATGAGAAATTTTTAAAAATCTATATGGGTATCGCCTTCGATATTTTAAGGGATGGTGAATCGAAATACAACATCTATTTCGTGATCAAAGATGGCGGATGGGAAATCAAAGATGGCGGATGGGAAAATTAAAAAAAAATAATATTGGTACCGTCTGCGATGTTAAAAGGGATGGAGAATTCAAACACAACATCTGTTTCGTGATTCATGGTGGTGGATAGGAACTTAAAGATGGCGGACGGGATTTTTTTAAAGTCGATATGGGTATCGTCTCCGATATTTTAAGGAGTGGGAAATTCAAAAACACCATCTATATCGTGATCAAAGTTGGTGGAAGCGATTTTTTTTTTAAATCAATATGGGTATCGTCTCCAATGAGTTAAGGGATGGAAAATCCAAATAAAAAATCTATTTCGTGATCAAAGATGACGGATATTAAATTAAAGATGGCGGACGGGATTTTTTTTAAAGTCGGTAATATGGTCATCGTCTCCGATATTTTAAGGAATGGAAAATTCAAAAACACCATCTATTTCGTGAACAAAGATGGTGGATGGGATTTTTTTTTAAAATCAATATGGGTATCGTCTCCGATGTTTAACCCGTCCCACGGCCGCGCGAATTTATTGCACATGCACTTTAATGTCAATGCAATTTACGTGATTCGCGAATTCAAGGTCATACACCTATTTGAACCATAATTTAGATATGTAAATAATAATTATATGTTATGAAATGCACATCATTGTAATGGTAATATCATACTCTTGCTACCGTTTATCCAAAAAAGTTAAAAAATACGTACATTTCCAAATAACGACGATATAATTTGCACAGTCGATGTTTTTTGGCGCCAAAATCGACAGCGCGCCATCAAATAAAACATGAATAAAGTCACACTGTTAACACAAACACTTGAATAAACATCACTACAATACACTAGGATAACGTATCATTCATATCAGTATATTTTCATTTGCACTAGACACCATAAAACTAACTAATTACGCGATTTTTGACACTTATCACTTTATTTGCATATAAACAATGGCGCCATCGTTGCCGACGGCTCGCGCGAATTCGCGATACTAACCTACTCGGACACCTGCGCGAATGACGTCACAATCTAGTGATTGACAAAATCAAAATAGTATCGATAAACAAATGTAAATAAATATTTCGTTATGAATTGTGTGTTTAGTAAAATTTTGAGTTTACAATACTTGATATTCTGATTTAGAGTATTTACATACCAATAAAAGTAATTATAATCTCTATAGTACACAAAAAATCCTCTTTTCAGTCGTTATAGGTACAGAGTTAAAATTTTCACTGAACGTATATTTTGTTGCTATTGGCTTTCGTGGCGTAGGTCATGCTCGTAAATGCTCGGTGAGGTTAACTGTTCGCTTACCAATATCTTTGTAGACCCAAAGGCTACGTGCTTTCACTTATTACGATTTCTTGCTGATATTTTATATACGATGATATTTATCATTTCAATTTCTCTTAGTATGCAACTATGGTTATACGACGTTAAACCGACCGTCATGCATACGAAGATGCCCTATGAAACGCCATTGGCAGGTATACCTGTCAGCGATAACCGACAGGGCTATCGTCGGTGAGGCCGTGACCTGGGTGGGTTGCCGCCTACTGATATTTTGGACTCGGTGGTCTCTAGCTGATTAACAAATAAGTAAAGACCATGGGTTGTGACATCACATCGCGCCCCTGCGTAATATTACACCTCTGCCTACCCCTTCGGGGATACATGCGTGAGTATATAAACTAAAAAAATAGAATAAATAAAGAAAATATATAAAGACCACGGTTTGGGTTATCATTTAATCGTGTTACCTGTTAAGCTAGTTGAAGGTCTTCTAGAGGGCTTATACCAGTTTGGCTTGAGTACCTGGCTGAATAATTTTAGAATAATACTAAGAAATAGTATATCTGGTTCTTTTTAAAGCCGTTAGTTAATGGCTAAACCATACAATTATCTATACATGCACGCTATAAAACCTACCTGTAAATATTTTCTTCCAAAACATCAGTGGATAGTTGACAACATGATGGATAGTTTAGCGATAGTCCTTACGGCCCGGTCACGGCCTACAGCGGCGGGTGGTGAGTGCTGGTGAGCGTTTTCGATGTACATGTCGCGTTTGATGTGACCCGGCGCGCGGCCGCCTCAGAGTGAATGCGCCGCCATGTACATCGCCCCTGCCGCGCCGCTCGCCGCTTAGACCGATCTCGTGACCAGGCCCTTAGACTACTATTTATTATAGCTCTTTGAGTTATGATAGTCTTCATATATTTGGATACATGATTTATGCACGTGTTCGAAAGCTGACCTAGTCACAAGTAAAAATGAAACAGTTGGGCGAAAATGTAATAAAACAACATATGTATGTACATTTTTGTTCATTTTAAATTACTTTTTTAAATAATATATTTATAAAGTATACTTTATATAAATGGCAATCCTCCTGTTGGCATAATATTTTAAGGCATAATTTCATTTGGCATAAAGTTCTCGCCAGAATTTTATAAGCACACTTAGACTTCGGCATAATACCGTTTTGGCATAATGAAAAGTTTAGTATATCTATAATTTGGTCTAATGTATGTCCTCGTAATATTTTTGAAGCATAATATTTATTCGCCTAATAATCACGAGTCATAAATATAAAAGAGACAGAATATCATATGAGCTCGACGAATGGCTCGAAAATGGAAGTGCGAATGATACTTGTGCGAGAAAATCGGACTGCGACTCACCATAGTTCGAATGCACGCTTGTGCGTCACACCAAAGTTCGACATTAGGTTATGTTAGGTTTTCTTGTAATGCTGCACCTAAAGATAGGAGCACTGCGAAGCAGAGCTCCGTCAACTTGCTTGTCAACTTTATGAATAATTATTGAAATGCATTTACTAAACCATATTTAAGTTTAGCATAACGGTATGTTATGCTAAAATTCAGAGCTCCGTCAAGTTGCTTGCCAAGTTTATGAATAAATATTGAAAAAAATTATCTAACCATGTTTAATTTTGGCATAACAGACTCTCATGCTAAAATTAAACATGATTAAGTGGATATTTTTCGCACCAGCGTCATGTCGAGCTTCAGTGAGTTCAGTTTGTCAATTGGGCGTATGTAGCCAAATTCACATAATGTTGACTGCTTCGGTTAGGTTAGGTTAGTATGTTATGCACAGGATTGGCTAAAGGGATACGCCCGGCTGTCATCACTGCTTGAAGTTATTGTGGCTTATTATTTTTATAATATAGAATTTGATGTGTCAATATCATTTAAATAATTTTAATGTATTACGCTTATCATTAGTCAACCTAAATAAACACGTCTACCATTACAGAATATACTAACATAATTATTTTATTTTTAATATGTACATAATTATATATACATAGACAATTGAATAAAACTAAATAATCTTGTCCTTTCGACGAATCCATCTGTCACCCGTAGAATGGACCAGAATGCATCGTATAGACAAACAGTACTGTCACCCATAAACAGGTGACCACCTAAAATATGATAGAGTTATTGACTTGTTACTTGTACGTAATTTGGTATAACTTCAATGTTATTTGCTCAAAAACAAATATTTTTTGTTTCTAGAAGCTTACAAGTGACTCTGTAGGTACGTAAAGACATTCAATGAAAACGTTTATACCTTGAGTACAATTAAAAAATTAGAGAGACATTTCACCAAAGATAATAATAATATAATCAAAACGATTTTTTCTAAAAAAGTCTATATCTTAGAAGCATGTTGAAAAAGCTATGGATGACGAACTATAATTGGCATTTAGGAAACAGTGCTGATCATTCCTTGCATCATCTTCCATGACCAATAAAAATTCTCACTCATCACGGCGTCTCTTTCGCCCACGTTCTTCTTGTGTCTGCAACTCTTCGAGTGTGTGCCAGTCTATCCAACAATTGCCAAGACACAAGAAGACGTCGCAAGGGACACAGCGGAAATGAGAATTTTTATTGGTTTTTGTCCTCGCATAACATACACGACATCTCCTTTTATTCTTGCCCCCGGGATGGTACGACGGGTCGTGAACAATATCACGCCTCAGCCTCGTGAGCTCCCCAACAGGTTGCTGAACCCCTTTTTGAGAAGACTGATGTCTCTCAATCAGAGATTCAGCAAGTGCATAGCGGAACTCACGATGCGTCATTGGCAATTGTCCACGTTGTTCCCGAGAGCACCCATATATTATCATACTATTTAAAATACTTACATTCATCAATCGTTTAAACAATTTCATATACCATTTCACTCCCCTCTTGCGCTCTAACAAATACATGGAGAGTTTTTGATCTTTTAGATCAATTCCCCCCATGTATTTATTGTAATCTCTTACACACACAGGCTTAACAACTCTCTTACCAGCCCTCGATCCGACGTAAGTGTCCGCATTGTGGTAAGTGGATATTATACTCACCAATCTGGAGTCCTTCCACGACACGATTGAAACATCTCCAGAATGGCGAGATACAATAGTCCCCTTCGGCACGTTTGCGGGCAATTTCGCGATCTCATTGGGCACATACCCACGATTCGTACGAAGAGTCCCTAAGCAATCAAAGCCTAAACTCTTGAGGTATCGTGCCAACGATGGACAATTGTAAAAATTATCCATCGTAACACAATGACCCCGATGTTCTAGGCCTTGCAATAGCTCAAGGACCGTCTTCGTACTCTTCAGTCCCAGATCAGCACTGATTTGCGTATCTGATAAAACCTCATCTGTCTTTCCAGTATAAATTTGGAACCGAGCCATATAGCCGGTGTCTGACTCACACAGCTCATAAGATTTTATGCCGAATCGCGCTGCCTTGGATCTAATTGTCTGCACCCAAGACAGGCGACCCTTGAAAAGTGTGAGCGATTCGTCGATTGACAGATGAGGTTTTAGCTGATACAGCGAATCAAATTTGTTTCCTAAATGCGCAATTATAGGGGCCAATTTATGAAGTCTTCGCGACAACACTTTTGTTGAACCTATTGCCCCATCCCGAGGCATATCCCGACCTGGGTCAGAATTGTCCACGAAATGGAGAAATTTGTTCAACAAAATGTAACGATTATAGGACATCAGGGTCCTAAATACTGGCATACCTAGGACACCTTTCTTCCAATACTCGTCCTGTGATGTACGCGAATCGATGGCCATAAACTGAAATATAGCAAAGAGAACCATGATCTCGTCTGCATTAGTGGGCTCCCACCTATGCAAACGAGAAGATCGTGCCAAGGTTCCCTTTGCTTTCAATTCTACGATCGTCTGTTGGGCATATCGATTTGTTTCACTGACGATGCAGTCTATGATGTCTTTGTTCCAGATGTCGACAAAGGCATCATAAGCCGAATCGTAGGCTTTTGAGTGGTCCAGGAGTAGGTCCTGAAAATTGTTCAGGAACCCCTCTGAACGACTCAAAGTCTTCGCGCCATGTGAAATTTGGCGACATGCCCAAGAGACGATCGGCTTCGTCATCCATACCTATTCCAACAGCTTCTACGATATTCCTGACCGGCGCATCCAGGACTGCATCTTCAGGGATATCCCTAGGTGCAGCGGCTTCGATAGTTGACTGTTCGAACTCGTCGTCCCAGTCACTATCGAAGCCACTGCCATCGCTGTCATAATCCGGCCAGTTGGGCGACGGAAATGCTCCCGATGTCGACGGGCCCTGAAGAGCCGGCTCGGTGATCTCAGGTACCCAGCGGGTAATGTGGTCCCGGCCCTCTGCAGCACGTCTTCAATCTCACCCTCAGGGATGTCCAGTGCCTCAATGCGCTCCACCACGTTATCACTAGAACAAATATAAATAGTATGAAATAAAATCTAACTTTCGAGTCATATACACAGCGCCATTCAGTTCCAAATTCCATACATTTCTTTGCAGAAGAATTGTCAGTAATTAGAAACATTACATGTTTGCTCTATACAAATTCATAACTTTGTAGGACTGCCTACAAACTTATGAATTTGTAGGATCACTAGGCAGTTATCTAACAAATTATATATTTACATACACTGTATCGAGACTGTTCATTATGATGTACATTCACATGCTAAAACACTAGACCACCGTGACAGGCAAGACAGACAACATAATTATAATATTATAAATTGCAAACAGCTTTTGGACCAGCATCAACAGCTAGGAAAATAAAAAAACCTCTTGACGAATCAGCTCGGGTGCTTTTCTTAGACTGCCACCTGGCTCTTATGCAACATTATATTGCTCCCTGCATGGAGAGAGCCCCCTGGTGTGCGGTCGACCGTGATTGCTCGGACTTGCCTACAAAAAAATACAAAATTACTAAATCATCAAGTGCATTGAAAAATAAAAGAAAAACATATGATTGAATTTACCGGGTAGGTGACAATTCCGCCTCCCTCATCTCGGACCCGGCAAGAGCGCCGAGCAAAATGGCCCTCCGAGCTGCTGGCTGCTGGACGTGTCGGTGCTGGCTCGATGGCGTTACGGAGCGCGACCGACTCCCTGAGCTTGTAGATCGAAGACGGGCAAGGCTAAACAATATTTTACATATGTAACTAAGAACGTCCCCTTTTTGTCACTACAAGACTTTTTTTTTCTATAACGTAATGCCCATATAATATGCCCATGCTTATTGAAGGATGTGGTCCGTGAAGCGGAGTCATCTACGTTTTTGTAGAAAATAAAACTAAATGAGCCGATATCGTCATTAACTTATTGCCAATTTAGTAGTGACAAAAATAATTACCTAATATGCATTATACATACAAAATAAAAAAATCTATGAGAATTATTATTACAACAAAAATCCCTGTCGAACTTCTTTTCACCTTACTTCCTTCCTCACCAAAAGATTTATCGTAAATTTTATCGATATTCGATTGACAAGCGTCCCGTCCCTACACGACGACGTAGGCGACTGTACGTACTTACTTACTTTGTAAATCATTTTGACATGGCGGCAACAGAATAATTTCAATACCTTGTATGATTTGAATTACAATTGTGGTGAAACTAAAGCAAAATGTATGAAACTAATTTATACATATTGTTCTGTAATATATTTTCTAAGAACTTATCTATATAAATCCAAGAAATAAACAATATTTACTGAATATATAGCTTATATGATCGATGATGTTTGTTAGAATTCATTACTTCAAAAGTTTGAAACGAATTTCTGTAACATAATTCTTACACTACACGTGAAATACACCTTACACATACACTATAGTTATTTGTAAGTAATTATTTGATAACATTTCACAAGAATACTCACCGAGCTCTCCTGTTATTCATTTTTTCGTCGACACAAAAACTCACAGATGCGCGAAAAAAATGTCGGTTGATATTGAAGTGCAACGCTCGAATATTTTTTTTTTCTTAGACACCAAAATGAGTTTATATCGTTCAAAAACGCAAAAAAGACACAGATTATATATTGAATGAATATATTAAAAGGATTTGATGTTCAGTAATGGAACTTTTTGGTATTTTTTTCGCGACCAATCACAAAGAGGTTTGCATGACTCCACGGTAGGGGTCATGGACGCGCGACGCATACGTTTTACTTGACACCACCGTAGGAGTCATGGACGTTTCAAAAGTTAAAAGGATGGGGAATCCAACAACACCATCTATTTTGTGATCAAAGATGTCCGGTCCGCCATCTTGGGTTCCCAAATAGATTTCATTTTCGTGATCAGAAAGCATGAAAACCCCAAAAATTATACCCAGATTAATTTTATTAAAAGTGTCCCGTCTGCCATCTTGGATTCCCAAAGAGATGTCATTATCGTGACCGGAATCCATAAAAACCTCGAAAATAATACCCATATTAATTTTATTAAAAATGTCCCGTCCACCATCTTGGATTGCCAAATAGATGTCATTTTCGTGACCAGAATCCATAAAAACCCCGAAAATGATACTTATATTAAATTTATTAAAAATGTCCCGCCGCCGTCTTGGATTCCCAAATAGATGTCATTTTCGTGACCAGAATCCATAAAAACCCCGAAAATGATACCCATATTAATTTTATTAAAAATGTTTCGTCCACCATCTTGGATTCCCAAATAGTTGTCATTTTCGTGATCAGAAAGCATGAACATGATGCTTGCTTTCTATAAGAGAGAGAGAGAGAGAGAGAGAGAGAGAGAGAGAGACAGACAGAGAAACATGCGCACGCCACACGGCTTACAATAGCTTACTGTATCAAAAAGTGTCGTTTTGCAACGCGCGATAAGGAACTTCGTTCCAATATTAACAAACGTATTGTTATCGACATAATAATTAATTCGAATTAATTTTGATTTTATTTATCGATAAATTTAAAACGTAACCATAAACCGAACGTCAATCCCTAGCGCGCGCTGACCAATCACAGCTATTTATTTGACCCGTGGCCCCTGATTTGTTATTGTTTTTGGCATCTTGTGAATATCGCGAATCTCGCAGTACATTGCGTGTTTATTTCATAAATATGTCAACAAGTATCGTATAATTCAAGCAATGGAAATTTAACATAACGAAGAAATGAACGATGATGTTCTTATTAGACAAACATGGTAAAAGTAGCCCACTTGGTTTGAATCTCAATAATCTTAAGTTTTACTCAATTTTAATACTTACTGGTGATATGAAATGCCTCCCTTTTCCCTATTTTTTGCATCACTTTTATTTTTACAATTGGAAACTGTACAATATGGCATATTCGTAACGAATTTAATGTTTTTTTATCTCCTGAGCGAGCGAACGGGAGACGCGATGCGTAATGCGAATGCGTTCGAAAACACATTCGCTATAGTGCAATAGTTTGGCACGCGCGCCACGCCCGTGTCACCGTTCTATTACTATTTATTTCTGTGGTATGAAATGAAAAAAAAATTTTGCTGCGATCATATTTGCTTTTAATTTTATTTTAAACTGGAGTATGCCCGCTACGCCTGCGCATTTTTTTAAATTAAACCGTTTCTGCCCAATCCCCTGGGGATTTTGGGAAATTTTAGTTCTAAGTGCCTAGTTCTAGCCTGTCAGTCAGTTAGTAAAATACATACATTACCTAAATAAATTCAACCAACAGAAACTTGAAATAGCAGTTTTTTTTGGATCATTCAAAGAGAAAAACTATGTGCTTTTTCATACTTAAGTGTACTTTACTAACTTTTTATTTAACCTCGGTATGAAACAGCCGTGAAACAGTAAATATTTTTTCGCGACTATGCCAATACTTCAGCGCAATTTGTTAATAATAAGCTTATGACAAACACAATTCGTAGTTTGCATTATACTAGGAATAAGATTATAGATATAATTGAATACCTACATACTACGAATATATATACTCAGACTAGAGGACGCCAGCAGCTACAACTGCACATTTTTTTTAAATTTTCTGTTTTGACCGATCCCGGGGGTATTTCGGGAAATCCCTTGTTAGTGCACCCTTACGGTCCCCAAGGAACATACATGCCAAATTTCAGCTTCCTGCGCCCAATAGCTTTGGCTGTAGCTTGTCTGTCAGTCAGTCAGTAACGCAAGGATTTTATATATTAAGATTAAATTTACCCGTTTTGGCGGATCCCGTGGGAATTTCGATAAATCCCTTCTTAGTGCACCCCTACGGTCCCTAAGGAACATACATGCCAAATTTCAGCTTCCTGCGCGCAATAGTTTCGGCTGTAGCGTATCAGTCAGTCAGTCAGTAACGCAAGGATTTTATATATTAAGGTTAAGCGGCCATTCAATATGTAGATACGTGTATAAATGCCACATTGTCACCTCGGTGAATCAGTTAACACATACACTATGTCACAAAATAGATTTACATCTCAATAAAATGTGGGTGTAATATTACACCTCTGCCTACTCCTTCGGAGCTACAGGCGTGAGTCTATAAAATAAAAACAATTACCAAGCGTGAAATACATTGTGTATGTATACTGTATACATCTTACCCTGAATCTCACCTCAGCTAGGAGCCTTTGACGACAGGTCAGTTATGCGTTTTGATACAATACATCATCATCGTCATCGCCAAAGTGTATTCCCATTTGCATGCAAGACTTTTCGCTTTTCAATCGGAGCGACTGCTGTCACTGCTGAGTGACCTCTCAGCCCTAAGATAAGGGCCACATTTCAGGGCCTTGTACCAGTTATACCAATTTGGGACCAGTATTAGGAAATTGAAGGATAATAATAATCTATAATGACTGTCAAATATCTTCGTGACTCTGATACACGGGAAAAATAATTAACAATTTACTACACACGAGTCATAATTTCGAAAAGTACACCGTGGGTTTGAACTTGATAATCTCTGCAGGGCAGTCTGATGGTTTATCCACTGCTATCACTGCCCTTTAAGCTTTTGTTAGAAAAGCGGAAAGGTTAGTGCCCACCTAAGCTTATAAAAAAAACCGGCCAAGTGCGTGTCAGGCCACGCGCAATGTAGGGTTCCGTAGTTGCCCATAATGACTTGCTGCAAAGGGTATTTATTAATGTACAACAAATCCGACTGTTTATTTTGCTGAAAAACTAATTTTAACAACACTATTATAAGAACCTAAGTTTTGTTTAGAAAAATACTAGGTATGTATCCAGTTACGTATTGTAAACATAAAATGTGGTTTCTAAGATATACTACTACTATACATACGTAGTACCGTAGTACATTACATACCAAAGTACGTATATCTTTAAGATTAAGCCAGCACTCCCAATGTAAACTCACAGAAATAGGTATTTATAAGTAAACCGACGATTACTCGTAAACTAGTGATATCTACTTAGCCGTGATAGTTTTCCTATTAAATTAGTTATATGTACGACATTTGTGATTTTTTTCACCTCTTCCAAATTAAAAGTTTAGGCGGCAGAGGGGGTGGACACTTGAGTCTAACAATTTTTTTCACTTCAAAGCTTGATATTTGACAAACTAATCACTTGATCGAAAAATGATATGAGCAAACTAATAATAATTTTTTAAAACCTATCCAATGATACCCCACATGATGGGGTACTCAACCAAAAAAAAATTCAACCCCACTATATATGCAGGGGGGAAAAAATATTTTCCTAAATTTTATTCTACAGTTTTTTTGCAATATCTTATGTCTATATTCATGTCAAATATCAGCTTTCTAGCACCAGGCGTCTTTGAGCTAGGCTGCGGACTGACAGACGGACGGACGAAACTATAAGGGTTCCTTGTGGACTACGGAACCCTAAAAAGCCCGAAATACCTAAGCACTTTCCCCAAAAATTCTTACACATTACTTTTTATCTTACATTACTTACATGTAGCCCTAAGTGCTTGGCTATCATCTTGTGATTTCATAACATTGTACTACAATATCATAAATGCAAGTAATTTCTAGTCTTGAAGGCCTATTTTTTACAATGATTCTGGCTTCAATTTGGGTGTCTGCCAAAACGTTAGAGATTGTTAAACGATAACGTATTTTATTAACTGACTCCGAACTAACTAACTCGGAATGTATGTAATAATGGAAGTGATGTGCAATTATTATCAATAAAGTATTGCAGTGCATAAATGGTACTAACGCTTAGTTTCCAACTTTATGTGTACTTAAGTACTTACCAAAATAGAAACATTTATTACTAAAGGTAATACATGTATCTTTTTTCTGTAATAATATTATTTATCAAGCGGTCAGCTGTTCTCGAATCAGTAAGAAAGTTGTGAACATGTACCATTATTATTTTTTAGTATAAACAACTTCAACTTTATAATACTCAGTTTATTATAAATAAAATTGTTCTTTTTTGCAAAAAAATGATTGCAACTAAAATATAACTACAGTAGAAGCAATGTTAAAGTTAAAAAAAATAACTTAAACCACATTTACCAAGCTTAAAACAATGACATTAAAATTAAAAACTAGTTTAAAATGTTTGTTAGCTCTTGAATAAATTGGACGACCAGCCAGTTAGCGACGCAGTGTTAACGTTTGCGAATTTAAACCAGAAAAGAAAATAAATCTTGTTAAGTATTTGCAGTACATGTTTTCACGTTCAGCTAAAAATCTGCAGCAAGACCTTATTTTATTTTTTGTGGCGATGTGAAACCGTAATTAAATCTTTATGCAAATTATAATTTGTTTCTCTTTTAGGCTATTCTTTTAAAATCTGATGTTTGAAGAATAACCGGCTCTTTAGCAGGCGTATACCTACGGACACATGGGTCCAATGAGTAGAGGCTTTTTGAAAGTTCAAATCTAGAAGGAAATGCTCAGTTTCTTCGTAGCCTCCATGAGTGCACTATTAAGCTGACTAAAGCAACCCAGAGTTGAGAGTCCAACGGGCGCTCCTGGAAATTCACTCTAACCAGCCAATAAAGCCCAGACGGCGACGAGGCCCTGAACAACTTTCTGAAGCATTCGGGACTGCAGTGTAACCACACACATTCAGCTTGCCACAAAGATAACCTGCGGTTCGTAAGCTTCCTAGTCATCTTGTAATACACTTTTTGTTGGTATCACAACAGTAAAGCTGTTACTCTGCCCTCCACGATTGCATTAGTCTCATGATGATAACTGGCTGGCTACCCAAAATGGTAAATATAATATAGGATAATTTTTATATTTTCTTATTCTCAATTCGCTGTCTCTTCTCGTTACTACCACATAGCATCAAGACTTACACACACTGGGTATTTCAATTTGAACTTCAAACATACAAAGTTGAACATAATTGGGATACTAACGACGGAGGTATGCGCAGATCGTCTCAATTCCGGCTTCTACTTGACAAGTTAATAAGTTTCTCAAGTCTATTATTATTATAGTTATACCCTTGGTTCAAACTTCAAACGGCTATCGGAGTTTCAAATACTTTGGAACAATACACGCAACCTCATCTGTTCCAAACTGGGTAGAGTCTGTACTTTCCGTGTGGTGACGGATTAAGAATACGGAATGTCACCACCCCATATCATCCCATGGGTGTCGTAAGAGCCGACAAAGGGAGCATATTATTATTGCAGAGAACAGCACTGTAAGAGAAGGAAAACTTGATACAAACCCTATACCAACCCGTTTGGCCAGCGTGGTATAGTAGGCCAATTCCTCCTTTCACAGGAGAGGCCTAGTCCAGCAGTGGACTGTTAAAAGGCTGATGATGATGATGAGAGTCTGTACTGATACTCAAACTACTAATAAACATACCAGAATATTATATTGTAGACTAGACTTCGGCCATGGCTCAACCGGCTTGGGAATTTTAGGAATTTCCAAAAATCGTATTTTATTGGTCTCCTACACTTCTTAGGAATCTCTGCGATGATAAATCAGTCAGGGCAAGCAATTTCTATATAACAGACGATTACACCCAAACAAAGAATAAAACATCATGTTTATCACACAAAGATCTGGCGAAAGTCGAAATCGAACCCAAAACCTACTTGTAATGACTGCCACTAAGCACAAAAGGACAGTCATGCCTAACATAATATTGCAAAACTACTATCATTAAAGATGCAGTGCCAAGGTAAGTAAAAATAGTCACTCTGTCAAGGCGTTTAGATTCAATTTCAGAAGGCTAAGATATTATAGTAACGAGAAAGTAGGATAACAACGTACTAACAAGAGGTCAGGTGCACCCTTGCCTTTGTTACTAAGGACCTTAAGTTCTTGTAGTAACTGCGGTTTTACTTATTTTACATGTTCTAAGGTGAAATACAAACGTCGTAAATTCGATTAAAGACATCGTCAGGTTAGTTCATAAAGGTATAATAACTGTTACTACATACAACTAAGAGCATAGTTTGAGTTTGCACAGTTAGGTCATCGTCTACCAGGCACGATCACCGTCTAGCCTCAGATCATGATTCCTCTAGTTGAAAGACCATCACACCTCATTCCTCCAAGCTTCAGTCATTATTATCTTATGACAAAATTACACCCTAGAATACTCCTTAAAATAAGATTTCTTCAGCCTACGTTAGTAATTATGTCATGCTTGTACGAGTTTATTATCCTCGGGACTGGTAAGAGGCCGGGAATCGGCCGCGTCAGAAAAGTGCCTGACTGGCGAGCGGGCCGGGAATCGGTCGATCGTTATAATCGCATTTTAAGTAGCGCCACGCTAGCTTAGGAGCAAATACCTAAGTCATTATCTCTAATGAGGACACTGTCTATTACCGATTACGTGACTTGCAGACTGGTGATATGACAGATATTTTATGTATTTGTAGGTCTTTCTTCTTTTCTTTTGAGTGTGTGGCTAGCTAGCTCTAGTGTTGGAGATTATAGGTAGCTTTAGTTCCGACAAAGACTTTATTTTAGTAGTCAACTACCTACTAATCTTTGATATTGTTTCTATTAAAAAAGAGAAGAAATTGTGTACCTTATTTAAATAAATAAATAAGATTTTATACTTGTGTAAATAAGCTTATGTTTTTGATGAATCTATTATATGAAAATGTCGTATTAGCAGGAGAGCCCAAGAATTGATTTCGGGATTTACTCGAGTTAGATATGTATTGATAGCATCAATGTCCTACGTATTTTCAATAAAGTAAGAATGTGAAGCAGCGATAGCCGAGTGAAGAGACCGACAGACTGCTACGCAGAGGGTCTCGGCTTCGAAACCACGGCACGCACCAATGACTTTTCGAAATTAAGTGCGTATTAAATTGTTAATCATCGCTTGCTTATCGGTGAAGGAAAACATTGTGAGGAAACCTATGCAGGTTTCCTCACAATGTTTTCCTGAACATTCTAGAGAAGTCTCAGACATGCATCTGAGAGTTCTCTAGAATGTTCTCGAAAGACATGTGAAGTCTGCCAACCCGCACTTGACTAGCGTGGTGGACTATTGCCTTAACCTTCTCATAGTGAGAAGAGGCCCGTTGCCAGCAGTGTGACAGTATAAAGGGCTGATGATGATGAAGAATTTTAATCTGATAGTTTGCATAGTTGAGATAAGATATCAAAATGCAAAAAAAATAAAAATAATGGAGCATGTCAGTTTTTCTAAGGGGATGTTAAGTGAACCTAAAAAAGGGCTCTCATTGAATAATCTGACGATTTAGGTGTCCCGCAAACTCGTGGCCATTATTAGAAAGTTGCAAATGTGAATGAGTGATTTCGCAGTTGTGAAATACTCATACGCGTCCGATTAAGATATATATGTTTAATCCTAACGTCTTAGACGTGCTTCCTCATAATCTGACGATTATCTGGAGAGATTAAGGCTACAGCTCTTTTAAAAAAATGTAAAAGTCTTTAGCCGCTTCCTCCACCGATGAAAAATTATACATTATTTGCATTTTTATCTTTTTATCATCTTTGCAACCCAATAGGTCTCTATGACGCTCGAGGAAATCCCAATTTAGCATCGTGGGCTCCCCTACTGTATGTCACAGTATTTAATATCAACTGCGCTCGAAACGGCTTGACTGATTTACCTTTACAATTTCTGTTGCCTATATTTTGCCGCAAAAACGGTCTGAGAACAGATCTTAGGCTATATTTTCTATTTAATGATTTGGCATTGAAACTGCATAAGAAATAGATATATAATAGGTACAAATTCTATAGATATGTATAAATCTAATGAGGCAACAATACAAATAAAAATAAATCCATACTGATATGTCTTATATTCAGCTTGCAAAAATCAGTTTCGCAATTTAATCAAAGAACGCGAATATGAAGATAAAAATAAAACATTTTGAAAGCTTTAAAAACTCTGCTCCTTATTATGAAGCATTTTCTCAGTCCGGCCTTGTTACGCAGTGGCTCAGACTAATTTAAAAACCACACAGCAACGGGCATCTGACAGGTTTCATTTTATTTTACTACTAGCTTTTCCCCACTGCTTCGCTTGTTTGTCGAGAAAAGTAATATTATTTTGAAAATCCAGAAAACAAATGCGCCGATGCCCATGAAATCTAAATCATGCGATTTAAATGTTATGCATACTTTCATCTTATTTTGTTGAATATCGAATTGAATTGACATCGTTTAACGATTTGGTCAGCCATGCTTGACAGTTTGACTTCTGCTTTTATAGTGGAAACGTCTTTTGAGTAGTCTTGACTAAACGGAGTCATGGAACGCAACGAAGCCTTTGTGATGTGGCTGGCCGCTACTTCGGTGGGGTATTTGTGGTTGCGACATGGTAGCTTTGTGATCGACACTTGCGGTTGATAATCATTACACAATGTGTTCCGTGTGAATTGGAACGTCTAGTGTTTATTATTCAAATTAGCGCCCATTCTCATCATATGGTTGTGGTGGCGAATTGTTTTTAGAAGGCACATCAAGACCCATCAATTATGCAAGCGCCACAGACACCTTCCCTTCGAATCACCATAAAATTTAGTTTGACAACACTAAACATCACCTTACTTTCGCTTCTTGGCAACAACTTTCAGGTAACAAGTAGATGCGATACGACGGTTGAACGGACAAATTGTGGCGTGTGATAACGCAATCTAATAAACCAGAGTACACACAGACGCAGGTATTACCACAAATATATAAACTTAGTGAGGACACGGTTCTTATTACACGGCTGTGCAAACTCTGCAGTTACACAAATGAAACTTAGGACAGATTTAAGCATGAAATCTGTGCTTAGTTGTCTTAGCTCTTTGGTGTGTGCAAAGACTAGTTTTAATTTTTTATTTATTTATTTTATTTATAGTCTTACGCCTGTATCCCCGAATGGTTAGGCAGAGGTGTAACATTACACCCACAATCTCCATGAATTTTTAGGTCCCACGTAATAGGGGGCGAGCCTATTGCCGTTACCGGCCCATCACCAGACTCCGTGCTGCTACTGAGAATTCGGAAAAACCCAGTAACACTTTTGCCCGACCTGGGAATCGAACCCGCGACCTCCGATCAGCAGTCGCATACGCTATTACTGGACCACGGAAGGAGTGTTAATTTTAAGGCTATAAAAGTAGGTCTGCCTGGTCTGTGGGTCTCGCGGCATAAATGTGCGCGAGGGATTGGGAGGTCTCGGGTTCGACCCCCGGGTCGGGCAAAATGTTATGGGGTTTTTCCTGAGGACATTCTCAGTAGCAGCACGGAGTCTGGTAATGTGCCCGGTACGGCAATAGGCTCGCCCCCTATTACGTGGGACTAAAATAAATTTGGTGAAAAGTGGGTGTAGCAATATACCTCTGCCTACCTCTTCGGGGACATAGGCGTGAGACTATGTATGTGTGAATGTATTAAAGTAGGTACTTCAAGGCTAGTAACGATATAATTAAATAAATACTTTTATCTTATCAGCTCTGTTTCTAATTCGTTCAACTGCTGGATGGGTTCTCAAGTTTAACCCGTTATAGTCCACCACACTGTCCAAGTGCGAGATGACAGACTTCACGTGTCTCCTAAGAACACTATGGGGAACTTTCAACCATGCAGGTCTGTTTACAAAGTTTTTCTTCAATATATAGGTAATTTTCACACTATACACACTCTTCATGATTTTCATGAAGTTCTCTAGTAATTTTTTATCGCTCTTTTCGTCTCCATCTTCTAGCTTGATAAGTTAATAAACGGCTTTTCCTTTACTTGTATCCAACATAAAATCCTATAAGCTTCTATTAAAATAACTCAGGGCATGAAATGGAGTGACGAAGATCTTCAGACGGCTTTTAAAGTAAGATGTAATGGATCCACACTTGTTGCAATGCTTAACTATTAATGGGACCTTACTTTTTTCTTGGTTATCATTCATCACAAAAAATTGCACACCTCTGCCCATTTGAAATGTTTTAGGTACTCAGTATTAAACATTTAATAATTTAATTTGTATGCATCGCTTGAGCAATCAAAGGATGTTTTAAAAGTCTTTGGTAGTATCTTACCCCTATGCTAGGATATCTCTGCTTTGATTACAAATGAAATGTAAATTAAAGGTCTTTTACTAGTTGCTGTGTATTTATATGGACATCTTTTTGTCCAAATAATAAATACAATAAATAAATAAAAATACATTTATTGACAACAACAGTTTACAGTAGATTGTTATCCGGCGGCCCCACACTAGGCAAGCTTGTCCTATGGGTGCCTGTTACGATTTACAGTTTGTTAGGTACATAAGAGCTCTATCGACATCTCAACAGTTATACATTTCATTTATTGTTGTACTTATCTAATCTTATACTAAAGAATTATACAAATCAATACATGATTGCTTTACGAAATAATTGCACGCAATAATTGTATAAATTCACGCGATACCACAATAAGTAGTACGTGACAATGGTATAAATAAACAAGTAACCACAAATAGCAGCGTGCGGCAGTGGTATATATACACGCGTTACCACAAATAGCAGCGCGCGACAATGGTATATATACACGCGTTACCATAAATAGCAGCGTGCGACAGTGGTATATATACACGCGTTACCACAAATAACAGCACGCGACAATCGTATATATACACGCGTTAGGTACCACAAATAACAGCGCGCGACATGCGTATAACTACATGCTTTACTGCGAACTTATCTTCGTGAGTGTCATTAGCTTTATAATTTGAAGGCAGACATACTAAAAGCTACAAATTAGTTGCTAGTGGACTATTACTGTTGACACTGTAATCCTTCTAAAGCGCTAATGTTACCTAATATTATCAAACTCTCACTAAAAGGGGATATTTTTAAAGTGCCGTAATCACAAAACCACTGTCTCTTTATCTATCCGCTATTTGTATTTCACGAATAAAATTGTGGTCATTTCTACTGCATATTTCTACTATTGCTGATATAAAAAAATTAATACTAAAATGATGAATACCAAGAGCTAAGCAAATAAAAAAAGATGTTCCTACTAGGTTTCCTACTATTGGTCACAATTTCCAGTCCTTTACTTTTGATGTCACGGTGGAAACGCTTCGTTTCTTTAGTAGTGTAATTGCCTGAGTTGAGGGCTGAAGGAGATGTGTGAGGCTCACCCCGGATTTTGTTTGGGGCCTACTCACTAAAACAACCGCGGTGTTTTCTACGTGCTAAAACCGTTTCTCTTAGTTACATACAAACTTTATGTTCTATATCGAACCACTAACCCAATTACAGACAGTAAACACCTATAGACTTGCATTTTAATAATATATAAGTAGAGTCATATAAGAATATGCCTTTACCCGTAGGGAACGGTTAGCACATTAGACAGCTTTAATAAACACCGACAGTTTAATAATACATGTATGTACGTAGCACTAAAGTCACGCAAATCTTTATTCAACAAACAGTACATATTCAAAGCACTGAATTCGTGAATAGTAGACATTGTATTATGAATATTCATATTAATGAATTAATTTCGCCAAGGTAATGATTCTTTTGCATGTTTTTCTTTGACTGGTCACGCAAACTGAGCCTTGTATTATTAAATATGTTTAGTTACAGAGTCATGAAAGTTTCGGCAGTTGTAACTAGTGTCTGCGTGCGAATTTGTCCGCATTTTATTGAGTAAAAGAGACAAACTCAACAAAACACGGCATACATTTAGAGTAACTTTAGGTTATGAGATTAAATGTTGATAGATAGTTCTAGTATAGTTAATTATATGATAAAACATTTCTTTGTATGAACGGAAAGTATAGACTAAACCATGAAATAGCACTATTTCTTTGGGTTGCGGAGGTCAGATTGCAGTCGGTCTGTGGATGCTAATAATTCAGTCAAAACTGGTTACACTAGTAAGTGAGCCCTGAGCTTCGATATGGAAGTTAGGGGCTGGAGATAGACACGGGTTAAGGCAGCCTTTCTCAAAATTTTGAGAAAGCCTACACGCCTGCATTGTCATGCAAAGGTATAGCAACGCGTGACCTATTAGCAGCAACTGGATAAGATATCACTTGGCTCCCAATCTTTATTCTTTCCTTGGTCTAAAGCGAAAGGACGTGGAAAGTCATTGTCTTCTCAGTCGCTCAGTGCAAGGAGAAGGTAGAACGGAAGAGTGAGCAGACGTGTCTATGTGCCTTCCCGCGAAAACTGACGTCGAGGGACCCCTCGACGTCACCCCCCCACTACTAACGACTAGTAATATATCTTGTATCGTGAGGAATTCACAGATCATACGTAGTGCCCATAGCGTGACCTGACTTGTTGTTTGTAACTCATCGGCAATGTAAGCAATTTTGCAAACGTAAGATCCACACTATTTGCATGGGTGAGCGCTTGTTGTGTTCTATTCATCAGAGTGTTACCCTTCTTCGGAGGTTATGTAAAACCGTCGGACCCGATTCTTGTCATGACATTTCATGTCAAGGTTCGTTCACGTTCGTGCGGGGTATAAACTCTGATACTAGACCTGGCCACATATACACATGAAAAGAAAAACATACAACCCACAGACACAAACACTTGTTGGAATGCAATGCTGTTCCAAACTTATAACTTAGCTTGACTATTAATCACTTACTTAATCGACTGAACAAACTGAAATTTAGATACAACTTTAAAGTTTTCTACGAGCGATCAAAGCAGTTAAAAATAATGTAAAATGTTCTAAGAATAAACGGAGAATTAACAAGAATAATCTTACTTTTTAAATAAAGCTTGAACATTCATTGATGCAAATTAAAACCTTTGAGGACGTAACACCCCTAAAAAGTAAATTATAAAGGTTGAAGAATTGAATGAGATTAGTTTGAAACTGGCTTTATAAATGTATACTGTGATCGTTTACACAATGCCCTTAAATGAATTATGCCTTATATACTTAGTCTGGCCATAAATAAAGTTATAATAAAAAAAAATATTAATAATCTGTCATTTTTATACGATTGTTTATTGTGTTTTCTCGTTTTGGCGCCAATACATTGTACAATATTTTGCGATATTAAAATGGAGTGGGGTGATAAAGAGAACCGAATCGCTGTGATTGCATTACTCAAAGTAGGTATGGAGCCAAGAGCAATTTTTAAAACTCTCCATACACTTGGTATTAGTCAAATGTTTGTGTACCGGGCTATTAATAGGTACAATGAGATCTCCTCTGTTTGTGAAAGAAAAAGACCTGGCCGTCCACGTAGTGTTCGTACGAAAAAGGTGGTCAAAGCAGTAAGGGAAAGAATCCGAAGAAATCCTGTCCGAAAGCAAAATATTTTATCTCGGGAGATGAATATAGCACCTAGAACCATGTCGCGTATTTTAGAAGATGACTAAGGATTGCAGCCTATAAGAGACGCACTGGTCATTTCTAAACTGATAATTTAAAAAAGAATAGGGTGGTAAAATCGAAACAACTACTGAAGCGATACACATAGGGAGATCACAGAAAAAAATTTGATTACGGATGAATTTTTTTTTACAATTCAGCAACATTCTAACAAAAAAATTACCGTATTTATGCTCAAAGCTATAAGGAAGCTTCCCAATTAGTCGACAGAGTGTCACAACGTGGACATTATCTAACTGCAGTGATGGTTTGGTGGGGTGTTACCTATGAAGGAGTTACTGAGCCATATTTTTGTGAAAAAGGTATTAAAACATCGGCACAAGTGTATCAAAATACCATTCTTGTAAAGGTAGTTAAGCCCTTTAACAACACCATGATCAATAACCAAGTATGGTCCTTCCAGCAAGACTCGGCACCGGGTCATAAAGCTCGGTCCACGCAGTCTTGGTTGGAAGCGAACGTTTCGGACTTCATCAGAGCTGAAGACTGGCCGTTGTCTAGTCCCGATCTTAATCCGCTGGATTATGATTTATGGTCAGTTTTAGAGAGTACGGCTTGCTCTAAACGCCCTGATAATTTGTAGTCCCTAAAACAATCCATACGATTGGCAGTGAAGTATTTTCTCATGGAAAGAGTGCGTGCTTCTATTGATAACTGGCCTCAACGTTTAAAGGACTGTATTGCAGCCAATTGAGACCACTTCGAATAAGCTTTACATATTTTAAATTGTTTTGTATTTATGTATTAAACTAACACACTGTAAAAGTAATAAATGTTATTTGCAATTGAAAAAATATTTTTTTTCTTTATTACAATATTTATGGCAAGACAAGGTACAATGATTATACTTTATATAATACGCTTCTAATCCCTACATAAGTCTGCTTCCAGTAAACATTACATTAAACGAGTAAGGAGTTAATAGGGTATTTATTTTTCTAATAAATTCGTAGCTCTGCCATGATCATGTCTTACTCAAAAGTTTATTAGTAAATCGCAGTGCGCATACTAGCTCATTTGTAGTTTTACATGATAAACGTAAAATATTTTAGCTAAATTAAACACGGGCGTGAGTATATAAAATATATACATAAAATATTGAGGTGAGAAGCACTGGCCAACCGTTGAGCAGATTTAAAACTGGTTACACTAAAAATTAACTAGTGAATGGCGAAGTAAGCATATCCATTACCAAAGTTCGACGGGACGGTTGAGGTCGATAGATCAATCAATACAGACATATACAAACCAGGCGAAAGAAAAGCGGTTTGGTTTCATCGAGTAATCCCCGTACACTTTCAGAGAGTTCCGCCCCACATGTTCCCTCCATAAGCCAAAATTCAATCATGGGGTGTAGAGAAGACAATCGGTAAACGGGTTTCATGGCCTCCAAAAACGAGCATACTAGAAAACTTGGGACTTTTATGTAAGCAAATAATCAAAGTAATGTCTCATCCATCAGAAGCTCAAAAATAATTATTCAGAAACACATTTAATGCTCATGCATAGTCTCATTTTAGTGATTTAATTATTTTATGTGAACGAGTATTAAATGTGTAACTTATATTATGGAAGCTCATATTTCAGGGCTTATGGTGAATAAACATTCGAGACTTATAAAAGTAATGGACATGTTTCATTGGTTACACATGTAGATAATATAATAAACCTCGTAATTTTTATGTGAGGTTATTACAGGTCATGTCAATCACTACATATAATGAAAATAAAATAATATGAGTGTTGTGATGAACTCAAAAACGTCTGAACGGAATTATTCATGAGGACGATTTAAATGTAACTGTATGTATGATAGAATCGCATAATCCATACTAATATTATAAATGTGAAAGAGCGTTTTTATGCAGAGTGGGCGGCGATAGCCTAGTGAAGATACCAACAGACTGCCATGCATATCGGGTTGGAATCCACGGCGCGCACCAATGACTTTTCGCAGTTAAGTGCGTATTTAATTGGTACCTAATTATTGCTTGCCCCGCGCCTCGGAGAGCACGTTAAACCGCCGCGCGTCGGTCCCGGCTGTCATGAAGATCTTTGACAGTTATGGGGAATCAGTACCCTCAAATAAACTGATACTGGTCTAAACCATGGAATATCGGTATCCCTTTGGGTTGCGGACTTGCGGAGGTCAGGCGGCATTCGGTCTGTGGAAAAATTGATATTCTGTCCTATCTGGTTAGACCAGTAAGCGAACCTCGGGCTCCAAGGCGTGTAAGTCTTGGATACAACCGAGATAACGCTAAGCCGATGATGAAGATGATGACCGTGCGTGACTCATAACATTGCCATCCTATGAGTCTCACATGGTATGGTGACAAATTGAGTAGTAAACAAATTTAATATAATTCATAAACGATACAGCAATACTAAGCTTCAGTAATTCAGCTTACATACATACATAACGTCACGCCTTTTATCCCCGAAGGGGTAGGCAGAGGTGTATTTCTACACCCACTTTTCGCCAGATACACTTTAGCCCCACGTAATAAGGGGCGAGCCTATTTCCATACCGGGCACATTTCCAGACTCCGTGCTGCTACTGAGAATTTCGTGACAAAAAAACCCAATAACACTGCCCGACCCAGGAATCGAACCCGGGACCTCCCGATCCCACGCGCACATTTATGCCGCGAGACCAACGAGGCAGTCGTATAGGGTTTGATGTCGAGTTTTCCGTCTCTACGCAAAGATGGTATTTGCATCGTGTTATCCCTTAGTCGCCTCTTACGACACCCACGGGAAGATAGGGGTGGTGACACTTGTATTCTATGCCGTCAACCACACGGCAGCTTTCATTCATTCAGCTTCTTTGATCTAATTAGGTACCTACACCTTCATAGATGTACCAATAAAAAGCGTATTATTAGTTAGTTACAGGATGACCTAATGAAATAATAGCGTGCGGGTTGGCAGTATTCAGATGTCTTTCGAGAACAATATGGAGAACTCTCAGACATGCAGGTTCCGTCACAATGTTTTCCTTCGCCGATAAGCAAGCGATAATTAACAATTTAATACGTACTCAACTTCGAAAAGTCATTGGTACGTGCCGTGGATTCAATCCCGAGACCCTCTGCGTAGCAGTCTGTCAGTCTCTCCGGCTATAATAGTTGTAGTTAAGAATTCAAAGGATACCGACTACCGGTGTGTAACTTGCACGTTTTCAACAGACTTCAAAAAGGAGGACGGTATTTAACATTCTTTTCTGTATATGTATATGTTGATGATAATTTCCTTTGGTCAATTATTAGTTTAAATGCTCGCCCTTCCTGAGTAGTCTCATTTACATTAGGTCAAGATCTGAAGACTAGCTTTTGAATTATCGTTTATTGCATTTTTAATACCTAATACTTTTTAGTTTACATATTTTAAGGAGCTCTTTAAGTCAGTTTATTTCTAAAGCGTAGTTTTTACAATATCCGTAAAAGTTTTCTTCTAAACGCCACCGATATACAGAATGTTTGGTAATTCGACCAATTCCGGAAAACAAAGTGCTGAACCGCGCAAGCAGAGTTCGCACGCCGAGTCGTATATATAGAACTTCTCAAATAAAGATGAAAGGAAGTACACCAGCATCGCTTTGGCAGAAGATTTCTTACATGAAAATTCGCACAGCCTCGATTTTTCATAAGTGAGTTTTTGTATTTTCTTGTCTCTGAACTATTTCTATCTAGATATGCATAATAACATTGACGAAAAATCGAGTATGCGCGAAATTTCACGTGAGAAAAGTTCTGTTTTTGTTAAGAAATCGGCCCCTATTTTTTTCATTGTTATAAAAGTGGACTATAATTGTACCAATATCGAAAGGTAATGAACCCTTGAAGTTATTTAAATAGTTTGTACGTCAAGTAAGTGTAGTACATATTTTTAATTACATCATTTTAATTTTCAGAAAATCCTCCAAAAATATGAAGATTCGTCACTTAGGACCTCTTATTTCTAAAATCTTGATATACTTTAACCAAAATTTTAATTTAAAACAATTGCTAGTTACCAATTTTTCCAAAAATTAACAATTTAGAGCCATCAAATGAATAAGTCGATTTTTTTAATTTCGATTATTTTGATGACAAGGTGGAAAATTTCAAAAAAATCTTTTAAGCTCGATATCTCAGAAACCGTTAATTTTGGACCCGTAGTTGACGGGGGGGTAAAATTGTTGCAAATAACCTCAAATATAACCTCCTTGAAGGAATTGGTCGAATTACCAAACATCCTGTATAAGGTGTCAGCTATTATGTCAAGTGACATTTCAGTCAGCGGCCTTTGAAAAATAATTAAATCATACACAATTCTTACAAGCATTAAATTGGCACATCACACAAAAAATGTCTACCACATGTTGTTTTACAAGCAAACACGCTGAATGTTCCTAAATATATCTCAACAATATAAAACATCTGCTTGTACACACAACATCGAGCAACAAATATGATTGATCATCCATCCATATTGACCGACTCGTACCACGCTGACGCATCATCGTATCAACTTACCGACCAATCAGGGTTGTAATCAATTGATCCATTGTTTGGTATTATTGGATGTTAATAACTCAAGGACGGACGGCATGGGTATTCGTGGAAATGTACGCTTAATTATATTAGCAACGAATAAAAGTTAAGTATGGGTTTCTTTCAATTGGTCCTATTAACGTATCAGGAATAGAAATGCTTAATTACACGACTGTGGTGATCGTTCAGTTTTAGCTAATCTGATTTAGAAATAGACATGGTCCCTTACTATTTACTGTTGCTTTTCTTTCAGTGAATGAGATTGCCGGAGCCCCCATCCGCTATTCTTTCTCCCTCATCCCACTCCTCCGCCTATCTTTTCCCAACCCAAAGGGCGGCAACAGTGACACCTCTGGTGTTGCTTGTGTCTATGGCGGGGGTAATCACATTTAAAATTATCCAGCCGTGTACGCCTGGGTCTATTAACTAATAATCAATAATAAGAAGGTACTTATCATATTTTATTTTAATAAGAATTAGCCCGCGGCGCCGTGCAATTTCCAAAAAAAATCTCTTAGTGCTCTCTCGCAGGTACAAGTTACAAGTCCAAAATACTAGTACATACCGAATATCCATCCACGCACCCAGTAGTTTCGGCTGTGTGTGTCAGATAGTCTTTCACTCAGTAACGGAAAAGTTTCATATATATTGATCTCAGCTGCTAGCAGCAGGTACTTTTATTCTAAGTTTATCGTGATACAAATAAGTCGTGGTCCTCCAGGACTGGAGCCTAGGTGGTGCTAAAGGAATAACCCTTACGCGCGGCTCTATTCGGCTCTATTATTAGAAGTCAACGACCTCACAAATCTGATACGCGTACTACCGCACGTGTAATTACTGACAAAACGTGATCATAATATGACATTGTTCCTAAACTGTAGTTTAAATCTATTCAATTTACACGACTTTACTTACTTAGACAATATCGCAATTGCATAATTTATCGTTTACCATATCTCAAGGCCCGGCATCGAAAGAGAAAGTAGGTTTAATTAGGTCTCATAGCCACGGAACATACATATATATATATATAGAGTGTTATGGGAGCGATCTCCACAAGTCCACATGGAACTTTACTTTGATTATCAAATGGTTGTTTCCAGTCTGAGGGTTATTTTTGATCATTGACTGAACAATACAGGTCTTATGCCTAGTGTAGGCGAAAAGAAAACAAAAATATCCTATGCATAGTTTTGTTTATATTACGTTTATTATCCTAGGGCAAAGGTAAATAAATAAAACCAGTAAACCAGCCCTTACATAACCCGAGAAACAGATTGAGCATTTTCCATATCGCCTAGTTCATACCCTAAGTTTATTGTGTACCATGTAGCACCAGAGAAAAATGATTATATTTATCCCAAGTACTTCGGAACTCACTTTTCTGTTCGGCATAAGAAACTGCGCAGATCCGAAAAAATCGGTACACGTAAACGCACAGAAATGTATGCATCTGTTACCAAGAGTTGTACCGTAATATACAGTGCGGTATGTGGTGTATATTGCGTGATTGATTTAGACTTTCATCTTAGGGTGACGTTCAATTTTAGGATTCCGTACTTCAAAAGGTAAAACGGAGCAGGCTCACTTTGACTGCGATATAATGGAACTAGAAGTGAACTTCTGGTCTTTGAGGTCCCCGTCAAAAGGGTAACGTATAATCCAGTGCTAAAGCTTAATGAGAACCAGCTCAAAAGAGTTACTCAATTTAAGTACCTGGGGCACTGGCTTACTGAGGACCTCAAGGATCAGGAGGATATTGAACGTGAGCGCAGGGCTTTAGCAGCCAGATATAATATGTTGGCCCACAGATTTGCCCGTTGTAGTAACGAAGTTAAAATTACGTTATTTAAGGCATATTGCCAATGGTTCTACACGGGCGGTCTGTGGGTCAACTATACACTGAAGGGTCTGAACGCCCTGCGAGTTCAATATAATAATGGCTTTAGGGTGTTGTTGGGGCTGCCTAGGTTCTGCAGTGCATCGGGCATGTTTGCTATAGCGCAAACTAAAGACTTTTATGCTATAATGCGACAAAAGGTGGCATCTTTGCTAAACAGAATTCGGGACAGCCATAACAGCATCTTAAAGGCATTAGGTGAAAAACCTGACTCACCTATGCTTGGGCACTCTGTCGGACTGCTCGTGCGGCAGAATTAATATTCTTCTGTACGGGTGGCCCGGCGCGGTGGCTATGTTTTATATGCTTGTTTTAGTTATTTTTCTTTTTTTGTGTTACTGTGTTACTAACCCGTTATTACTAAGTTTTACTAACAAATGGACCACTGTAGTCTAATGAATAAAGATATTTAATTTAATTTATTATCTATCTGTCTAACCTGCCATCAAGATTTTCTAAAGCAATTCTTCTGTAAAATAAAGAGCCTGCCTTGAAATTACCGAGAATTATGTCAAAATAAGTCTTAATAAGTTATTTGACGGTAATGACGTAACTAGCGTCCTCTATCGTAAAATGGTGAAGATACAAACACTGGGGATATCTAACGGACACCGATGGAACTACGAAGACAAGAAGATCCTGAATCACGTTGTTAAGGACGCTGTTACATTTTCGACAAACTCAAATTTAGGCATATAAAGTCGCCCACAGCAACATTACGCGTACGCACACATTGAAAACACAGAGCGCTCGATTTTATACATCGCTTAGGTAATCTTGGTCCTTGGTATAATTTTTAATATTATTGGAATTAATTCAGCAAATTTAGTTGGAGCTTTGAAAGCGCATTCGGTTTCAGTTCTATTTTAGTGATGATTAGGTTAGTATTTTCAACAGACTTCAAAAGAAGGAGATGCTTTCATCGAACTGTATGTACGTTTCTAGAGCCGAGATATTCTCAAAAGCTACTGATACGATTTGAATCGGGTATTCATTTACTAATAAGTATTACATACAGATATACTACAAAACTAACATTTTGGAGCATTACATAAAGATTTAAGAACGTAGACATACTTAGCCAAGGAGTAAAAATTGAAACGCCAGAAAGTAGTAAAAATCTGTAATATATTTAATATAGGTATGTAAGAAAAGTACACAAACATTGTTATTATTTAGACTCTGAGCTTTTAAGCATTATTCTGTTCACTTAAAACGTTGTTGCGTGTGTGTGTGCTATGGTCCCTTAGGTTCATAGACCTCGTGTATCGAGGGTCAACCAGTTCTGGAAGTAAAGAGGAAGTAAACAGTTATTGTAAAATTTTACTAAATGCCCTTCCATATTTTCCTTCCAGAACTGTTCGTCTCTTTTTATAAATTCATATTTAATTTTTTCGTCGCCTGTCCACACCGCGAATATACACATATCTTGACCAGTTACTCGTAACTGACCCTGAATTTGGTAGTACCATTTGCTTTTCTTATTGACGATGAAAGCGTCAGATTTGTACAGCCAAAAGTCAATTTTCTTTTGTTTGATTGCCTCTTCAGGTTCTAAATTGTATGCAGACGATGGACACTTTACTTCTACAATACTATGTTGGTATTTGCCGTCTGGAGTAGCGCCCAGAAATGATAATTCA